>CM068825.1:120572769-120692769 GCA_028554795.2 Sinohyriopsis cumingii | reverse complement strand
TACAGTTGATAAGATAGGAATTAATAACCCTGATGTAAGTAAACTTCTATTGACCCACACTTGACCTGTTTCGCTCTAACAATTTTCTTAAAAACTATTTAGTCTTAATGAAAATTTTCATCAAATTGTAAACAAAATTCAGTTGTAGAATCTTGTAATGTCAGAATCAGGATTGTGTCTGAAACTCAGACCCAAATAAACATGTTTTCAAAAACGGATATTGTTCATGTAGGCCCAGACTCCTACTCTGAGTTATGGAAAACGGTCAGTCACAATAAAAATCAAATGCAAGAAGAAGAAGAAAAAAACAAGATGTATGGGGCGATGTAGGGGTGTTGCAAAACCAATTTTGATAACTAAATTAATTAGATAATCCATTCGGTAAAAAAGAATAAAACAATAAAGCTCATGATCCTTGTTGATCCATTGGTTTAACTATACAGATTGACCTATGAACGAGTATCTCCCCTTTAACGTGTCAATACGACATACATAATGACACAAAAGAAGACATCGATTCTTTTATGGGTTCTTCCCAATTTTAAACAAAATCATGGTTATTCAACGCACATGACCGAAACAACATTAATTGATCTAACAGTAGAAGCGTCTTAATCTACGATGTCTGCAGTGTGGCACTTTATAGTGGTGTCTAGCACTGGGGCATCATGCCGCAAACATGTAACATCACGTTAAATTCCAGTCACATAATCCTGACACCAGGTCAACCAGTCCTGGCACTAACCTCTTAATGCTGAGCGCCAAACGAGGCAGCTGCAAGTACCATTTTTAATAGTATTTGGTATTACTCGGTCTGGTTCAACCCCGCGACTTCCCGCATCTTAGGCGGACGCTTTATCCACTTAGGCCACCGGAAATGCTACTACTACTACTATTACTAATAATAATAACTACAACTATTATTGTCGTCGACCTCTTCTTCCTCCTACTTAATTATAGTGTAAGGAATAAGCATGATGTGTTGCAAGAATAATCTAAGCCAACACATGATTCTTGTAGAAACGTGAGTGATGCATATTTTCAATGCATTTACTACTCTTGCTTGGAATGATAAATTACGCAAATAGATTATCATTTCAAACCTTAATCAACAAATATGCAGTTTATACTTACTAGATTATTACGTATGGGAATAAAATATGTTTAAACTGTTACGTGTTTAGGCTTGAATAAACAGTAACACAGAAAGAGTGAAAACAACAAGATTTTTAAAATTTAACAAATAATTTATTTTCCTGGAAAATACTGTAAAATTAAAAAAGGAGAAGAACGTAGGATTTCAAGAATCAAATCCAAAAATAATCTAAGAATAATCCACGAATTAATTTGCAAAAGTCATAGTAATAAATATTCTAATAATTTCAAGTTCGAACCTTGATGGTAAATCCAAGATGGATGACTATGACGTATGCTGTAGCCAGTACTGTGCTTATACACAGTTCTTTGAAGAAATACAAATAATGGCACTCCGGTGATGGAAATCCAGATTAAATTTGTATGCAATATCATTCCAAAATTTCTGTGTGAGCACCCCTCAAAATATTTCCAGAGAATAAAGAATTAATCCTTTTGAAATCCAAATGATCTGAAGATAATTAACTCAAAATCTGGCAACAACAAAGAAAACAACTTGATATCAAGTGTAAAAGCCCGAAAACTGAGAAATCTCTCTCTACACATCTCTGTTAAAACTAACAAATGTGTAGTTATGGAAGAACCAGAATTGCGAAATCAAAAGGGGGGTCACGTGATCATGTTTATATCACGTACACAGAATATGGCGTTGATTAGACCAATAATTTTCTCTAAAAATAAAAAAATAAAAAAAGTTGTTTACATCCTAAACCATGTAGGCCCATCATGACCTCGGAAACAACCAATCATTTTAAAATAAAATAGAACTTTGTTTACTAATTTTGAATCAAGGTCAGAATTTAGATCAACAACTGGTGTTTATAAACTAACAGTCAAGGTCAAACAATTTTCTGAAAAAGTAGCATCTCTAGTGAATAAATTTACATTATAATATAATAAAATATTTAAAACTGACTAACAAATAAATTAAAAATAAACATGAATTAAATCAGATATACGTAACAAAACCATGATAACTTTCGTTTTTGATTTCCTTTTTCTCTTACTGTGTATCTTTGGCTGAAACGTTAAGGGCTATTTCGGCCTGAAGCGGTTATAATACAGAAATGTGTGTGTGTGTGTGTGTGTGTGTGATTTTGGATTTTTAACGTAGCTTTATTTAAAAAAACCAGTCATATCGCTACCATGTCTGCAGTGTGACAGCTTATAGTGATGTCTAGCGTTGGGGCATCATGCTGCAGACATGTAGCATGATGTCCCACCCAGTCACATTATCCTGACACCAGGCCGACCAATCTTAACACTAACATCTTAATGCTGAGCGCCATGCGAGGCAGCTGTTAGAAGGCAGTTGTTAGTACCCTTTTTATAAGTCTTTGTTATGACTCGGCCGGTGATCGAACCCACGACCTCCCGCATCCGAGGCGGAGGCTCTTACCACTAGACCACCGGAACGATTCATATAGAAGTACAGACAGACAAGAGTAACATTTTTTAAGTTAAAATCTGAAGCAAGATTCAGAATCATTATCCTTTTTCACCATCTTGGTATCGATAATAAAAACCATGATACCGAATCACATGAATCATACTAGCCTGGGTGACTGGATGTCAACTGTATGCATGCACTTCGATATTTTGATTGAGACGTTAATTGTTCGAACCATTTCGACTGGAACCAGTGGCGTCACTCGGGTTGGTGTCACCCAGTGCGGTAGCTCATGGTGTCACCCCCATGGTCCTCCTTCCGTAACAGACCATACAGAATCTTTAGTAATGTCATTTTGGTGTCACCCCCTCTGATGGTGTCACCCGGTGCAGTCCGCACCCCCCGCATCCCCCTAGCGACGCCACTGCTGTGCCTGCTAGTCATGTATTTAACTATGATCGGTTATCCGCTTATGAAATCCGACTAGACCGAGCAGTGTGTGCTCTGTAAAATTTGCAGTTTTTCATTTTGGTGTCACCCCTCTGAGATGGTGTCACCCGGTGTGGTCCGCACCCCCCTCCCCCCAGCGACGCCACTGACTGGAACTCTAGATGCGGAGAAGTTAAATCTAATGTTGTGCCAGTGTCATTCTTTTTCTACAGTAAGAACACGAGGAGAACAATGAAACCGTATCCCATTTCATACTATGGTAGACGCAACGATAACCCAAAAGGTTCAAAGTCATCTTGTGGATTATCTAACTGATAAGAGCGGCCTTTGTGTTGCATGTGGCAAACAAATGGCCTTCGATAACTATCAACCGATCACTAATTACTGTTGAACCCACTCGGCTGTAAAATATGTACATTGCTAACAAGATAGACAAATAATTGTATAGTTCCTCTCGTACTGTTGGCTTTCTCAGATCTCTCTAAGGTGAAATATTATCATATTTAAAAAAATAATTGCGATATTTCGACCAAGTTCGTCAACTTTTTCCACAGGTACTCGTGGGTAATGTTAGTAAGAGTTGGATCAGACTAGGTCTGCGTAGTTAAAAGGATATGTGAAGATATATGCTCTTATTAAGTTAATTTCATTAATGTAACTTTCTACTTCAGATAACTGAACAAGTTCCATCATTGTATCGATATTGGCCTTGATTGCATCTCTCTCTCTCTCTCTCTCTCTCTCTCTCTCTCTCACACACACACACACACACACACACACACACACACACACTACTGCTTTGTGGGACGCATGTAAACGGTTGATTTGTGTACTACTACTTCATGGTTTGTATTAACCATTGTTTACTTGAAAAAGATTGCGTAAACCATATACATGGGTATCCATCCACAGTCATTCATTTTAAATTAAACAACTGATCCTATTGCTATTTATTTTCCTATCACATATTATTTCCTCGAATAATAATTTTGCATACTTGTTTTCTTTACTTACCTTTAATATACACCAACATTTAACAATATTTTTCAATCATTTTTATTAACTTTTTCAATGGTATTAATTTTATCCAAATCCCAAATCTCAGATTCGTACAAGATAATAAGTAACACAGTACAATCAAACATTTTCAGTTGACACTGATTTGGTAAAAGATACAGCTTTTGATACCGTTTGCTTCATTGCTTTGATATTTTTCAGTTTTGTTCAGAAAACCTCCAAGACAAATTTCCGATTTGAATACTGAATGAAAATGATCTGCTAATTATACCCTACTTAAAAAAATCAGCCCACACATTTTCCGATCCTCGAATCGCCTCGATTCGGAAACCATACGGTTGCAAAGACAACGCCCAACGCATTAATCTTGCATTGGCGACCTTTGTTTTGTTCAAGTATAAAAGCGGCTGATGGTCCGTTTGTAAGGTAAATTCCCTCCCGAAAAGGTACATATGGAATTTTCATATCCCCCATGCTAAGGCAAGGCACTGCTTCTCAATCACGGAGTAGTTTTGCTCCCTAGAGAGCAATTTCCTTCTTGGATGAGCAATGGGCAATCTCATCCCCTCTTGCTCCTGTAGCAAAACAGCCCCAAGACTCGTATCGGATGCACCAGGCCTCAGCACAAAGCTTTGCTTAGTTCTGGCAGCTTTAAGATTGGTGCACTTACCAGTTTATGTTTTAAAGTCTAAATGCTTTTTCCTGACACACACCCCAGGGAACTTTATTCGGTTGCCCTTTTCTAGTCAAGTCTGTTAATGGGCTGGCAATAACCGAAAAATTGGGGACACGTTTCCTGTAAAACCCAATCGAACCAAGGAAAGATCTTACTTGTTTTTTAGTTTCTGGTCTAGGCGCATCTCTGATTGCTCCTATTTTATCTGGGTGAAGTTTCAACTGGTCTAGTGCACTTACGAGATGTCCCAAACATTCTAGGCTAAAATACCCTATACTACATTTGGTGGGCTTAGCTGTAAGATTTTCAGCGTGAAGTCTATCGAACAGATCCCGTAATACATTAAAGTGTTCACCCCATGTATATGCATAAACAAAGATATCATCTACGAAACTGTCGACGTTTTCCATACCGTTTAACAGTTTGCGCATGAGACGAACGCACGACGCACCGGCGTTGACTAAACCGAAAGGCATAACTTTAAATTGATAAAGACCTTTGGGAGTCGCGAATGCCGTTAACTCGCGAGCATTATCAGCGATTGGTATCTGCCAATATCCATTGGTAAGGTCTAATTTGGAAATGTATTTCTGACCTGCCAACTTTGAAAATAAACTTTCCTTGCCTGACACTGGTTCTTCGTCGAACACGGTGATTTTGTCCAAATGCCGAAAGTCAATGCAAAAACGGTTCGTCCCGTCTTTCTTTCTGACTAACACAACGGGGGACGAGTACGGGGAACTGGAAGGTTCGATCAATTCCTGGTCAAACATTTTCCCCACTTCTTCGTTGATTGTCTCCCGCGCTTTAAAGGGTATTGGATATCCTTTAATTCTGATCGGCTCAGAGGTATTCAACTTGATCTCGTGTTGAATCAATCCAGTTCGGCCCGGTTTGTCCGTAAACACGTCAGGATATTGGGACAAAACCTCCAAGATCTGTGTACGCTGACCCTCGGATAAATCCGGGCATACGTTGATCTGGTCAATACCTTCTTTGCCTACGTCAATGGGGTATTCAGGGGGCATTTCTGTACTGGAGACGAATTCCGATTCGTCACGCGACCTATTCTCTATTACCTCTACACATACTACATTTAAGACCCCTTTATCAATTGTTTGCCTAGGTCTTTCTACGTAGAGTTCAAGCATATTGGCGTGAAATATCTTGGACTTACCCTCCACGTCAATGATATAGTCCATTTCGCCTTTCACCTGTTTGACTTCGTATGGCCTTTTCCATTGGACTAGCAGCTTGTTTTTATTCGTTGGGAGAAGCACCACACTTGATTGCCTACATCAAACTTTTTACTCCGCGTTCCTCGGTTGTACTACTTCGCGTACTTACGACTAGATTTCGTGAGTTAGTCTTGCGCCATTCAACATGTACTCTCTAATCTTTCGCGCAAATCTACTTCGTATTGGTAAGTGACCATAACTTCTTCATCCGCGACCTCGTCTAACCATATTTGGCGTAGAATACGCATGGGACCACGAACTGTCCTACTGTACAATAGTTCAGACGGGGAGAAGCCTTAGCTTTCACGAAGAACCTCACGATACGCGAACCGAATTGCATTCAGATACCTATCCCAATCCTTAAGTCTTTCCGCACACATCCGTCGCAACATTTACTCCAACGTCCCGTTGAATTTCTCGACCAACCCATTGCAGATAGGGTGGTAGGGTGTTGTGCACAATTGTTTAAGGGACAACAGCATATTAATTTCAGCCATGATATCTGAGGTGAATTGCGCTCCACAATCCGTAAGAACCTCTTCGGGCACTCCGACCCTGCTGAACATGTCTACGAGCGCTTCGGCTACACGTTCGGTTTCAATCGATGTCGAAGCTATGGCTTCGGGTATCTAATAGCGTAATCTACCAGCTTCAAGATTTATCGGTTTTTCCGATCTGTATGTGGAAAATAGGTCCTACAATGTCAATGGCCACTATTTAAAACGGAGTATCTATCAAGGGCATCTGACCTAATGGTACTCTAGCTACCCTGCCATTATAGACAGTCTTCTGGCAAGCATCTCACGAGCGACAAAACCGCGTTACGTCTCTATTGACACCATACGAATAAAATTCTCTTTATACCCTATCTGTTGTTTTCTTCATACCTAAATGACCCGCCATACTCGACTCGTACGCGACCTTGAGTACATTCGACATGAATTTCTGGGGGACCACTAGTAGAGTATTCCCTCTACATTAAACCTTTTCGAGTAAGGAGTTTACAGGAACCCCCGTTCTTACACTTCCTCACGATATCCGATAATGATTTCTCTGCGGTTGAACGTAGAGACGCGTCACGTTCTTGCTCATTCTGAAATTCTTCGAGTGAGATATCAGCAATGGCTTCCGGTACTTTTAATTTACGTAAAGGTTTGTTATCTTCCTTTATCTGAGCCCTGGTTTGCACTCCTTCGATGATCGGGAATCTGAAGTCAGACATGGTTGGGACCCTAGATCCTTGTACATTGCCAATCGTAAGTTCATAGATCGGGTTGGCTCTGCACAAAGCTTCCACGGTTCCGGTCAAGAAAGGTGTTTCGATAACTATCCTTGCGACAGAAACGTGGTCGATTGTTTGTTCTAGTAGTATACACGGTGATTTAAACCCAAGCAATCGTTATCCGTTTCACGACTACAGTAGTGAACCCTGTTTCTCGTAAAACAGTCACTTCTTGTCCGTTGACAGTGCCATTTGCTGTCGGTGCCCGTGCCTCAGAGAAAATACACGTGCCGATCGATTGGATCGCATCGCGACCGATCTCTGCACGCAACACTGGCTCGTACACCGCTTCCCGCTTAGCTTGCTGAGAAACATCGAGTTTACTATCTACTGACCGTCTGCCTTCAATGGCTACCGCGACTTTCTGGACTGGTCCCTTCCGCTTAGGACAATATGGGGAGACATGACCACACTCCTAGCAAGTGAAACATTGTTTGTCCTTATGCCTTCCCTGGTTATCCTTACCAGGTTTTCCCGGTTCCATGGGTTCTGGTCCTTGACCTGATTCCCACCTTTGTTGTCTCGCAAGATGACGTTCTGTGATCCTCCCCGAGCTTCAGCGAATAAATCCGCCTGTGTGGCCATGTCATATATATTCGTGAAGGACTTTTCCCTCAAGAACAAACATAACCCCTTGCCACAAGTTGTCAGTAGTTGGTCTCGAAGCAAGAAATCGATAAGACCCTCAAATATCTTAACGACTTTACCACATTCCACCCATCGCTGCAAGTAATTATAGGTCCTACTGACGAACTGGGTGAATGTCTCGCCTCACTCGGGTATGCTATACTTAAACTTCTTGCGAAACCCTTGCTTGGTTAGCTCGTATTTCTTCAGAAGTAGATCTTTCAACGCAAGGTAATTCAGCGAATCGGCCGCGGATAAACGCGAATACACGTCTAACGCTTTACCTTTTAACAACGCGCTAAGATGAAGCGACCAATCTTCTTTCTTCCATTTTTGTACCGTGGCGTACCTTTCGAACCTGTTCAGATAACTATCCATGTTATCTTTATCGTCTTCAAATGGGGGTAATTTTGGACCTCTCAGTTTAACATCATGATCCCCCTCCATTTTAGTTTGTAATGGCTCAGAATTTCTTTGATACTCCCTCTCCCTATTTCTATCTTCCATCTCTAAACCTTCTAACCCTTACTTGTTTTTTCCCTTTCTATCTTCCGATCTTCTGCTTCTTTAAGCAGTTCTATCTTATCCCTCTCTGCTTGTTTTTCTAACTCTATCTTCTCCCTCTCGGCCTGTTTCCCTAATTAAATCTTCCCCTTTTCTAATTCTATCTTCTCCCTCTCTGCTTCACTTTCCCATTCTATCCTTTCCTTTTGGGCCTGTTTTTCTAATTCTATCTTCTCCCTCCCGGCCTGCTTTTCTAATTCTATCAACTCCTTCTTGGATTCCCTTTCTATCTCTAGTTTGTCCCTTTCTATTTCCCTCTCCTTTAACCTTTGGTCCCTTTCCATTGCCTGTTATTCACGAACGAAATTTATAAGGGACTCCCCCTCATAGACAAACTGTTTACCCAGTTCTACAAGTTCTTTCATTGATGATATTTCAAAAGTTTGGCGTGACCAACTTAAAGTGCAGTATTATCCAAAATGTGTAATTACGATTTCAACAAACCGTACTTTCCTACTCGAAAGGCAACAAAAACATGAAATGTATACCAAAAAATAAAGTAATGTTATGTGTCTACTTGAGTGACCATAGAATGGCCAGACATACATACAGCCAGAGAGAAATATAATAAGGCGAAATAAATAAGACCCATGCCGTAAATTAAATTTTACGATTTATTAAAAGAATAAACGGATTTCATGCAATTCAATTTATAGTCTTTATTAGATAATACGTATCCAGATTATTTCAAAATTAACCACGAAACTTTCACATGTTGGAAGACATTATGAAGACAGGTGTAAACAAAAGCAAACTGTTGAATGGCAAGGATGATCGTTTTAATGAAAGCGGATCATGGAGTAATTGCTAAATTTGTTTTTTAATAATAATAATAATAATAATAATAATAATAATAATACTGGGATTAGACGATGTCGGCAGTGTATATCTAAATAGTACAGAATCTGTTCGCATGCAGCAATACATCACACATTTTACAACATTGTCAAACGGATAGCACCAGATTCAGGACGAAAGAAAAAAATAAGGCCAAAATATATAAAGTAGACCCCAAGCAAGTTTACAAATAAAGACCAATAACATTGTTTAGCTGTAAATAAAGAAATTTTACTTATATCCTTATATCCTCGTACATTGTTCCTAAATATATATAACTGTGCTTGTTGTGTGTAAGATGTTTGAACTTCAATATCGGTTTTGTAACCGAATTAATTGTGTGTGTGTGTCTATATATATATATATATATATATATATATATATATATATATATATATATATATATATATATATATATATATATATATATATATATATATATATATATAATTTATGCCTACTATTATCAAGCATTCTTCTATAGAAATCCAGGGTTATAACTTTCCATTCTGTTTGGTGTATATTTATAATTCTCTATAATTATATATACCTTGATTTCTTTCATAGGAATCCGGAATGACTGTAAATACATGAGAATTAATTACTAGGTCGTCATGCGAGTGTGCCTGCTACACACGAGTGCATATAACACCGCCTGAGTAACATCATTTTCTGGTGATGTGTGCTTAGTCCTGAGGGAGTATGTTCTAGTGGGTGCAGGCAAGGCGATGGGTGCCGTTTACCCGCGGTCGTGGGTTCGAATCTCCGTAGAGTATGAATTAAAAATTCTCTAACCTGTATGACAGTATTATTTGTGTTAAAATATTAATTCTGCCTACTATTAAAATATTAATTCTGCCTACTATTATCAAGCATTCTTGTATAGAAATCCAGGGATAGCACTTTCCGTTCTGTCTGGTGTATATTTCTCTCTCTCTCTCTCTCTCTCTCTCTCTCTCTCTCTCTCTATATATATATATATATATATATATATATATATATATATATATATATATATATATATATATATATATATATATATATATGAACCGCAGCTGCGCTAAATCCGAATCAGTACGCAGGGCGATATTTTGCTTTGGTGTTGAAGATCTAACAATGGTAAGCAAAAAGCCCCGGTAATGAGGCTTGAATAATTAAAGGTCAACTGTTAAACGAAAACGTGATTGAAACTATATAGCAAACATTACATTGTAGCAGATGAAAGGAAGGAAGGACAGTACAAAAGCAAATTTTAAAACTCTAGCTTATCTCAACAAGAAGGTCAAACTATACTCTAAAATAAACATATCAGGGATCCAGTTTAATACACATACAAAATAAGCGTTTGCTAACGTAAATTGCGTTTGAATTCACCCATTGTATAATGATAATGGAGACTACTTTATAATAATGTATAATGCATCTTAAAAACGTTTTTGGGTTGACAAAGAAGCTCTCTAGGTAATAAATTCATTTTATGAGATTTAGTTATAATTGTGCACACATATTAATAATATATCTGTAATTTTGTGTAAACTAGATCTGAATGATAGTTTTTCCTCCAGGACCTATTTCACAAGTATATCGATTTTGACTTTTTTCTTTCTTTACATGTATATTAATTTTGGCAACACGTATGAGTTCCAAGCTGAACTTTAGAACCATGCTGAAGGTCAAAAAGGTAAAGTACAATGTGATGCATTAGTAGAAAATCTGATTAAAAGCCAATAACGAAATCACATTTTTTTTTTTTAAAATGTATGTACTTTTTTACTGGTATATTTTGCTGTTTCATAATTTCCTCTGATTCTTGTCTGAATACAATTGCAAATATTAAATCGCAAACTACTCCTCTCTTTAATTCGGGAAGATTGGGCTTTGTAAAACACATTATATTTTGGAAATAAATCTACAGACGCGTAAGACAAGAGAATAAATTAACGTTCAGAAAGAGCTGAGATGTTCTAGTGCAGCATAGCAACATTGAAATGGTTTTAACTGTAGTATTTTTATCTTTTCAAATGATGCTGGTATTGTGTTTCAAAATTCATATAAAGTTTTCTGTTGTGTTGGACTTGTTTAGCTTTTGTTGCCATTTGCTAAAATTAAAATCAAAACCAACCAAAACAACAACAACAAACTTAAGCCAAAATGAATAGATTTTCAGTATAGTTATATCTGGAAACATTCATAAGACTATGAAATCAAGAGTTGATTTTGTTTTAAATGTATAAAATAATTTTTTTATATTTAATATTTTTGTACTATTCTATTTATGCATTATTAATACGCAGCCGGAATCTTTCAATTTAAATGTACGAACATACTCATTTTTCAGCTGAATAAAACTAAAAAAATAGCTTGTTTCATTTACATATAAAGTAGACTTTATGCAGATTTGAAGGTTTATTCAAAGGCCGTGATTTTTCAAATAGGTTGGAAAAAATTCCTTTCTAAACTTCTCTTTTTTAAGGTATATCATTTCAAATGTACCTTTAAAAGGCATTCTTTATAATTGTCAGAATACATACATTTAAAATTAAAATAGCTTATTTATACTAAATTTTTAAGGCTCTTTGAGAAAAAATGGTGCACTTAGAGGGGGAAAAAAGCCTGGGAAATAATATTGTTTCTGTTAGCACAAAAGGTAGCCCGTGTTTTATTTACCTTCAATCTTTAACCCAGTTGCCATCTTCTGTCCCTCCCTCTGTGTCTTCTGTTTCTCTGACACAATATTAAACATGAATAATTTACACTGACACATACTGTAGTGAGTTGACTCAGTTCCCAGGTTCTCTGTCAGATCGATGAGCCAGGAGGCTACGCATAGTACATGTTCAATACACAACCCACTATCGATCAAGGAACAATACCTATTAACGTCACGCCCGCTTATTCCCTATATGTTTTTAACACACATATCTAATAATTTTACATGCAGTAGACAGGGTTGGTATATCAACATGGCAGTGGTAAGTGATTTTTTTTTCCATCTACATCTATGTATTTTTATTACGTATATATGCGATCTTTTTTTAAATAAAACATACAAATAAATTACACTTCTTGCATTAAAGATTGCATTTTAGTCATTGATTTGGATCGAAGAGATTTGAAAAGGGATAATTGGGGATGGTGTGGGAAATATTTTGATGCATCTAGCATTAGATAATTTACACAAAGAAATCTTAGATAGACAAACAGACAGACAGACAGATAGATAGATAGATAGATAGATGCATGGAATAGAGTCTATCTCAATGGTTCCACATATTATTTAGTGCAATAACGTAAGGTAAAAGTCTAAACAGAAGAGAAAAAAATAAAATAAAATGACATTGGGTTATAGTCAAAGATAACACCGTCTGTGGAATTTCAGAAATAATATCAGATCCTAAAAGATTAGTCCAGATGTTTCTCTTTGTCGTATTTCCTCATTAGGCTAGCTTATGTTTGAATCGCTCTAAATTAATATTTACTTCAGTTTGTACGAACGTTTTATGCATATGTCTTGTTTTGGCCTTGCTGTCGTATGTATGATGCCCTCCATTCTGAAGTGTAAACTTCTTTCAGTTTCAGGTACATATACTTTTTCCAGTTCAAACAATACCAAGCAAACGTTGTCTATCAAATGAAATATGTTGCCTAATTTTACGATTTCAGCCTGTTTTCAAACTTTTTACAATGTCTGAATAAATTATTGAATCATAGAACCTGAAATCATTAGGTTCACACTTAAAACCACCAACCTTTTCCATCCTTGACAGCTGGATTTCACTATGTCCTCATGGTTCTTACTGTGTTTATAAGATGTAACCAAAGCGCATGTTTTAAAAACTTCAGTAAAGTTTTGTTGCGAATCACACACGTCTGACTAGCATCCTTTGAATGTCTACTGACACGAACAAGAAACGGTATTATACGTTTCTTTAATTGTAAAACATTCTGTCTTAACCTGATGTCAGTATAACGGCGTGCCTAAATAGTCTAGTGCGCCGGCCTAGTGACAGTTGATGTTGTTACTGTAGGGTTTAACGCAATTTTTTCAGCACAAGATAGGCTCATGGTGGCCAGTATTAACACACATACACACACACACACACTTATGCATGTGACAAAAATGTAGTCAGTGTGACGGAATGTACGAATGACACTCCATGTTCAATTCATTTAAAACATCTTTGCATCCCAGTAAATAAATATCATCACAAAGATGACGACGTGATGAAATATGCCATTTGCACATTAGTTACATTACTGAAAATAATGAACTCACGTTATCTCGCGAAATCTCAAAATTCCAAACGAGGTGCTCCGTGCATGGAGAAGAACATTACCTATCATTGCTGTTAATGTTAAAATCAGACAGACTTCAGTTTTAGCCCTGTTGCATAGTAACTTGTATACCGAAATGAAAAACTGGGATGAGAAAAGAAGCATAAACAAATGATAGTTTCTGATTTTCTTAAGTTAGTCAATCCGTAAAATCATAAACTTTAACAAATATTTTGGTAATTTATGTTTCTACTATAAATTCTTAATTACAAATTTTCCTAAATGTAAAAAATGTCATTTCGCAATGCGAAATGGAAATCTCGGCATGGCATAGGAAATAGAATATCGGCATACGTAATGAATTATAAGAATACGAAATGGAATATCTGCATAGGAAATGGAATCTCAGCAGATCAAACAAAAACGGAAACACAGCTGTGTACCAACTGAGGTCGAAAGACTGAACATAGTATTTGGCAAGTCAGGCCTGGCTTTGGAGCAAATGATTGTTGTTGTTGTTGTGGGGTTTAACGCCATTTTTCAGCACATGATAGGCTATACATGGCGGCCAGTATTAATGGTGGAGGAAGAACCCGGGAAAACCCCGGAAAGAACCACCGACCCACGAGAAGCTACTGGCAAGCTTTCTCACATACCCACATTGGCTGAATCCGAGACTCGAACCGCCGCAGACAGAGGTGAGATGGCAGTGATCCGTAACGAAGAGCGCTTTAGACCACTCGGCCACTCGGGGCACAAATGAAGATGGATGATTATTTTATATTAAATGACAATAGTTAAGTGTACTTTGAAGCTAAGTGTCTTGTTTCGAGATCATGAATGTCTGTTGAAGAATAGTTTCATTATTGAAGGTTAGTGTAGATGAATAATTTCTTGTGGATTGTGTCAGATCGTTCCATCAGTCAATAAGTTTTTGGTATATATGATTTTTTTAACAAAGAGTTTCTGCATTGATATTGAATGATACTGTTCGAGTTTCTCCGATTATAAGGCACCTTGTCTCGCGATCGAGGTGGGAGTAAATAAATTATACAACCTAGAGACCGGTTCTTGATAATTTTAGAAACAAATGCAGAGATTTCTTTAATGTTTCGTCTTTTTATCAGATTAGGCCATCCAGTTTCAAAATAAAGTGCTTCTCTTTAAGCAAATGTTTGAAGTCCAGAAATTATTAGTTTGATTAAAAGTAACAATGAACAATTCAGTTAAATTGGAAACATCACTATTTCACTCAAAATTTTTTTCAACGCCAATCTCTACTCCCTTGTCAATATAGAAAATACACACATCAGTGAAAGCATCCAGTGATCACAATGGCAACTCTTCAGACACGCATCTTGCGAAATGAGTTTTTTTTTTTTTTTTAAAGGCACACAATTGTATTGTAATATGTATTATATCAATTTAGCGAGGAAGATAGAGCAGTATAAATACGGCTAGTTACATCTCGACCCATTGTCCCAGCTGCATTGACAAAAAGAAAAGCAAATGATTGTTTTTATTTTTTATTAAATGATATCCTATTCTAGCGTTTAATTATAAGTTTCCGCTTTTCATTCAATACTTACTTTACTAATATAATCTCATAACCTTTTTAAGTAGCATCATCTTAATAAGATACTGTTACAAGCTTCATTATTTTTTAAGATTTCTCATTTATACATTATACGGTATTTAATCTTCATTTTGTACAACATACTGTATTTAAACTTCCTCGTTTTGTACAACATATTGTATTTAAACTTCACCATTTTTGACAATATAATGTACTTAAGCTTCCTCGTTTTGTACAACATACTGAATTTATGCTTCATTGTTTTTGTACTACATACTTTATTCAAGAGTCAACATTCTGTATAACATATCGTATTAAAACTTCATAATTTATACAAAATACTGTATTTAAGCTTCATCATTAGTACATACTGCATTTAAACTTCATCATTGGTACCACATACTGCATTTCCGTGTCATTATTTGTACAAGATATTGTATTTAAGTGTCATCATTTGTACAAGATGTTGTATTTATGTGTCATCATTTGTACAAGTTATTGTATCTAAGTGTCATCATTTTTGTACATCTTGTATCTAAGTGTCATCATTTTTGTGTACAATATACTGTATCTAAGTGCCATCATTTTTTGTACAACATACTGTATCTAAGTGTCATCATTTCTGTGTACAATATACTGTATCTACGTGTCATCATTTTTTGTACAACATAATGTATCTAAGTGTCATCTTTTTTGTACAACATACTGTATCTAAGTGTCATTTTTTGTACAACATACTGTATCAAAGTGTCATTTTTTGTACAACATACTGTATCAAAGTGTCATATTTATAATATATTGTATCTAAGTGTCATTTTTTGTACAATACATTGTATCTAAGTGTCATCATTTTTTGTACAACATACTGTATCTAAGTGTCGTCATTTTTATACAACATACTGTATCAAAGTGTCATTTTTTGTACAACATACTGTATCTAAGTGTTATAATTGTACAATATACTGTATCAAAGTGTCATCATTTGTACAAGATACTATACTAAGAAAGCAATTATTATAAGGAACATTTATGACTGCTTAGAAAAGTCGTTAAAACACGAATCACACTAATGTAGAATCATTGAAATTAATAAGATGAGGATGCTGACTAATTTAAAATCAGATTAAATAGCATAACACGTACATGCTATATTTGCTTTCACAGTCAGTTTTTTTAAGAATTAGTTCCGTGCTCGGATGAATGGACGAATGATCCTGTAGATGGAAATTTTATAATTCACGTTTTTTTTTATATCATGTGTTATGAAATATTTCTACACAAAATAATTATATTAACTGCTAAAATCAATTAGGATGCAAATAAAAAGATGGCATAAAGGTATGAAGGACAATATTATAATTAAATCCAAACCGTTGCAGTTTTATACAGCTGACAATCGGTAGCGAATATCTATAGAAATGCAGTATATTCAAGTAGGATTGCTGATTACGTCAATTGCCATTGTTAGGATATTTGTATTAGACGCACCTTTGAAGTCCCCTGAGTTTCACATATTAGTTGGGAGGTGACTATTGTTCCAGACATTAGCGTGTACAGTGATTATATTTCCCCAAATTTGTGTGAGGTGATTATAGTTGCAAACTGAGTGTACTTTGTTTTTGTCACCAATAAAGTTTAAAATTTATGTTGGAGACATATACTCTTGCGTGGCCGTATCTGTTGCTCCTTTGTCTCTGGAACATTTGACAAATTTAACAGTTTGAGAGGACAACTGTCAAACTTAAATTTACTACCACGTTGTAACTGTCTTTACTAACCAGAATCAGATTTAGGAATGCAGCTTATAATTTGGAATTTCTTTGCAATTAGTGATTTAAATAAATCAAGTCTTCTACATTTTTTTAATGGTAGATATGGCTAAATTAATATAAATCTAAAACTGAAATTCCTGAACTTCATAACTGTGGTAGATAATAATAATAATAATAATGAGGACTTTGTATAACGCCTAATATTTAGAAGCTCTAAGCGCTTTACAACATTAGACAACACCTATAAGATAAGAAATATAATGATATTATTACAAAAACAAACAACATGAAGTTAGAAAAACATTAAAAAAATAAAAAACATGCTGAGAATATTTCAGGTAGGAAACATTATTAGGTCTTTAAGTTTGTTCTTGCAGTCGAAATAAGTGAGTTTTTAGAGCCCTCTTGAATGTGATCACTGTGTCTTTGTGTCAAAGTTCAGTGGGCAATTCATTCCACGTTGCTGGGCCTTGGTATGCAAAAGAACGCTGTCCATATGACTTTGTTTTCGTAGTGGGAATAATGAGTATACGATTGTCAGAAGAGGAGCGTAAATATCTTGCTGGTGTGTACACATGGGTGAGGTCAGATAGGTATGTTGGACTAGAGTCCGACAGTGAAATGTAGCACAGAGAATAAATTTTGTGTTTGATGCTGGATCGAATGGATAGCCAGTGTAGGGTACAGAGCAGCGGGGGGGGGGGGGAGGCGGGGTGTGTGTGCTCTGATCGTGGTACTCTAAGTATGATCCGAGCAGCTGTGTTTTGAACTTTTTGAAGTTTCTGGAGTAGATATTGAGATGAACCAGACATAACTGAGTTACAATAGTCCAGTCTTGAAAGTACTAATGAACACACAAGTGTTTTAGTGGCATTAACTGAAAGATATTTGCGAATTGAGCTGATGCGTCTCAGCTCAAGATATGCAGCCTTGCATATGTTCATGACATGTTGGTGCAATGTGAGAGTACTGTCCAGAGTAACACCTAGGTTTGGTACTGATTGTGTGAATTTAATGTTGGTGTTGCTGTTATTTATTGTTTTAGGTAAAGGATGTGAATGAGAAAGTCTTTGTGTTGTGATCAGAATGGCCTCAGTTTTATCATCATTCATCTGCAGATTGTTCCATGTCATCCATGATTTCACATCAGAGATGCACCTCTCTACACCTTGGATGGTAGCATCAACTTCAATTGGGTGGCTAGATTTGCATATTTGGGTGTCATCAGCGTACAGTTGGTGAGACACTGGATGATGATCTATGACACTTGAGAGCGACTGAGTGTACAGAATGAAGAGAACAGGTCCAAGAACAGACCCCTGTGGAACACCACAACATAGATCAACTGGGCTGGAGTGTATTCCATTTGCAGATACAATTTGTGTCCTGTTGACCAAGTAGGACTTGAACCACAGTAAGGCTGCATCATGAATGCCAAATACATGCTGGAGACGGTGAAGTAATATATCATGGTCTATTGTGCAAAATGCTGCAGACAAATCAAGGAGGGTGAGGACTGTAATATTTCAACTATCCAACGCAGAGAGAATGTCATTAATTACGTTTAGAAGAGTAGTTTCAGCACTGTGGCAAGGGCGATATGCAGATTGTACATTGCTAAAAAGACTGTTTGAATTTAGATGAGATTCAAGCTGGGATAGAACAACCTTTTCTAAGATTTTTGAAATGAATATGAGATTAGAAACTGGGCAGTAGTTCTTTAAATCGTTATGGTCTATTGTTGGTTTCTTCAGCAGAGGCTTTACAATGGCAGTTTTGAAAAATGATGGGAATTCTCCAGATGAGAGAGAGGTATTAATAACATCAGTTAGTGAAAGCAATACTGGATCTAAGGATGAAGCAGCAGTGATGTTGGAATTGGATCAAGTTAACATGACTTTGGTGCACTCTTCATCACGATTGTACGTACGAAATCCATAGAGACAGGTTCGAATGCTGCAAATGGTTGCCGCTGAAATTCTGTATCCCAAATGTATGGTGACGACGAGTCAATTGAAATTGTGGTGTCAAGCTTATCTCTAATGGTTTGTACTTTGTCACGAAAGAAATTTGCAAACATGTCCGGAAAGTCGACTGGAGAGAAGGTAGTTGGAAGTGGTGTACATTTGTTCCTTGACATTAGCTTGTTAGTAATCTCCAAGAGCTCTTTGCAGCTTGAACTTTCCATGATCTTAGTAGTGTGGTGGGCTGATTTCGCTGCATGGACTATATTTGCGACATTGTGATCATTACTGTAATTGATTGATTCATTCATTTTTGTTTCTTTTTCGTTCTTTCTTTATGAAGCTGATTGGTCCCATAATTTTCAACTTTATGTAGGACTAATCTTTACGACTGAGGTTATAAATTACTTGGAAAAATTACATTCATAAAATATGTTATTCTTCTAGCGCTGGACTAGCACATGTAAATGGGGTGCTCTTAGACAAAACAAATCGAGTGGCAAAAACAAAAGCAATGGAAAATCTGAGACATACGTCGATACGGTTGTCTGAACGCCAAGAGCCAACAACTGGGATATCAGGAGTATATGAGTTCAATATTAGTCGGTTAAATGTTAGTAATTTGATTCATTATATATCACGTTGATGTGGCTAATTCAAAGTTTTTAATTATTTGTACCATTTATTTTATTAAGCATTGTCGGTTAGTCATTCCGTCACGTATGCGACTGCAATTTTATATACAAATTCAGATGCCATAACTATAAGCATTTTTTCAACCATTTTTCATTAACTTTTCTGTATGTATTAGCATAATTAAAACTATTTTCCTAGGGATCAGTGTCACCATAAAATACTTTAATGTTATAGGATCTCGAATGCGAATGGGTCGGTCGTAATTCTCTCTGTTCTGGCGATAGTTCAATTTGGCACACTTATCAAGCGGTTTACTCAGGTGGCTGATTCAGGCACGCGTCAAAGACAAAGGACAGGTGAATGCCTATCGATAAAGTCACAGAGGTCATTGATTGTGATTCATCATTATATCGATTGATATTGAAGACTTTATGCAGCATCACCGAGCCATGATTCTTGATCTTTTTTTGTGAAGTGTCCCCCACCTTTATGCGATCAAGTGTTGATTTGGGGTGATCCGACCAAATATACCGCCAGCATAAATGAACAGCATATTTATGGAATTTAATCAATACAAAACACGATTTCGAACACTACATACAGGTTCCAAGATCTGCCACATTTCATTTCTAAACAAACATGGATTTTTCTAGGTAACATTTAGTGTTTAATCGACGTAGAAATGGATGAGATGTTGACTTGTTTACGGATTTTTCAGGGCATGAACGTCGACGTATGAAAACGTGTCTTTTTAACCAGTCCGACTTTACAAACATGTCAATCCAATTCTTAAACTCGTGTGAAAAACATCGATCTCCGACTGCTTAAAGGAACTAAAAAAACATTAACCCTAAATACTACTCGCCTCATTAGCTACTTACACCTTTTGCTAAAGTGCTGAAATATGTAGTACATATATTGGGGCACCTACTTTATAAATTCAGAACGTAAAATGAATCTATGGTCAGACTGAAAGAACACTCCTTAACTAAGTATCTTCCGATATCCCTATTTGGATTTTTATGTTTATTTATTTTAATTTTTAATTTTGTTGGTGTTAATTTATTTCCAATATTTAATTATCTTTTTCGTTTTTTATATTCGTTTTCTCTTAAAATTGCTAGAAACAATATACATTTTTTCTTCACACAATATGACTTCAAGCGGCGATAGAAATGTTTGAAGTTTCAGACCTATATACCATTTCACGGTTATTATCTCCCTTTGAAAACATGAGAGGGCGTTTCGGTACAACTGACTTCCGGATATTTCAATGAATAAAGATGGCAGATGTAGATCAAGAAAATGTGACAGAACGCTCACATTCCGCAAGCAAGATCGATATCTCACTATCTGAAAAAAGAATGCTATCAATATTTGATCAATAGTTTTTACATCCTTTTTTTTTCTCACTAACTTGCGCTGTTCCCAGCTTTCAAGTAAATGATTTCTGCCTATTTCAAAACTTCATTATCTTTCCATTGCTACCTCTTGCTCTAGTTTGTATTATTTGATTGTGCGTAAGTGTATCGCTGCGTAAAAAGATTGTTATTGCAATTTATCTCGCTTAAAGAATAATGAAAAATGTTAAAAATTTTTTTACAGCTTTAATCATTGCAATTACTGGAGGTTGAACAACAACGAGAAAAAAATCTAACTTCTCAAGGTTCTTTTATTATTGATTTAGATTGTTGCATTTCTATTAATGTTCATTATATTTTTCATGAAATAGCTTGAGTTATATCTTGGAAGGATATACTAAAAAATGCACAAATGTCACCCACGCTTGAACAGACAGGCGCACGTACGAGTCTCCTTGATGAATATTTTTTTTTAAATCCTTGAACGACTGGAATTTTTTGGAATATACAATTTGGAGAAATATTGATGTTAGACACTATGCGTGTATAGGACATTTGTGGCTCTCACCTATCTGCCTGTATGTCTGTCTATCTGTCTCATTTCATCTGGTGCATGGATATGTATATCCTAGAATGAATGTGTGTTCGCATTCGTATATTACATAAACATACTTCTGGTTAAAAACGAGTATATAACGGTGCTAAGATAGAAAGAGTGACTGATAGATGAGGACAACAAATATGAATATTAGTGAGTATCTATTTATTATTGACTTGAAGAGCGTGTTCTTACAAACAGTTTTTTTTTCAAAAGTCATACTGTCTGCAATTTTACATCCAATCACGTGGATCAATATTGATTTAAAAGTCGAACCAAAGTAATAGGACGGAATCTGTGAAATAATTTAATCTTTTACACTTACATACATTGATGCAAAGAAAGTTAAACATAATTAAACTAATATTAAGAAGGCTGTTCCAGATGAATTTGCTGGTGGCCATCATAAATGTTGTCAATGACCCCAGCAAATATGAAAGTTATTACAACATAAGCAAAGAACAATCATGCTGAAAGTTATTGCATGCACCGTCCAATACTTTATGTTTCAAGTTTTGAGAAAACCAGTAAGGAATGTAAATAATTAAATATTAGACTAAATGAATGCATGACTATATTTGACTGGATATAGCAAGAAAAAAGTATGTATGTGAGGAAATACTTCTTTGATTGTTTAAAGATAGGAGAACCCCTCTCTTCCCATCAAAAAGAAAATCGAAGCAAAAAAAAGTAATTGGGCATGTTAATTAATCTGAATATTGTATGATATTTACACCCAAATATGAATGAATATTCCATCTGAATTAATTATACTCCGTCATCTTTATGGTATCTAATGTAATTATTGCTTTGTCAAGTTCCTCTGAATACATTAATATACTGTGTTCCATTTTTAAAAAAAACAACAAACTTTTCTGGTTTAAAATATTCAGCATTACAGATCAGCTGACGCATCGAGCTCGTGTTATAATTTTCTTATCGAACTCGTGCTATAACTTTCTTATATCGTGTTATAAACGAACTATTAACCTCGAGAAAATAAATGAGAGAGAAGGATGTATCAACGTATGAAAAATGCAAATTGTTCAGATGGTTTCAAAGTTATTTAGCTGAAAATGTGCAATAAATGTTTAAAATCGGAGAACAAATAGAAATGTTCCTACAAATGTATCTGAAAATATGGATAATGAGTCTATATTATATGGTATAATATAAATGAGGACAATTATTATTATTATTATTTTATATCATTTAAGTATCGACAGTAAATGTTGTTTAATTATCCGATATAATGTAAGTATGGACACCGAATCTAATTATCTGATGTCATGTCTATAATTATTCTCCTAGTATGAACAAAAGATGCTCGACATATATAATTTATTCATTGGTTTAACCACAATGATCTGTAGTACAGCTAAGATTCCTTTCTATGTTGACTTTATGTTTCACTAACCAAGTGTAAAACGGTGATAAATTATGAATTATTATATGCTTATCTTTCCTCCGTTAATTTTACATTGTCAGAATCGTTCAGTATTTTACGATATTGCACTCGCACTCAACATACTATTGAACTCACGTGTAGCCAATAGCTGTTGTTGTTGTTGTTGTTGTTGTAGGTTTTAACGCCATTTTTCAACACGCGGTAGGCTATGCATGGCGGCCAGTATTAATGGTGGAGGAAGAACCTGGGAAAACCCTGGAAAGAACCACCGACCCACGAGAAGCTACTGGCAAGCTTTCTCAGTACCCACATTGGCTGAATCCGAGACTCGAACCCACGCAGACAGAGGTGAGATGGCAATGATCCGTAACGGAGAGCGCTTTCGACCACTCGGGCACTCGGGGCCCCTGTACCCAATAGTGCATTAGTAAATACTTTGTAAACAAATCATGTACACGCTCGTAGTAGACGCTTTACGTTTTGGTTGATTAAATGTGTTTCTGAATGAACTAAACGAGATGCTTCGTGGATTGTCACATGCCAGCTGATTTGGCACAGTCGCGTTACCTTTTTTGATACAATGTTCCGGATTTAAGCTAGCCATAGACACCAGACAGGGTCCTTACAAATCACATGCAAGTGACAAGGAATAAACTGTCTTCTTTAGCTGGTAATAAGAATGACAAAAATATACTTACAGTTGTATATCCTGAACTTGTTCAAAATGTACTTTCTTAGTTCTGCAAATCCGAATTACATGAGCCATGTCATGGGTTCTCAAGCTTAAGTACACATTTCGAAACTTTACTGTAATTTCGGCTATATTCCAAGTGCAATTGCATCCTCCTCACTGCACTCAAAATGAAATAAACATTAAATTCCATAGCGTCTTTTTGATACTTGCAATTAAAAGACTTCATATTTTTCCCACATTATGATTTGAAACATTCAATGACAGAACAGAAACACTTGCACACGTCAACACGCTGCTCCCTCGCTGCTTAAATCCGATGTATTTCTTGTAGAATAGACACAGAAGTAGTTAAGGGGGATCTTATAGCGTCAATGGGAATTAGCATTACATACCCCCTTGGGAACATATAGCGTCAAGGGAAATTTAACATGGAGAAAAATCGTGGGAACATATAGCGTCAAGGGAAATTAACATGGAGAAAAATCGTGGGACTGTTGAGCGTCAAGGGGATTTGAACATGGGAATAGGGGACTGTATAGCGTCAAAGGAATTTAAACAGGGTGGGACTGTATAGCGTCAAGGGAAATGGAACATGGGATTTTTTTTTTTTTTTTTTAAAAAATAAAAAAGGGGTAGGCAATTCAAAGACTATCTCTTTTCGAGAAATATGGCTGGCCCTGAAAAGGGCCTTTGGTTTATGTTAATATGCCCTTAACATAAAGGGCATTTGCGACATCTTCTTGTCCTCAAACTTCGTCTTACAGCAGGGCCATACATCAGAGTCCTCTTGAGGCAACCTTGTCTCTCTATATAGACTCTTCTTATCCACAGGCTGCTGCTGGTCCTGTGGACAACGGTCCACTTGGATCGGACATACATGAGCATGTCCGTCCTGAACATCATTGTTGACACAAGGGTTGAAGATTCAACGTCTGTCCACATGTTGAGGCTCCGACAATAGGTGAATCAATGCAGTGAACTGCGCTTATTTATAGGGACAGAAAGGATTGAAACGGATTGAGTTCATTCACCAATCCTAACACGCGTTACAGAATTCAGTCAGCCCGCATCCAATCCGAAGAGAGCAGTCTGTGACGTCACGTAGTCTATATAGATTCGCTAGCGCTTGTGTGCAGTCAATCTATGCGACAGTGATTCAACATGACGGAAACTCAGAAAACGATCCAATGGGGTGCACCAGCAGGGGAGACCGCCCAAGGGAACCCGGACTTACTTTCAGAAGAGGTGAATTGGGATTTTGTCGATTTTCTCTCCTCGCAAGAATTTGTTCCTGAACCTTCGTTACCTTCTTCATTACCGCAAGTGGAGAATTTTAGACAGAGACAGAAAGAAGAATTGGAGAAATTTATACAACGACAAAAGGAAGCGGAACAGGCTTTTCTCCTACAGCAACAGCAACAAGAAGAAGAGGTAAGAAAAAAACAACAGCAAGAAGAAGTAGCAGCAAAGAAACAAGAGGGTGAAAATCAAACGGTCACGGTACTGTTGGACATTTTAGCGGAGTTAAGAAGTCTGAAACAAATGTATCAGACTTCTTTATCACGACCGAAGAGAATACGACCTTCCCGAGCTAAACACGTCAACCCTGTGACTAAGCCTACCGTACCACCCTTAGTGATTTCAACCCAATCATTATCATCATCATCAACATTACGCAGTCCAGAAGTAGGCCTTGGCCGTGGCAAAGGCATAAGGCAGTTAAAGTTGATTGCTTAAACTCACCCCTACATCATAAAGAAAAAAGGCCCTTTTCAGGGCCACCCACATATCTCGAAAAGAAATACAATTTCAATTTGCCAATAACTCAAAAAAAAAAAAATAACCCACCCATTTTACCCTATAGTACGTGTCTTTGTATGAGTGCGTGAGTGTAGCTTCTTATTTTAAAATCAAAACTCAAAGACTCTTACCTTATATCATTCATTTATTCTTTTCTCCATTTTTTACAATCCAATTCACAATTCACATCATAAGACTTTAATTTAAAGTTCATTGACTTCTTCTTTTTCCTTGTTTAGTCTCTCTGTTTTTTGAATTTCTTCACTGTCACACTCTTTTCCTCTTCTTCCTCCTCACTTTCTTCCCTTCTTCTTTTCTTCTCCTGTTTCTTTTTCTTCACCTGTCTGCTTTCTTCCTCTGAAGAATTCCTCTCTTCTTCTGAAGAATCCCTCTCTTCTTCTGAAGAATCCTTCTTTTCTTCTGACTCCTCTTGTTTCTTTTTTGGGCAATCTGGAGACCAATGTCCTTTTTCTTTACACTAATAACAGGTATCTTGACTTTTGTCTTTTTTAGTCCCTGTTTTTGTTCTTTTTTGACGGTCTGGACACTCTGAAGACCAATGCCCTTTCTTCTGACAGATATAGCAAGTATCTTGACTTTTATCTCTAAAGGAAGGAGAGTAGTCCGTAGGCTGGTCTGAAGAGAATTTTCTAATGACCCCTCGCAAAGCTCTGACGAAACGTTCCATCTGGTTAGTCTCTTCCATCGTTGTGCTCGGCTTGAGAGTGAAATGAATAGTGAAAGGACAAGACACACACCCTTTTATATACGCTGGTATGCTATGACTATAAAGTAGCTCATGGTGTTTTGAACTTGAGTCATTTGACTTTTTGCTTTCAAGATGAAACGATCTAATTCATTCGAAAAGAAAGAAGAAGAAAGAAGTAAGAGGCAGAAACGTGATCTATCGCCTCGTACCAGGGCTGAAATCTTGGCACAAATTCATGCCAGTGATTTTGAAGAGGACATGAGTGAACCAGAATCAGAACCCTCTAAACCAAGTTCACCACCCTTAGTTAACCCTGAAAAGTACTATTCCATTCGAGAGACGGAAAAGCGCTCCTCTAGAAAATTTAGAACTACGGCTTACAAATACACAGTGAAGTTTAAAGATTTCAAGGCTGAAGTGCCGTTAGAGAAAGCAGAAGTGTTTATCACCGGAGTGTGGGATTCTTTGCTCACTTCACTCAAGCAACAATGTCAACCCAAAGAAGACGATCGCTTGAGACTTTCCATACAACACGACGGTTTGAAATCCCCTGTTTGGATCGAGTTTAGCACCCCGGCAGAATTGACCGCTTCCAAAGTCATGGACAAGATTCAACACGTGCAACAATCTAATGACCAGTTTGACATCACCGATGGAAAAGCCACATTGGACATGACCCACGTCTCTCCTCCTCAAGGGACCGGACGCAAAAAGATGTTATTGGTGAACGACCTTCGCAGCATTAAGCGTAGCCTTGTCCAAATTCACAACCCTCATGACCAGATGTGTTTAGCCCGTGCCATCGTGGTGGGACGAACCTATGCCAACAAGAACGACACGGTAGAATGGAAAAGAACCTGGAAAACTATTCAACAATCCGACCGAGCCAAACAACGAAACGAAGCAGAACTCCTGTTGCAACAAGCTGGCCTGTCCAAAGACACACCCTGTGGCATTCCTGAGATGCAAAAATTGCAAGATGCCCTAGCTCCACGATACACCTTGAAAGTGCACCCTCAAGAAGTGCGAGGGCCTATGTTGTTTCGAGGGCAAGATTTTAAGGACGGAAAATACATTCATGTTTATCATCACGATGACCATTTCGATACCATTACCAGTATCACTGGATTCCTGGGATACGGTTATTACTGTGAGAAATGTGACCATGGTTATAATAATCGAGAGCAACACAAGCATTGTGGATGGAAATGCTCAGGATGTTTGGCCTCTCAACCCTGTCTGAGCGAAGAACCAGTGCCTTGTTCAACTTGTCTGCGTACGTTTGTCAGCCCTACCTGTTACCAACAACATCTGAAAACGCAAGGTTCACAGAAGAAATGTGCTTGTCAACTCCTGAGATTGTGCCCTACGTGTGAACAAGTCATACGTACCAATAATACCAAGGCACACGTATGTTCAGGAAAGAAAAAATGTCACATTTGTCACCACATCGTGGACTTGGAACACGAATGTTACGTGCAAAAATACCAACCCCCACCAGAGAAAGAGGACGGTCACAAGAAGAAAGGCAATTTCATCTTTTTCGATTTCGAATGCATGCAAGAGACTGGCATTCACATTCCTAATTTCTGCGTGGCTCATCGAGCGTGCGAGAAGTGCATTCAAGAACCTATCTTCAGTCATTGCCCTCACTGCAGCAAGATTCCTGGAGGGCGTGAAAAAATATTTCGGGGACCAAAGACGCTAGACGATTTTGCCCAATGGGTCTTAGACCCCGTCGACAAGACGTGGAGCCAAGAGGACATCGAACTTTACGGAGATTGTCATCGCCATGCCACGGTGATGGCTCACAATTTCTCCGGATACGATGGACAGTTTCTTTTGAGGTACTATGCGGAACAAGGCACCGAACGTCCTAAAGTGACTTTGAACGGAGCCAAAATCATTTTCATGCAAGTGGGACAAGTACAGTTTAAAGATTCGATGAGCTATTTGGCCATGCCTTTGAGTCGAATGCCTAAAACGTTTGGAATGACAGAAATGGCTAAAGGGTACTTTCCACACTTTTTCAATACGGAAGCCAATCAACACGCCGTTCTACCCCATTTGCCCGAGGCTCACTATTACGACCCCGACAACATGCGTACCGAACAACGAGAAGCTTTCTACGCTTGGTACCAGGCTCACGCTTTGGACCCTTTCGACTTTCAGGAAGAAATGTTAAAGTATTGTCGTTCCGACGTGGACATTTTACGGCGTTGCTGTGGAAAATTTCGAGAATTGTTCATGGAACACGGAGGGGTCGATCCTTTGAAAGAAGCTTGCACCATTGCCAAAGCGTGTTCCTTAGTGTATCGACAACGATTCATGCCTGAAAACACCGTGGCTGTCATCAGTCCTCAAACGACCCACTTTGTCAAGCGTCAATACTCGGTCAAAGCCCTACGCTGGTTACATTACTTGTGCGACAAGGAAGACAAGTGGATTCAGCATGCTCGCAACGGAGGGGGTGAAAAGACCATCGGAACGTATTCGGTCGATGGCTGGGACTTAGAAAACCCCAAGATCGTGTACGAGTTTAACGGTTGCTTATTTCACGGATGTCCCGTTTGTTACCCTGACCGTGGCACTAAAAATCAGTTTTTACAACGAACCATGGAAGACTTGTACCAGGACACTTGTCAGCGACGCCTAAAGTTAGAACAGCAAGGATACCAAGTGGTGGAAATGTGGGAACACGAGTACGATCACCGTATGAAAACCGATCCCGAGTTTAAACGCCTCGTGGAAAGTTACCAGTTCATGGACCCGCTGAACCCGAGGGATAGTTTGTACGGAGGAAGGACCAATGCCACCTGTTTGCTGTACCAAGCCGACGAAGAGAAAGGAGAAGAAATCAAATACTTGGACGTGTGTTCGCTGTATCCCTACGTGTGCAAATATTGTCGCTTTCCCGTAGGGCACCCGCAATTGCTGACGGAACACATCGACCTGAAAAACATTCGACAATACGAAGGCTTGATCAAGTGTAAAGTTTTGCCTCCCACGAACCTATACCATCCCGTCTTACCTCACCATTGTCAAGGCAAACTGATGTTTCCCTTGTGCCGTACTTGTGCCGAAACGTGCAACCAAGACTAACCTTGTCAGCACAGCCAGGAAGAACGGGCCTTGATGGGAACCTGGGTCAGCGTAGAATTGTTCAAAGCTCTGGACATGGGATACCAGCTGTTAGAAGTGTACGAAATTTGCCACTTTCCCAAGACACAACAATACCGCAAGGGTGACCCTACTCAGAAAGGCATTTTCGCCGACTACGTGGATGCCTTTTTGAAACTGAAACAAGAAGCCAGCGGCTATCCTTCCTGGTGTCACACTCCCGAAGACCAAATACAATTCAAAGAGAAATACTACGAACAAGAAGGCATCACTTTAGACCACATCGAGAAAAACGAAGGCAGGCGATCGTTTGCCAAAGTGATGTTAAATTGCTTGTGGGGTAAAATGGCACAACGACCGTGTTTACCCAAGACGGAATATTTGACAGAACCTTCCCGCTACTTCCAGATGATTCACGACAAAACCAAATTCATGAAACACGTGGACGTCGTTCGCGAGGATTTGATCTTAGTCAATTACGAAGAAGATCTGGACTTTGTACAAGACGACCCCTTTGGAAATGTCATCATTGCGGCTTACGTGACAGCCCATGCTCGCTTAAAATTGTACGAAGCTTTAGAACTGTTAGAAGAACGCGTCCTGTACTTTGACACGGACAGTTGCATTTACATCCATCACCCGATTCAACATCACCCTGACATCGAAGGAGACCGTTTAGGAGCCTGGACAGACGAGCATCCCGACGACAAGATTCTAAGTTTCGTCAGTGGCGGTCCCAAAAATTACGGCTACGAATACCGGGACAAACAAGGAGAAGTGCACACGACGTGCAAAGTGAAAGGACTGACTCTGAATCATCGTACCAGTCGAGTGGTCAACTTTGGGGTATTGAAAGAAGCCTTGCAATCGGAAGAGGATGGAAACTTTAAAGTGACCACCTATCAACCGAACAAGATTGTACGTTTACCCACTCACCACATCGTCAGTCGACCCTTGGAAAAAGTCTATCAAATCGTGTACCAGAAGCGAGTGCGACTTCCCAATCACTTTACGTTACCGTACGGTCACGTCGGTATTGGTCTGTATATAAAAAGGAACCCTAGACAAGATCGATAGTTCATTGTGACTACCAAGACCGAGCAAACAAGATGAATACTTTGAAAGAGACATCGTTCCAGTTTGGGGATTGTAAAAAAGTTGTATCTTCCTCTAGTGTGACTAATATTGGATGGATAAGACCCAGGCATTGCGACGGAAAATGTCCGGAAGGAAACTGCGATTGTCCATGTGGTTACCATTGTAATTGCGTAACGGAGTTTGCAGACGAGTGCGATTGTGAGCCTTGCGATGGGACCGATGCTGTACCTTGTGACCTGAGCGATGCCGTAAAGCATCATGGGAACTTTGTTCTCACTGCCCCTGTCATGGAAAGTGATGCTGTGCGTGTCAAACCTGTGGGATGCGAAAGCGATGCTGCTCGTCCTCTTGGACATTTTACTGGGTTTCGTTTTAAAGGGGAATGTCGACCTTCACGTTTACCTCCCTACGGATGTCATCCAGCCCTGAGCAAACTCCTGCCCATTTCACTCAACCCTCATCGAAACGAACCTGTGAAAAACGAATATTCGTTTCCTGTGCGTTTGTCGGAATACTGCGACTTTGAAAATCGTCTTCAATCGTTCAAAGGAAAATGGCCTAAGTATCTGGGAGGACCGACCCCTGAAGAATTAGCCAGAGCCGGATTTTTCTACTTGGGCGAAGGAGATAAAGTCAAGTGCTTCAGTTGCAGTGTGTCACTTCACCACTGGGAACCGCAAGATTCGGCCTACGTAGAACATGCTCGATGGTCACCGAATTGTCATTACTTACCTTTAGTGGGACCGAGACATTGAAGTAACTTCTTACCATAATAATCTGTTCATGGATACTTTACAAGAGAACATTCGTGCTTTGCCTGTGGAGTTGAGAGAACGCATTTACCGAGAGCTGGTCAAAATACAAGTGAAACGTAAAGAACAATTGCATCCGATACGTCACCGGTGTTTGAACCACTGGTACCTGAAGGCTATACAAGGACTGATTCAATTGAAAGTGTTCCATCGGACAGACATTGATCAACGATCCTCTAGTTTTCAAAAGGATTGGTTTGTTATGGACGATTCTACCTACATCATTGTAAACGTACTGCATCGAATTCCAGAGGAAGAGTTAACGAATTACCAACATCTTGAACGCAATGTCAACTTAGTGAAAGAGGAAACTTCTGAACGAATTGTAATGTGTAGATTAGTGACTCAACGATTTAAATTCGACACTGAAGTGAAACCATGTTTGTGCAAAGAGTACATTTATTGTGTCAGACCAAAGAGGATTTAGTATGACCTATTCATGGATACTTTACAAGAGAACATTCGTGCTTTGCCTGTGGAGTTGAGAGAACGCATTTACCGAGAGCTGGTCAAAATACAAGTGAAACGTAAAGAACAATTGCATCCGTTACGTCACCAGATCTTTAACCACTGGTACCTGAAGGGTATAAGAGAACTGATTCGTCAGAAATTGTTTCAGTGGTCAGACCTTGTTCAATACTTCCAGGCCCCCGATGATTCACGTGTTGATCATTTTGGTTACTTCGAGATTCACCTAGAGCAACCCATTGAGGAAGACGAGGTAAAGGATTACCAACATATTTTACGTGGAATCTACTTAGCGGAAGAGGAAACTTCTAATCGAACTCTGACGTTTCGGTTACAGTATGCAAGACTTACATTACCCACTGGAAAACGAAGATCACTGGCTAGAAAGTACGTGTATTCTTTTCGAAACAAAGAGACTATAAAAACAGGCAGCTATGCCACGACTTATGTCACATGTCATCCAACAGATTCCGTGGAAGGAACTCAATGACCATATTCAAACCGTGGATCATTACCATCGATTATTGCAAGAACTGTATCCATTCAATTTGGGACGACAAGTGGTGTGTGTCTTAGTGACTTGTTTTCTGGGATTTCGTTTACCAGCCGATTCTTTGTGGACTCTTTACGATCAGTACTTACCACCTCCATGGCCTTAAATGGTCACGAAAAACTCCTTTTGCTCAAAGCCTTGCGTTTTCATCTGGATACTTCTCGACCTCAACAGGAAAAAAAGATTCGTCAACTTTTAGCTACCCAAGACGTGTATGACGATGTGTGTGTAGCTTGTGACTTACATCCCCATTGGACAGATGTCCGTGCCTGGAAAGAATGGGATTTTGAGGCTTGGACCCAAGAAGTGGCCCAGTATGCACGAGAGTTGTTCAAGGAAAAAAGTTACTTTTCAACCCGTGTTAGTGACGGTGCCAGAAGAACCCGTCACCCAAGACAGGACTGTCGTGGACAGACCTGAAAGACCTTTTCGGGAGGACACTTGTGTGACTTTACCCCCTGTTGAACTAGTTAGAACATTACCCAAAACATGTGATTGTTGTACAGACACTTGTGTTTATTCCACGTTCATCGTTATCATGTGCCTCTTATTCTTGTACTTAAGCCTTTGGCTTTTATGTATTTTTGTCTTTCGTATTCATGTTTGATAAAAAACATTCAATAAACGTGTTCTGAAAAAGTATATAAACTCTTGTCTTGTTTGTTTTCGTGTCACAAGTGACATTTCTGACACCATGGCTACCTCTACTGTCTCTGCTCCCTCTTCCTCTACTGTCAAAGTCATCGACGAACACTTAGATCGTGCCAGTTGGGAGGCTTTGTATCTTCGCCATCCCTTTAACATGCTCATTGCTGGACCTAGCGGTTCAGGCAAAACCGAATTCGTCAAACGTTTGATCGAGCATAAACATCATTTGATCGATCGGCCCCTCAACGGATCGTGTGGTGTTACAAAGAGTGGCAATCGGCGTACAGCCTCTTGCGAGAAAGTCAAGGCGATTCCATCGTGTTTGTGGAAGGCATTCCTAAAGAAGACGACGGCATCGTCTCTGACTCCCGTCTAACCCATTTGGTCATTTTCGACGACATGTTAGGAGAAGACGAAGAAGAAATTAAATTGTGGTTCACGCGCAAAGGGCATCACCGTAATGCCAGTGTCGTTTACATCATCCAAAATTTGTTTCAACAAAGTAAAGCCCATCGTACCATCAGTCTCAATGCGCATTACGTGGTCTTGTTTAAAAGCCCTCGAGATAAATCGCAAGTGCAAGTCTTAGCCAAACAGTTAGGAACGCCTTGGCTGACTCAGGCGTACGACGATGCCACTCAAACGCCACACGCCTATTTACTCGTCGATTTGAAACCTACGACTCCTGAGGATTTGCGATTTCGTACCCACTTGTTTCACCACTGGTGCCAAGACGGAGGGCCTGTCCTGTACACGTCTCCGTCCTCGACTTCATTTCACTCCCCATCAAAAAATCTATAAAAACCTCAGACCCTTTTTCGTCTGTCTCACTCTCAGTGCGAACATGACGTCCCTTCAGTCGCATCTTCCCGTCAAATTGATTCGTGCCTTGTATGGCATCAGTCGAGAAAAAGATCCACAAACACGAGCTCGTGTCTTAGAAGCTAGTCTCAAAGAAGTCTTACGATGGTTCACGGTGACGGCACGTCAATTACTCCAAGGAATCATTTAGATTCCTCATCAAACCCAACGCTTTTTCGATCGAAACAAAGTCGCTTTGGTCCAACTGGCCGATCCCCGCATCGACACTCAAACCAAAAAACAAATCATTTTGAAACCTGGAGGGAGCGGTACTCTAGGAGGGGTCATCATTCGCTCACTCTTAAGATGGGATCCTAATGCCCCCAAAGTTATCCCCAAGACAAAAGTCCAACGAAGCCCCAAGAAGAAAAAGAAAAAGACCAGGTCCCCAAGAAGAATAACTTCTCCAGTGGCGGGACCCTCCTCTTACCAGACACCACCCCGAAAAAAGAAAAGAAGCCCCCAGAAAAAGAAACAGAGAAAAAGTCCCCAGAAAAAGAAAAGTCCACAGAAGAAAACTAGTCGCAAGAGAGGCACTTCGGCCAGGACGCAACCTTACACTCGCAAACCACGACCTGCCACAGCAGTGACTGCGTCTCCGGCATCCTCACGTTCATCCACTTCTCCGTTGATGACACCCAGAACTGAAGAGTACTTGGAGACGTTGATCACACCAAGAACATCTCCGTTGATGACCCCCAAAAGAACTTCCCCAGTGGCAGGACCCTCCAATTTAGTGGCAGTGGCTGCTGCTCACAAAGTACCTTCTCCCAAAATCAAAGTCCAAGAAAGATCGGGCATGTTACAAAGTTTACTGGATTTGTCCAAGCAAGAACTGGCTCGATTTAGTCCGTTGCGTACCCCTGCACGACGTGTCATGCCTGTCCTCAAACTGATAAAACGTAAAGACAATCAGTGGCGACGCGTTCCAGTATAAAAAAGGCCTGTGACCAAGTAGGGTATCAGTGTTCTTTTGGTGCTCCTAAAGACTCAAAGATGTCACCCTCCAGAAAACCCCAAGGAAAGAAAAGGAAAGGACTGCCACCACGTTTAGCCAAACATGGGGACCTGTTATCTGTCCTGTCCAAAGCTTCTTCACCCCTACGAAAAAAACTCATTCAAACGGCCTCCAAAGAGGTCATCGATACCGTGTGCGAATGTTGTTTGAACGTTTTGAAAGGCACGATCCCTTTGTCCAAACACCAGAAACAATGCTTAGGCAAACATCGTCACGTTCTTCGCCAAATGGTTCAAAAGAAAATTCCCATTCGTCAAAAAAAGAAGATGTTGGTTCAACGTGGAGGTATTTTACCTCTCTTGTTAGGCCCCATACTGAAAGGAGTCTTGGGAACCATGTTGGGAGGACTGGTGGGAGCAAGATAAAAAGGCCTTCGGAAGTCCCAAGATCTCAGAATTCACCCCTGACAACCCCATGGAAGGACGAAAACTAGCTTTAGTGCCTTACAAACGATGGATGGAATACCATCGGTGGCAAGAACAACGCACCCCGCATTTACCTCCCAATCCCAATTTGAGCGAGATGTCCCAGTTACAACACGAATTCCAGTCCTTGATGGATCGCCAAGATTTGTCCGAAACAGAAAAATCGCAAAAGTACGGTCAACTCTTGCAACGATTGCAACTCTTTCACCAGAAAGCTTTAGACGAAACAGCTCTACCCACTCTGAAAGATTTTAAGACCTTGATGAAAAGTCCAGCACCATCACCAGTACCAGTACCAGTACCACCAGTACCCGTGACCAAGACAGAAAAAGGAAAAGAAGAAGAAGAAGAAGGATTTCAAACTCCACCAGAAAAAGTACGCAAGTTAACAACACCACCTACCTCCAGAATTGGATGGATTAAAAAGATGATGGCCACCCCTTCTTCCTCACAAGAGAAAAAGAAAGTGAAGACAGAAGTGAAACAAGAACCGATATCCCCCGCTCAGACATCCTCCTCATCTTCGACACCTATTGCTGGCCGCACACGCAAAGCATTGCAATCCAAGAAAATACCCCAAGAGAAAAAGAGTAGCCTCTTCCAAGAGTGGGTGCCTTATTAACACACCAATTCACACAAAAAAATGGAAAAAGTCTTAGCCAGCATTTACTACGATCCCTCCCATCCTGCAGGTTACGCAGGAGTTCAAAAATTGTATCGTGCTGCCAAAACGCGACTGAAAAGTCTCCGTTTACCTCAAGTGCAACGATGGTTACAAGAACAAGCTACCTACACTTTACACAAACCCATTCGACGCAAGTTTGCCAGAAGTCGCACCCGAGTGGAAGGCATCGATCATCAATGGCAAGCCGATTTAGCCGATGTCTCTCATTTGGCCAGCTACAATCGTGGCTACAAATATTTGTTTTGTGTCATCGACGTCTTTTCCAAATTTGCCTGGGTCGTGCCCTTGACTTCCAAATCCAGCAGCGAGTTAGTGCGAGCCCTGCAACGGGTGTTGAAACAAAGCGGCCGTCGCCCTCTTCGATGGCAAACGGACAAAGGCACCGAATTTCTGAACCAAGCTTTCCAAAAAGAATTAAAGAAACGTGACATTCATTTTTTTACCACCGAAAATCCCGAAACCAAAGCCAGCATCGTGGAACGTTTTCAACGCACTTTGAAAGAACGCATGTGGAAATATTTTACGCATCACCACACTCTGAAGTACATCGACATCTTACCGCACCTGGTGCAAGCGTACAACCAATCTTACCATCGAAGCATCGGACGTGCCCCGCAAGACGTGACTCCCGACAACGAAGTGCTGGTGTTCGAGCGCCTGTTCGGTACGTCCCCGACGAGGGCTGTCCCCAAGAAAAGTGGAGAGTTGGCCGTAGGAGATTGGGTGCGCATTGGCAAAACCAAACGCACTTTCGACAAAGGTTACTTACCTAACTGGACGACCGAACTGTTTCGCGTCACTGGACGAGTGCATGGCCGTCATCCTGCCGTCTATAAATTGGAAGACATGAACGGAGAAGTACTCAAAGGAACGTTTTATTTGCCCGAGTTACAACGTGTCACCAAAAAAGAAGACGACGTGTACGACATCGAAAGCATTCTCGAACGCAGAACCCGTAAAGTGGGCAAACGACGTGTCAAAGAAGTCAAAGTACGTTGGAAAGGATATCCACCCAGTTTCGATTCTTGGATCGACGCTTCGCAAGTCATCGACTATAAAAAGAAGAAGTGACCATCATGCCCTTTCACACAGCAGACGCAGCTACGTCGACCAGTCCTTCTTCCCCTAGTTCTTCTGTGCAAGATTTACAAAAACAACCCTTGTGGGTGTGGTGTGGAGAACGTGTGCCTAAAACGCAAATCGTCTTTTTCTGCCAAATCTTCGTGGTGTATTGTGTCATCGGGGCAGCCATCGCCAATTTGAGTTTGCAACAAGGAGACAAACAATTGTGGACCATTTTATTGAGCAGTTGCATCGGTTACCTGCTTCCCAATCCCTCCCTGAAATTCTCCTCGAACGGGAACGTTGTGTCCAGTGCCAGTGTCAGTCACCACTCCAATAACAACCACAACCAGAACCCCATTTTGGGCGGAGACACGCCTCTGACGTCCAGTAATATCCCCTCGGACAGCCACAGAACTCTGGAATTATGAGTCACCAAAACCAATTTTACTTAACCTTACCCAGTGACAGTTCCATGGAGGTGTTTCCCAACAACACGTTGTGCTGTTACACGGCCAAATTACCTCAAGCCATCCCCTTAGATCACGAAGCCCATTGGGAAGTGGCTTTAGTAGAAATGATTCACCCGACCCAAGTCCACAATGTCATTGCCCAGCAAAATAAATTCGATGTGGAAGTTCATGACGAGCCATTGCAAGAGTACTTGGATAAGAATGTCAAATATGACAATAAAAGCTATGATGAGAAAACTAAAACGTGGACCTACCACTTCTTCATTTCCCCAGGCTATTATTTCAGTGGTCATCATTTGGTCAGCGCCATAGCCTCCAGGTTTAATGGCGTGTTTGGGAAAGCTTTTGACATTGTCAAGAACAAAAGTGTCACCCTGGAGTACCACAAAGTAGCTCGTCGCTTCTTGATGAAATTTGAGCGAAGTAAAATCGTGTCCATTAAATTTTGTCCTGAATTGTTTGACATGTTGGGCGGTAACACGGAGATGAGGAAGAGCTTAGAACAAAAACAAAAACCCGAATTACCCATCATTTACGACAACGTGACTTTTGGCCAGTATTTTAATAGCCCGGTAGAACTGAACCAAGGACTGAATTTGATCTTTGTGTATTCCGATGTGGTGGAATACAACGTGGTGGGACACACCTCCGTGCCGTTACTGCGTGTCATTCCTTTCAAAGTGGATTCTGCCACGAACGCTGACGAGGAAGGTGGAAACACTTACCACGTCCACCGCGAATTTGTCCATCCTCACTATTTGCCGGTCAGCAAGTCGTATTTGGACACGGTCAACATTACTATAAAAGGAGATTTGGGACAAAATATTCCATTCACCAAAGGAAAAGTCACGGTGAAACTCCATTTTCGAAAACGGTTCTCTCACGACTCGTAAGCAAGTCATGTATCCAGTGTACCAAGGGGTGGCTCGACAGCGAGGACACGGTTTAGGAGACATGTTAAAATCGGCCTTTCGTTCGGTGGCCCCGGTGTTAAAACCGATGGTGACACGAGGATTGCACGCCTTGAAAGATGCGGCACTGACGCAAGGCAAAGAATTTCTCCAAAATGTCATCATCGACAAACAGAACCCTAAAGAAGCCTTCATGAGGGCTGGCAAAAATGTCTTGCTGCAAACGGGTAAAGACATTTTAGGCCAACGAGACACACCTATAAATGCCCTGCACGCTACCGAGTCAGGCATTCAGCAAGGACAAGGCAGAAAGAGACGACGAAGAAGAAAACACCCTTTCACCAGACTTCAAGCGAGAAAGGCCAAGAAAAGAAGAACCGTTCGAGACTTAGACGTTTTCGATTATTGAAACACAAAACAAAATGAGGCACCGAGAGTCTTGCGCTTGTTCCAAGACGGAACTGGATCTGTTTGCCATGCCCCCCACCATGATGACCATGCAAGAATCTCAGTGGGTGGAATTTAATCCCGTCTCCTCACTGATCGATTCCGCTCCCATCGAGTTTGAAATCAAAGGACAGCCCGAAGATTACATCGATCTGAATAGCAGTTACTTGTACTTGAAAGTCCAAGTTCTAGATAAGGATGGTGCTGGAGTAGAAGACACTGAGAATATAGCTCCCGTCAACAATTTCATGCATTCCTTGTTCAGCTCAGTGGACTTGTACTTGAATAACAAACTAGTCAGCAGCAGCATGGATACATACCCTTACCGCGCCTACCTGGAAAATCTCTTGACGTACGGAATAGATGCCAAGGATACTCATCTCAATGCCTGTGTGCTGTGGGAACCTGACGAAGCGGGCAAGTTCGACACATTAGATGGAAGCAATTCCGGCTTTCAGTCAAGAGAAGAGAAAATCTTAGACAAGAGGAGTTTAGAACTGATGGATCGTTTGCATTTGGACATGTGGTTGCAAGAGAAATATTTGCTGAACGGGGTGAATGTTCGCTTGAGACTGAATCGCAACAGTACCGCTTTCCATTTGTTGGCTGATTCTGATAAGACTGGCATTCCTAAAAGCAAAATTTTAGAGGCCAAACTCTACGTACGACGCGTAGAAGTGTTGCCCAAAGTGGGTAACGACATCAGTCAAACGTTGAGCAGAACGACTGCCAAGTATCCCATCCGACGTGTGGAAGTGAAAACGTTCACCATTTCTGCTGGACTACAATCCATAACCGAAGATCATCTGTTCCAAGGACAGTTACCCAAACGTTTGATCCTTGGTATGGTCACGAATTCAGCCTTCAACGGAGCCTTCAATCAAAATCCTTTCAACTTTAAACACTTTTTTGTGAAGAAAGTCGAAGTCAGTCGTGATGGCAAGACCTTGTGTACCCGACCTTTCGAACCTGACTTTAGTGACAAGAACAAAAATTACTTGAGATCGTACTTGTCCCTGTACGAAGCCACCGGTCAGTTAGGAACCAACACCAGTCACGGCATTGAGTATGACGATTATGCAGGAGGCTATGCTTTGTGGGCTTTCGATTTCACTCCAGACCAAGGCAGCGACGAAGGACATTTCCACCCTATAAAATCTGGCCAGATTCGTGTGGAACTTCAGTTTGCAAAGCCACTGGACCAGACAGTGAACGTCATCCTGTATGCAGAATTCGATAATACCATAGAAATCAACAGTTTGAGAGAAGTCATTCTAGATTATTAGAAAGCCATGGAAGACTGTTATCCCTCTTTACCTAGTGGAGAAACTTTGGAGATGGAATGTAAGGAGACCGTGGAAGGAGAAGAATCTCAAGACAAAGACGAAGAAGTTTTGATGAAGTCGAGATGGCCAGAACAAGAAGCCCATTTAGTCTCCTGTTTTGCCAAACACTTGGTCGACAAAATGACGGAATTGATCAAGAAAAATTGCTATGGATGTCAAAACGATCATCCCAGTCAAATTCAACACGATAAATGCCTGATGTTAAGTCAAGAAGAAAAATTGGACGAGTATCTGGACGAAGCTTGGAGTCTCATCTCGAACAAAGACGTGTTGCACCAGTGGTATAAAGACTTGCGTGAACATTCTTGTCCAGCATTAACCACTCAAGAGATCCATCGTATCGAAGCTCTCCTGAATCAGAGTGAGGAAACAGAACGAATAACCGTTTATTCGTCAGACATTTTCAAGCAAAAAGTCAGGATCGAATTGACGACTTATTATTACCTGTGAAGAAGAAAACAAACACAAAACAATGGATACCTGGGAACTTTATTACCTTTTGAACCACAGTTCGTATACGTCTTCTTGGAATCCCGTCGTCTGTGCTAAAGATGAACTCCCTCATCGCAAACCTAAAGACCATCAAGCTTACGTGATCAACACGGACGACAGTCATCTCCCAGGAACCCACTGGGTAGCCGTCTACTTTCCTCAAGAAGGCTGTGTGGAATATTTCGATTCGTACGGATTGCCCCCTTTGGAAGACGATATCATCGACTTTATGAGAAGAAATGCTCAAACCACCCGATTCAATAACGTGAAATTACAAGGCACAGATTCCTTGGTGTGTGGACAATATTGTGTGTATTTTCTGCATCATCGCAGCCTGGGCTATTCCTTAGAACATTTAGTGACTCATTTCGATCCTCGTTCTTCTGCTAGAAATGATGTGAAAGTAGATCGATGGTTTTGTGACCATTATGCTTATCTTTTGTCTCAAGCTAGGAAACGTAGTGTCAATCAATGGCCTAATGATTTCCAACAGTGGAAATCACAATTTCATTCACAACGTTGTCAGCCCTGTTTAAAGTAGATTGTATTTGAAGAAAAAAATTGTTTGATGTTATAGTGTTATATTATTGTTAAAAATGTTGTTGTTTAGTGTTAAGTGATTTTTGAATAAAAAATGTTGTGTTTTGAAAAAATGCCTTTGTCTTTTGTTTAGCTATAAGAATGTTGAATTGATGCTCTTTCATTTCTTACTATCCCTCTCATGACAATCACTGAACGTTGCGAATCGAAAATCGTGTGGGGATGTTTTCCTTCACGTCCGCGCTTTCACTATAATAACCGGGGTTGTTTCCAGTCTAACCATCCATTGTCGACTCATCCTCCTAAGAAGATGTGCTCCAAACTAGCTAAGCTCAACGAAGCCTACGTGAATTTGCATAGGGTCAGACACAGTCTGATACCGAAGCCAGAAGAAATAGAGAATGTGAGAATGTTAAAAATCACTGAAGACCTAATAGAAGAGCTCTTCAGAGAAGAAGTGAACAGGGAAAAAGAAGAATGGACAGAGAAGTACAGACTTCAAAAACAGCAGCAACAGCAACAACAAGAACAGCAGCAGCAGCAGCAGCAGCAACCTGAACCTGACAGAGGCTTTGTCGATTGCCGTATCGACACCAAAGAGTTCTTCTTCTCTTTCCGAAGAAGCAGACCTATTGCCAGAAAGTCTATCCTCAGAGGACATCGCATTCTTAGAAACTAAAAAAGAATGCCATACCAAAAAAAATTAACAGCCCTTTTCAGGGCTATCCCAATACTCTAGAAAAGAAGTAATGATCCATTTGCCAATGTGTGTAGGTAGAGTAGTGTGAAAATAAACACTAACTCTTTCTTAAAAATTTTGAGGGTATGTGTTGGTGTGTTTGTGTTTGTAAGTGATAAAGTAGGTTGGTGTGGATAGTAGATTAAAATGATGTTTGTTTGTTTTTTGGGCTGCTTGAGGTGTATATTTGGGGTTAGATTGGATTGCTTTGAGTATGTGGATAGTCTATTGAAGTGATGGGTAGCATAAAAAAGTGAGCGAGTGTTTCTTTTAGGTCCGCGCGTTGTTGTTGTTTTTTTTGGTCATGATCTAGGTAAGATGAATTTTATGTTTTTAGGGGGATGTTTTCCTTCACGTCCGCGCTTTCAGTATAAATTGAAACTCGTTCGGCAGTCCAGCTACCCTTGTTGATTGATCAACACCAAAAAATGAACACGAGACTTGAGAAACTGTTAGAGCTTCATGTGCATCTGGAATATGCCAGGCGCATATTAAATGAACTGGCCGCGGAAGCCATTGTCGAGGAGGGAAGAATAAGAGAGGAGGAAAGAAGAAACAAAGAAGAGGAGGAGAGAAGATATAAAGAGGAAAGAAGAAAGAAAGAAGAAGAGGAGGAGGAAAAGGAGAGAAGAAAAAATTTCAAAATCCCAGAGAGCGAAAATTGGGATTCTGAAGCGACATATCCTGCCTCTGCTCTCTCCCCCCAAAAGGTAAAAAGTAACTGGGGGATAAGATGCGTATGTGGCGCCAGGCCTGGAAGGTGCCACCATTAACCAGGTGCCCATGAAGTTCCAAACAAAAGAGCCCTTTTCAGGGCTACCCAATACTCTAGAAAAGAAATAACTATCGATTTGCCAATGTGTGTAGGTAGAGTAGTGTGAATATAAACACTAACTCTTTATTAATAGTGGAAGTGTATGTGTTAGTAAGAGCTCAGGTATGTTTGTGTGAATAGTAGATTATGGGTTTCTTAGCAAATGTGAAGAGTATAGTTAGGGTTATATTATATGAAATGAGAAAGTAGGGGGATGTTTTCCTTCAAGTCCGCGCGATGTTTGGTCATCATCTAGGTAAGATCCATTTTATGTTTTAGGGGGATGTTTTCCTTCACGTTCGCGCTTTTCGTATAAAAACCCACAGTATTAGTCGTTCAAACCATTCTGCAAAGAATACAAAGAAGATGGCGTCAAACCAAATGGACAAATTACAAACCTTGCAATACGTTTTAGACAACTTAGGAATAATGGAACAGATGCTATTAAGACTCGTTGAAGACCATTATTCCTATAGTCCCCATCGTGTAAAGATGGAAATTAACAATTTAAGGAAAGCAAAGGACAAGATTAGTGGTGTCATGAAAGAGATCAAGGAGGAGAAGGAGGATGAAGAGGAAAAGATAAGAATAAGAACATGGAACGAAAAAATTGAAAAAGAAGAGGAAAATGAGAAGAGGAAGAAAGAAGAAGAGGAGGAAGAGAAGAAAGAAGAGAAGGAGAAAAAAAAGAAGAGAAAGAGTGTTGGAGATAAAATAAGAACTTGGTGGAGGAAAAGAAGAAATTAGAAGAAGAAGAAGAAAACCCAAAGGCCCTTTTCAGGGCCAGCCATATTTCTCGAAAAGAGATAGTCTTTGAATTGCCTACCCCTTTTTTATTTTTTAAAAAAAATCAAAAAAATCCCATGTTCCATTTCCCTTGACGCTATACAGTCCCACCCTGTTTAAATTCCTTTGACGCTATACAGTCCCCTATTCCCATGTTCAAATCCCCTTGACGCTCAACAGTCCCACGATTTTTCTCCATGTTAATTTCCCTTGACGCTATATGTTCCCACGATTTTTCTCCATGTTAAATTTCCCTTGACGCTATATGTTCCCAAGGGGGTCTGTAATGCTAATTCCCATTGACGCTATAAGATCCCCCTTAACTACTCACAGATAAATCCAGCCAATAATCACGAAATTCCGTTGAATGGACAAAAATACCCAAATGTATTCATTCCATATCAAATGGAAAAGTTGTTACAATGCGCGTTCATTTACAGTATGATTCTAAGTTCAAATTTATCTGGGAGGAGTTATGTGCGCATTAATAATGTTGTTGTGTAATGATGAATCTGCGGCTGTGTATTTAGTGTGGAATACGGCATATATTCAGTTACTTTTTTTTTTGTAGTGTATTTTTGTTTATATAATTACCGGTAATCTTTAGGTAGAATAAGAAAATGAGCATATAATTAAAAGGTTACTGCATTTGTATGGAAAAATATGAACGCGTTTTGTCGGATGGTATACTGCACTTCCAAGGTCGTGCAATATTTCCATCCGAAAAAAAACTCTTTCATATTTTCCCATACAAATGCAGTAGCCTATAGCTATCCGGAACTGAAAATTTTTTGTGGGCATGCACATTGGAGCTAAGGAAGGTAATTTTAAGGGCTACTATCAGTAACTCCTTTGCAACCGTGAAACTCTCTATAGTTGACATACAGGAGATATGGCATGTACAATTAATATTCATCGGTGATGATCATTCGGGCATAATGAAATTAAAATAAATAGGAATATGAGACTTAAATAAAATTCCTGCTTAATTAGACATGATGCCAGAGTGTTTTATTCGTTTTTATCTTGACCATCGATATGTGTCAAATAACATCATAACATTAATCCAAGTGATATATATATATATATATATATATATATATATATATATATATATATATATATATATATATATATATATATATATATATATATATATATTAATTCGGTTTTGTCACGTGCATAGGTACGTGCTCTCGCATATAAGGTTGATGGTTAACCCAGAACTGTCTGGGCTCGTCCCTACCAGACACAGTTGCTTAAAAGTCAATATATGCTAACATTTGAGCAATTGAGAGATTCTAATATGTAAGAAGTACAAGTAAAATATTTGACAAAGACAAAAATAAAGTTGGAACAATGTGGGCACCTACTTTAGAATTATTTGCTCGAGATAAGAAAAATTCGGTTCGGATGTTCATATCTGTAAGCGGATTTCCATTACTTATTCCAACTCTTTGCGGTAATATCGTCTATCATGAAATTTCTGGAAAAGCTTTTCCTGGATCTCGTTAAATGTCATGGTTATGCGAGATATGGACACGTCCATATGCATCGTTCATCTTGTTTGTTGCTTCCCTCAGTTACAAACTGCTTCCTACACTCAACAGGCCGTGTGTCAAGACACATGATTTTACAAGCTGGCAGATATCGCTTAAGCAGCTTGAAGCAGCTGTTCCGTTTTTTTTGTGTATGCCGTTTTTCGTGATATATGTGCTTGTTTTCTTTCTTTGTCTACGTTATTATGTTCATCATGCATTGGCTGTTCAGTTCCTATGTGTTTCTCCATCTCCTTGTTTTGGAAACGAGAACAATTAGACTTTTTCTCAGCTGTCTTGCTCCACTGCTACGACGTCCTTAGTTGCTAAACAAACCGCCATCACGCGATACTCGCCAGTCCAATGGTTTATGCTATGATTGACCCTCATTAATTGCTTTAAATGACCACTCATTGGCTCTCTAAACTACATTGTGCTCTAGACTAAACAAACTGGGACAACATTCATCATTACTTAAATGTAAAAGGAAACGAAAAAGGAAACTTTGTTTCAAAGCTTGCCGGCGTAGAACAGGAAGAATAATTCCAGTTATCTCCCTTTCGCCCTTTCCGGCTAAACAATTTTAAAAATTCGGCCGTTAATTTAGATAACCTAATTCAAATCACTATAAATCGTCAACATTTGTGTCAACTATCCAAGAGATGCCACTGCGTATCGCATTATTCAATGTACAATCAGTAGGACCACCGGAAAATCGCACATAAATAGTTAATTTTATCAACGATCAGAATATCGACGTCTTTTTCCTGATAGGAACATGGCTAAAAACACCAGGCGATGAGGCCAAATGTTCGGAGGTGCAAATGCTGTCATCGCAAAGACTTCCATGATCAAACGTCTTGACCACACCAAAACCTTCATTTTCTACCACACATAGTTTGAATTAGTCCAAACCACACTCACACTGGAACAAAGTTCGGTCCATTTTTTTTTCTGCCTCTGCTGCCCTCATCTTAGTAGAAAAAACAAGCTGACCGAATCTCTCTTTTTGGAGCAGTTTCCGAATCACCTAGAGTATGGAAATTCAATAGGTGGCAACCTGATTATTCTTGAAGATTTCAATTTCACTTTGACTGTCCTGGAAACCCATACACATGAAAACTCAGATTTCATTCATGTTTTCAACCTCAAAGAGTCAGTTAACCAACCCACCCATAAACATGGACACATTTTAGACTGGATTCTTCATAGATTGGATGATAATATTCTACGGCCCTCCCTAGTATCCCACGAACTTGCATCAGATGAGCTCTGCATTATATGCGATCTTGACGTATCAGTCCGCAACCCTCCACCATTGCTACAAAGAGAAACCTCCGTATGATAAATAGAACCAAACTAATGCATGACATCCAAGCAAACCTAACTTGCTTACGTCCTACAGCAGAACAACTCGATAACTGCCTGAGTTCATTGCTTGACAAACAGGTCCCAGCAACCAAGCGCGGGTATCAATTCAAAAATGTTCTCCGTGGTATAGCAGTGTTAGGGACCAGCTTCGCACGGCTAAAAGAGACAGCCGTAAAGATGAGAGGCCTTGGCTTTCCACAAGACTTACTATTCATAAGTAAATCTATGAAGCCGCTAAGAAGAACGCCACAAACATAGTGTATGCAGCGAAATCAGCCCACTACAGTACTAAGATCATGGAAAGTTTCAGCTGCAAATAGCTCGGCGAGATTACTAACAAGATGATGTCAAAGGACAAATTTACATCACTTCCAACTACCTTCTTACCAGTCTACCTTCCGGACCTGTTTGCCAATTTCTTCCGTGACAAAGTACAAACCATTAGAGATAAGCTTGACAACACAATTTTAATTGACTCGACTCGTCATAACCATACAGTTGCGATACAGAACTTCAGAGGCAACCGTTAACAGCACTTGTACCTGTTTCTATGGATTTAGTACGTACAATCGGGATGAAGAGTGCTCCAAAGTCATGTGAACTTGATCATATTCCACCATCACTGCTGCTTGAGTGCTTAGATCTAATATTGCCTTCAGTAACGGATGATTCCCATAATTTTTCAAAACTGCCAGTGTAAAGTCTCTGCTGATTAAACCAACACTTGACCATAACGCTTTAAAGAACTACAGCCAAGTTTCTAATCTCCTATTCATATAAAAACAAATCTTACAAAACGTTTTTCTATCCCAACTTGTATCTCATCTGAATTCAAACATTCTTTTTAGCAATGTACAATCTGCATATCACCCGTGCTATAATACTGAAATTACTCTTCTGAAAGTAGTTAATGACCTTCAATCTGCTTTGGCTAGCGGAAATATTACAGTCCTCACCCTTTTTGATTTGTCTGCAGCATTTTACACAATAGACCATGATATATTACTTCACCGTCTCCAACATGATGCAGCCTTATTGTGGTTCAAGTCGTACTTGGTCAACAAGACACAAATCGTGCCTGCAAATGGAATACACTCCAGCCCAGTTGATCTATGTTGTGGTGTTCCACAGGGGTCTGTTCTTGGACCTGTTGTCTTCATTCTATACACTCAGCCGCTCTCAGGTATTATAGATCGTCATCCAGTGTCTCACCAATTGTACGCTGATGACACCCAAATATATAAATCTAGCCACCCAACTGAAGTTGATACTACCATCCAAGTTGTAGAGCGGTTCAGTTCTAATGTGAAATCATGGATGACATGCGACAAGCTGCAAACAAAAAAAAATGTTGATAAAACTGAGGCCATTCTGATCACAACATAAAGACTGTCTCATACACATCCTTTACATCAAACAATAAATACCAGTAACACCAACATTAAATTCACACAGTCAGTACGAAACCTAGTGGTTACTCTCGACAGTACTCTCACACTGCACGAACATGTCATGAATATATCCAAGGCTGCATATCTTGAGCTGAGATGCATCAGCTTCATTTGTAAATATCTTTCAGTTGATGCCACTAAAACACGTGTATGTTCATCAGTACTTTCAAACTGGACTATTGTAACTCAGTTATGTCTGCTTCGTCTCAATATCCATTCCAGAAGCTTCAAAAACTTCAAAACACAGCTGCTCGAATCATCCTTAGAGTACCACGATCAGAGCACACCTCCCCGTGCTCTGTACCCTGTCCAACGTTCCTATCCGACTTCACCCATGTGTACACACCAGCAAGATACTTATGATCCTCTTCTGACAATTTTATACTCATTATTCCCACTATGAAAACGAAGTCATATAGACAACGTTCTTTTGCATACCAGGGCCCAGCAACGTGGAATGAATTGCCTACTTAACCAAGACACAAAGACACAGTGATCTCATTCAAGAGTGCTATTAAAACTCACCTATTTCGACTGCAAGAACAAACTTAAAGACCTGATAATGTTTCCTGCCTTAAATATTTTCAGCATGTTTAATGTTTTCTAATTTCATGGTGTTTGTTTTTGTAATCATATCATTATATATGTTTTTTATGTTAAAGGTGTTGTCTAATGTTGTAAAGTGCTTAGGGCTTCTAAAGATGATGCGCTATACAAAGTCCTCATTATTATTATTATTATTATTATTATTATTCCAAAACATGGTTTATAAGCTTGTATCGAGACCGTCCTGAAAGAGATAAACACGGAAAGAAAAAAAAAACTTATTAATTGGTTATCTGATTTTTAAGTTTAGGTTTTTAGTTCACGAAAGATTGTCATAAAATCACGCTGTTACTGGCCTCCGTTAACGTCAAAAGTCAGGTCTATTTCGGTGGTCTGTTTGCTAATGTCATCAAAGGTTAATTGGTTTAGAAACATAATCCTTTAATCAGCAGGTAATAAAGTACTTACATATCAAAAACTCTTTTAAAAATAGCAGATGCATTGTCAGCGCTTTATTTTGAGTGTCAAGTCTTACAAAGCACGCAAGATAATACAACAACTAGGATTAAGTTGTTTAGTTTAACATGTGCTTTTTCCGTGAGCCAATTTAAAATTGCCACTTGAATTTGAAACAAGTTACATTAAATTAACAATATCATTTACATCAGTAATTTGTCCTGCATAGCATAGTGGGACAAAAACACTCGCTTATACTCTCTTTGTATGCTATTTTATTATTGATATGAGTAAAACCATATAATTACTTGTTTGCCAAAACAAAGGACAGAGTCCAGGTATTGTCTTCATTTCCCCGATACAAGTTAATGTCGTATACTTCTTTTTGTATTGTTTGTTGTTTAACCTAGTGTAATCAAGCTTCCGTAAATGATGAGATTTTAATTCTGAATGAATGTTTAGAAATAGACCTAATCCTTTGGCTTTATCTCGGTTAATCATGGGATGTTTTAATTTCTCGAATACCTGCATTCTCGTCCCAATTAAAACTTTCCAAGATATTTTGTCTGGAATATTCAATGAGAAATAATTTCGCTCAGAAAATCTTCATTATTTCACTTCGTTTATTTCAGTAACGATATCAGATATATAAAAAAAAGAATTTGTAAAAAAACATTGCCAACGTTGTCTAGATTACAATGTTTGTATTCGTTACATTTACTAATGTTCTTTTCATACGTCCAAAAATTAAGTTTCAGCTTATCTATGCTAGCTTCCGTTAAAATCGTTCACAAGCACAGTTATCAAGGCCGCCCGCAGAAATATTTTTCCGGGGGGGGGGGGGACATCAAACATGTATTGGTCAGCTATTAAGTTTTGCAGATGTAGGGCAAAAATTGTTTAGAGATGAAATCCAGGGGAGGTTTGCAATTACCTCCAAACCCATGCTCATATGTGCAGGAAATCATGCAGATAGTCCTATAAGCGATCTTGTACTCTCTGGGCGAAGTATCGTCGTACTCTCCCCAATATTTCCATTTCCTAATATATAATACTAAACCAGAGTTAAGAACCAAACACAGTATACAGAAATATGGGATAGCCAGACAGACAGAGACAGAAAAGACAGAGATAGAAAGAGATGATCCTTTGTTTTTATCTTATTTGTATCTACATTCGTCCCGTACTGGAGGTTATAGACCCTATGTATAACTTAAGACTGATCACATGATTTTATACTCCGCTGCGAATGTGGAAGGAACAATATAGTGTTACCAGTGTCCATCCAACCGTCCGTCTGTCTATAAGACATTGACAAAGTCATAAAAAATAAGTTGACCCAGAAATGATGTTGTCGTTTCAACATATACGCTAACCCTGCAATACGCATTATACATCGCTCCAATTAATTAAAATTATATACAGTGCATGAACGATTCGTAATACAACTGTATTGTTTGTTATATTTTCAGTTATATTTTGTTTGCAGCTCTGCAGGTCGACAAGGATTAAGTAGGATTCGTAAACAGTAAATATTAGTGTAAATAGACGATCCAGATACCCTCAAACCTAGACGATGAGCTGCCAATGTTGTTTCATAAGTGATCAGAAGGCACATATTTCTACCTCTTTACGTCTCAGAAGAGATTCGCTTGGTCTGGATATTTTGACATTATTTTATTGATATTGATAGAACTATTGTACTGCAGGATCTGTCTATATATGGAGCTAACTTATGGTCATCGCGAATCGCATTAACTCGGTTGAGATTCTGACTCGCATTGCAAGGGTCGCTCGTTCGATACCGGACTAGACTATCCTATGTTTGATTCGTACATGTATCTTTGGGAAAGGTACTTAGCTTCCACTTACTCGGCATGATATAACCAATAATTTGTTAATATGCCGCAAAAGAAAAAACAACTAAAGTCACCTGGTGATAAAATACTTGGACTCGTCTGTCAATAAACAGTGTCCCATCAGCTCTTTGTTTACATGTAGTAAATGATTTATTACCAATAGTTTTCGGTACTATAGCCACATTCTTACAAGGTCAACTAGAAAGCTGGATTTTGTTATTTTATGCCTAAACGAACAAGACGACAAATTTGGAGTCGATTTCTAATCCCCCAAGCTAGAATGTCACTAGAAACAAAATGACAGAAAAGACTTCGTGGAAACAGATCAAACTGGACTTAAGAAATAAAAATTCTCGATATAAGGTCAACAAGCTGTCTAATTGTACCTTATAAAAGCAGTGTCAGTTTTAATTTACAAGGTAGATGTGGAACCAGCTAGTTAGGGAAACAATGATGACGAAAGGAATAAGAAGAGAAAGAGGACGAAGACGAAGAAGATGATTGTACAATTCAATCCATTTTGAAAACATTTTATACCTCAAATGTTCGAGGAGCAACATTTTTACTTTCAGTTTGGGTTTCACAATGGAGATTTGGAATAATGATAGAAACAGGATTGACGATTATTTTGACATGCACTATGAATATATCGTCGAGTTTTCAACTTATAAAAGTCAACTTGAATCTCAATTATATGATGTTCAAATAAATGGGATTTTTGTTTCCATTAGATGAAGAAGTTAATTTAACCATTTGTCGTCATCTCTTTATTCCTGACCGTGCTTCGTTATATACTCGCGTGTACGTAGGGTCCAACTTTAAACTACATGGACCCTCATTTGCCATTACATAATTGCCAGCAGATCAGGATCAGTGTTGTTTTTCTTCTGATTACTCCTAACATAACACATTCACCCAGATTTGCCGGCGCATGATGCAACGGCAGTTCTGGGTCTACGCATTCTGCAAATGAATCTGTCTTATCAGTGAATAGAGAAGGCAATTTAACCTTTGATATTAAACGGAAGACGGTCATGTTTCCTATGTTTATCGATCCTTTCAAGCTAAGTTATAGTTTGAGTTGTGCATGAAAACAATTATATTCATGGTAGAGTGTATTGATCATTGAAAAATTACAGAATATGTATCAATAATCGTGTTTAGAAAAATCGAAAATACCTCTCGGTGACGGTTGCATGAATAATGCCTCAGGTCTGCAGCAATTAAAGCATCAACACCGCTCTGGTTGCCTAGTGGTTAGAGCGTCTGCCCCGGATGTGGGTTCGATCCCCGGCCGAGTCATACCAAAGACTTACAAAAATGGTACTAACAGCTGACTCGCTTGGCGCTCAGCATTAAGAGGTTAGTGTTAGGACTGGTCGGCCTGGTGTCAGGATACTGTGACTGGGTGGGGACATCACGCTACATGTCTGCGGCATGATGCCCCAGTGCTAGACATCACTATAAACTGCCACACTGCCACACTGCAGACATCGTAGCGATATGACTGAAGTTTTAAAAAATTTACGTTAAAGATCCAAATCACACACACACACACATACACAGACACACACACACCCCAAAACCAACACGTGTTAAAGTATAGCTTCTCTTCGATGATTTATTAATGGCACTGTATTTGGAATATAAAGAAATATGAATAAAGTTCAAATACACTGCCACACTGCCACACTGCAGACATCGTAGCAATATGACTGAATTTTTAAAAAATTTACGTTAAAGGTCCAAATCACACACACACACACACACACACACACACATTAAAGCATCAAAACCAACACGTGTTAAAGTATAGCTTCTCTTCGTTGATTTATTAATGGCACTGTATTTGGAATATAAAGAAATATGATTAAAGTTCAAATACAGAGCAAGCAATAGTATAAATGACGACGATGATGATGAAGACAACGAGAGAGACAATGAAATAAATACAACAGCAATAAAAAGAGCATTATAATAATATTAATATTAATAATAATAATATCAATAATAATAATAATAATAATAATCTTATTTCTCTTTTAATAGGATTCACAGAACTTTGAACTGACCGAACAACAAATTGCCGGTAAATCTCTCTCTCTCTCTCTCTCTCTTTCGTGTATAGGTCGGTGATTTGTGTACGTAGGCTCGAAGCAGGTTCCGTCTAGACGTGGTCTTGTAGTTCTGATTGTTTGACTGTCTGTATACTAGTTTCTGGAAGCTTAGTAACTTGATTACGAAAATATCACTTGAGACAAAAAAGAAATTTGGTTGTATCTATATGTCGATAAACGGATTATATATTCACTATATTTTAATTATTTTGGGAATTTCTGGTTTAAAAAAATTAAGAAACCACTAAACATCGGCAACTGATGTGTTGATTATTTCAAAGCCACTAAATTTAGGCAAATGATGTTTTAACCATTTAGAAAGCACTAAGCATATGCAAATGAGATTTTAACTATTTAGAAACCACTAAACCAAAGGCAAATGAGGTTTTAACAATTTAGAACTACTAAGCATATGCAAATGAGGTTTTAACTATTTAACTATTTAGAAACCACTAAACCTAGGCAAATGAGGTTTTAACTATTTATAAACCACTAATCCTAGTCAGATGAGATTTGATATTTTTTTCGAAACCACTAGTCCTAGGCAAATGAGGGTTGACTATTTAGAAACCACTAAACCTAGGCAAATGATGTTTAACTATTTAGAACCACTAAGCATATGCAATTGAGGTTTCAGCTATTTAGAAGCCAGTGAGGTTTAAACTATTTATAAACCGCTAAGAGATGAGGTTTTCACTTTTTAGAAATCACTAAGAAACGAGGTTTTAACTATTTAGAAACTATTAAACCTAGTCAAATGAGGTTTTAACTATTTAAAAAACCGCTAAGAAATGAGGTTTTAACTTTTTAGGAACCACTAAGAAAAGAGGTTTTAAATATTTAGAAATCACTAAACCTAGTCCAATGAAGTTTTAACTATTTAAAAAACCCACTAAGAAACGAGGTTTTAACTATTTAGAAACCATTAAACCTAGTTAAATCAGGTTTTAACTATTTTTAAAAAAAACGCTAAGAAATGAGGTTTTAACTTTTTAGGAACCACTAAGAAAAGAGGTTTTAAATATTTAGAAATCACAAAACCTAGTTAAATGAGATTTCAATTATTTTCGAAACCACTAAACCTAGACAAATGAGGTTTAAACTATTTAGAAAACACTAAGCCTAGGCAGATGAGGCTTAACTATTTATAAACGGCTAAGAAATGAGGTTTTCACTTTTTAGAAATCACTAAGTAACGAGGTTTTAATTATTTAGAAACCACTAAACCTAGTCCAATGAGGTTTTAACTATTTAAAAAACCCGCTAAGAAATGAGGTTTTAACTTTTTAGAAACCACTAATCCTAGTCAAATGAGATTTCAATTAGTTTCGAAACCACTAAATCTAGACAAATGAGGTTTAAACTATTTAGAAACCAATAAACCTAGGCAGATGAGGTTTTAACTATTTAAAAACCACTGAGCCTAGGCAGATGAGGTTTTAACAAATTAGAAACCACTAAACCTAGTCAAATGAGATTTCAATTAGTTTCGAAACCACTAAACCAAGACAAATGAGGTTTAAACTATTTAGAAACCACTAAGCCTTGGCAGATGAGGTTTTAACTATTTAGAAACCACTAAATCTAGGCAAATGAGGCTTTAACTATTTAGAAACCATTAAACCTAGGCAAATGACCTTTAAATTATTCAGAAACCACTAAACCTAGGCAAATGAGCCTTTAACTATTTAGAAACCACTAAACCTAGGCAAATGAGGTTTAACTATTTAGAAACCACTAAACCTAGGCAAATGAGGTTTAACTATTTAGAAACCATTAAACCTAGGCAAATGAGCTTTTAATTATTTAGAAACCACTAAACCTAGGCAAATGAGCTTTTAACTATTTAGAAACCACTAAACCTAGGCCAATGAGGTTTTAACTATTTAGAAACCACTAAATCTAGGCAAATGAGGCTTTAACTATTTAGAAACCACTAAACCTAGGCAAATGAGGTTTAACTATTTAGAAACCACTAAACCTAGGCAAATGAGGTTTTAACTATTTAGAAACCACTAAATCTAGGCAAATGAGGCTTTAACTATTTAGAAATCACTAAACCTAGGCAAATGAGGTTTAACTATTTAGAAACCACTAAACCTAGGCAAATGAGGTTTAACTATTTAGAAACCACTAAACCTAGGCAAATGAGCTTTTAACTATCTAGAAACCACTAAACCTAGGCAAATGAGGTTTAACTATTTAGAAACCACTAAACCTAGGCAAATGAGGTTTAACTATTTAGAAACCACTAAACCTAGGCAAATGAGGTTTAACTATTTAGAAACCACTAAATCTAGGCAAATGAGGCTTTAACTATTTAGAAACCACTAAACCTAGGCAAATGAGGTTTAACTATTTAGAAACCACTAAACCTAGGCAAATGAGGTTTTAACTATTTAGAAACCACTAAATCTAGGCAAATGAGGCTTAAACTATTTAAAAACCACTAAACCTAGGCAAATGAGGTTTAACTATTTATAAACCATTAAACCTAGGCAAATGAGGTTTAACTATTTAGCAACCACTAAACCTAGACAAATGAGCTTTTAACTATTTAGCAACCATTAAACATAGGCAAATGAGTTTCTGACTATTTAGAAACCACTAAATCTAGACAAATGAGCTTTTGACTATTTAAAAACCACTAAACATAGGCAAATGAGTTTTTGACTATTTAGAAACCACTAAACAAAGGCAAATGAGATTTGAATTATTTAGAAACCACTATACATAGGCAAATGAGTTTTTGACTATTTAGAAACCTGTAAACAGAGGCAAATGAGATTTGAATTATTTAGCAACCATTAAACAGAGGCAAATGAGATTTGAATTATTTAGAAACCACTAAACCTAGGCAAATGAAATATTGGCTTATGTAGATGATCTAATTAGATTTTTCTGCTATTTAAATGATTTTTGAAGTTTAGTAGATGTGTGGACTTTCTAAACTCGGACTATTTTATCTACAGTTGGAACATAAGTGTTTTATAATCACAGGCCTAGTTTTTTTTTAAATTGTCTCTGTTTCAAAACAATTTAATTAATGAATGGATTCGCATTAAGATGTTAAAACTGTTCAGCATAAAAACATATTTCAAACGAATGTCCCGCTAAAACAGAAATAAAACAATCAATCGTTAGATTTTTAAGACCTCTGTTGTGTTTGTGTTTATTTTGAAGCGAAAAATTCTTTTATATGAAAATAAATTTGGAAACATAATTGGTATGATACTTTTAAAACAAGATACTGGATGCTTACAAATTAGCAAAGGATAGTATCGAACGAAAAATTTAACTAGTAAGAGCGAGAGAGAGAGAGAGAGAGAGAGAGAGCATTCTTATACTTCGGAAAATATTTATTTTAGTCGTACTCTCATATCCCAAATTATATACATCTCTACAAAGTTACTTTTCATATCAGCCGACGTTATTTTATTTGCATTATTTAAAATTATGCCTTCCCGCTTATAGAACTTAAACAAGCTTTCAGCCTGTTTGACAAAGATGGCGACGGGACTATTTCCACGAAGGAGTTAGGGACGGTGATGCGGTCGCTAGGTCAGAATCCTTCACCAGAACAGCTTGACAACATAATCCTAGAGGTAGACGTTGATGGTAAGTAAATAATGGATCCCGTAAAAGATGTTATAAATTATCTTAACCTTGTTGTTGTTGTTGTAGGGTTTAATGCCATTTTTCAGCACACGATAGGCTATGCATGGCGGCCAGTATTAATGGTGGAGGAAGAACCCCGGAAAATCCCGGGAAGAACCACCGACCCACGAGAAGCTACTAGCAAGCATTCTCACATACCCTCATTGGCCGAATCCTAGACTCGAACCCACGCAGACAGAGGTGAGATGGCAGTGATCCGTAACGGAGAGTGCTTTAGACCACTCGGCCACTCGGGGCCCCGATCTTAACCTTGATATATCATTGTAAATAGATGAGATAAAACAATTCCATTCCTTTATTTATATTTTTGTTAAGGTACTACCGTATGATCTGCAAGTGACAACACATAATTTGAAAATAGAGCGATTGCAACTACATGTGAAGGCACATTGTGTTATCGTGTCACCTCTCCTATATGAAAAACATACACTCTTCAATGATGACTAAACGAGTTAAAAAATAATAAAAATGTGAGTATATAATGCGCACACATGCATTAAAACCGATGCAACTTGCTGCACTAAAGTTTCATGTTAGGTAGCTTTACGTGAAATATAGGTATAAAAATTATTGTTTTGTTTTTTTCATTCAATACAATCTTAAACTTTTAGCATATATCAAATGCCAAGAATATTCTTAAACTTTGTCATATCTCAAATGTCAGAAATAGCCTCCGTATATGTTTTCTTAGCACTGAATGAATATTTTTTTGTTTATACACAAAATTAGAGCTTAACTTAATCAAGCAAACGTCTCTTCTTTACACCAGGAAACGGAACCATCGAGTTTGACGAGTTTTGTGTTATGATGTCCAAAAAGTTGAATGGAACTGACTCTGAATACGACATTTTAGAAGCCTTCAAGGTATTTGACCCAGATGGAAACGGTTACATCACTTCGGATCACTTGCGGCACATCATGACAACTATGGGAGAGAGAATGACAGACGATGAGGTCGAAGAAATGATCGACGATGCAGACGCCGATGGAGACGGTCACATAGAATATGAAGGTTAGCATACTTAAGGAGTTCTAACACTGAAGAAATAAATATTGTCAATTTTTCAACCTTTTTCAAGGACACACAAATTGTTTTTTAATTTTTTCCCGAAAGGCATAATTAATTCCAGAGTTTTGGGAACCACTAAAGAGTATGACTCTAGTCAATATTAGTATACATCGCAGGTCTTAAAACAATTGACAAACACACATTTCGATGTTATTCGTGACGGCAAGTAGTGATTCACAATTAATCAGCTCAGCTCGTGATGACATGCCTTTAAACTTGTTGCGTAACGCGTGTCGTGTAGCTGTAAAACCCACAGTCCCAAAGTATAATAAATGCCGCCAGACTGATAAAGGGTGGGAATGGTAGCATGGGCGCCCCCTCTTCCCCCGTATTTCACCTTTAAAGATGTTTCTGGCCATCATCCTTAAAACTCAATAGCTGACCACTACATGTTTGCCGCCCCACCGGCCCACCTCCGAAAATAAATCTGCGGGAGCCCCTGAATGGGAGGACCCAAATATCGAAAGAAAGATAAGAATATGTAATGGAAGGTTAAAGATCTAATGGTAAAGTTTAAGACATAAAGTGGCGCTTTTATTTTTGACCATCTTTCTCACTGGGCACGAAAAGTGCAAAACAGTGTACTGCTTCCAGCCATACGAGGGAATTCATATTCCATATTGGGCAAGGGGCGGTAATTTGTTTTAAATCAGAAATCACTTCTTTAATATTGGTGTTTCGGGGTATGTTAGACAGCTCTACTATCATTGAAGGAAAGATTTATGGTCGATAACATTAACAATTTGGGAATTTGGGAATGTGTTTTGAAATTCGCAAACATTGTTTTCACAATTTAACAAAAACAAGTTCTGGTTTGAAATGCTTACAAAAGGACTTAGTATTTTAGGATCAAAGAGAACTGGGGGAAAAGATTTGAACATAAAGACGAATAAACAATCTGCCATTGTCATGGCTTTCATTTTGTCCTCCGTGTATAATTCAGTATAAGTGCACATTACTTTACAGAGAATAATTCAGTATAAGTGCACATTATTTTACAGGGAATAATTCAGTATAACGTGCACATTATTTTACGGGGAATAATTCAGTATAAGTCCATATTACTTTACAAGGATTAATTCAGTATAAGTGCACATTACTTTACAGGGAATAAGTCAGTATAACTGCACATTAATTTACAGGGAATAATTCAGTATAATTGCATATTACTTTACATGGAATAATTCAGTATAAGTGCACATTATTTTACAGGGATTAATTCAGCATAAGTGCACATTATTTTACAGGGAATAATTCAGTATAAGTCCATATTACTTTACAGGGATTAATTCAGTATAAGTGCACATTACTTTACAGGGAATAAGTCAGTATAACTGCACATTAATTTACAGGGAATAATTCAGTATAATTGCATATTACTTTACATGGAATAATTCAGTATAAGTGCACATTATTTTACAGGGAATAATTCAGTATAAGTCTACATTATTTTACAGGGAATAATTCAGTGTAAGTTCATATTATTTTACAGGGAATAATTCAGTATAAGTGCACATTATTTTACAGGGAATAATTCAGTATAAGTCTACATTATTTTACAGGGAATAATTCAGTGTAAGTTCATATTATTTTACAGGGAATAATTCAGTATAAGTGCACATTACTTTACAGGGAATAAGTCAGTATAACTGCACATTAATTTACAGGGAATAATTCAGTATAATTGCATATTACTTTACATGGAATAATTCAGTATAAGTGCACATTATTTTACAGGGAATAATTCAGTATAAGTCTACATTATTTTACAGGGAATAATTCAGTGTAAGTTCATATTATTTTACAGGGAATAATTCAGTATAAGTGCACATTATTTTACAGGGAATAATTCAGTATAAGTGCACATTATTTTACAGGGAATAATTCAGTATAACTGCACATTATTTTACAGGGATTAATTCAGTATAAGTGCACATTATTTTACAGGGAATAAGTCAGTATAAGTGCACATTACTTTACAGGGAATAAGTCAGTATAATTGCACATTACTTTACAGGGAATAATTCAGTGTAAGTCCACATTATTTTACAGGGAATAATTCAGTATAAGTGCACATTACTTTACAGGGAATAATTCAGTATAAGTCCACATTATTTTACAGGGAATAATTCAGTATAAGTGCACATTATTTTACAGGGAATAAGTCAGTATAAGTGCACATTACTTTACAGGGAATAAGTCAGTATAATTGCACATTACTTTACAGGGAATAATTCAGTATAATTGCATATTACTTTACATGGAATAATTCAGTATAAGTGCACATTATTTTACAGGGAATAATTCAGTATAAGTCCACATTACTTTACAGGGAATAATTCAGTATAAGTCCACATTATTTTACAGGGAATAATTCAGTATAAGTCCACATTACTTTACAGGGAATAATTCAGTGTCAGTTCATATTATTTTACAGGGAATAATTCAGTATAAGTGCACATTATTTTACAGGGAATAATGGTTAACTCTATTACGTAGTATTATATTCTAATTCCAAACCCAATACAGAATAATTTAATGTTGGTTAAAATTTTTTCTATGAGGGCAAAAGAAAAAAGATGGTATTTAGTGTCACCATTTTGTACATGTACATGTACACATATATACATACATACAATCATACACACGTACCCATACATATGTAGCCACACACACACAAGTACGCACACACACACACGTACATACATACATACATACATACATACATACACATGCCCATGCACATATGTATGTTACTACTAGATTCAACATTCACTTATTACAAGTTTTATACAATAACTATTTTAATAATATTTACATTCTATTATCATTTTCAGTGATTATTTTCTTGTATTATCAATCTCCCAGTAAAACAGATACATATATTAGGAGACAAATATTACTTTTACAATTTACTGAATTAACTTTGCAAGTACTCTACTTTGTAACTCTGTATAATACATAACTACTACATTGTTTCTTTCTAATATATCCAACAACAATATAAATGAGGTCATACCTCCATCACTGCGCACATACATATTTTCCTATGTGGACCTATCTGAACTAAATTAAAATTGTAGTTGTGATTTGAATATATAGCAGGAATCATTCAAAGATATGTTTCTATAGTTGCCATTTGTCATCAGACTTTTTTCATTTACTTTCCAGAATTTGTGAAGATGCTGGCGAACAGATAAGCACAGTCAATCTCTAGTCACTCAGACGTTCAATTTCGCACCCAGTCTACGACAAGCAACGCTGATTCATTCGCCCCATTTTACGTCACGAACGTACACTTATTTTGATTGTTTGTTTTTGCATAGTTCTTTTTCTGGCGGTGGTTCACTGTGTCAGCCAATCTCAACAATTAGGCGAAGTGTGCGAGGAAATAAGAACCGCTTATACAAGAAAAACAACAGAAGAAAATCGCTTCGTCTGGGTCCTATATACATTACAATATTTCGCTCGATTCCGTTGCCGCCATCTTAGAGACACATTTTGTTTCAAGGCACGTTTTTGCCCCTAATATGCAATTCTTATGAAAACAGCACCATTCACCAACGACACTAAAACTGCACCTATTTATCAAGGTCATGTTTAATTGGCTCAGATTATTTGAAACACTCACATCAAATTGTTTCAATTGATCTTAGATTTTAAGCTAATACAGAATAGTCCGAGGTGATCCAAATGTTATTGACGGGGATGGTGCGGTTGGAGTCAAATTTTCATTTGTTTGACTTGAAATCATCTCGCCATGGATCTCTTATGATATCGAAATGTTTGAAATAATCTCCTCTCATTCAGCCATGAATTGTTTTTCTTCATTCTGAAGGAAAATGAAACAAAAAGTGTAAATGAACACTAATGAAAAAAAATGCAACATTTTACAGAATGGATTACATATATCGACATCGCATTTTCGAATGCACAAGCAACATAATCTTACATTTTCCCTAGCTTTTTGATATGTAATATTCCAGTGAGATCTTTTGCTTTATAGTATTCCAGTGAGATGTTCCACTTTATACGTTACTGTAATATTTTTCATACTCATCTCGCGTGTATTTTTGTTTTTAAGGTCGGACAATTTCTCATCAAGATTTCCACTCAGCATAAATAATATTATTTAAAATGGAATACGGATGTGAAAAAAAAGGAATATGGATGTTACATATGTTCTTCTGAGTCATCTCTCTCTCTCTCTCTCTCTCTCTCTCTCTCTCTCTCTCTCTCGTCATATGAATTCGCAAAACAGGTCGCTTTATGTAAATCATGTGACTTGTTAGTTGTTTCGTCATTATTTGTTGTAGTTTCATTCTTTATTAAGATAGTTAAATTGTCTTTTTTCAACCTCCAGATTGGACAATCTGCGTGCTACAAAATGTTAGAATAAAGCTTTGATTTTACTTTTCTTGTTCTGTGACGTGTCAGATATTCCATACAGTGTTGACTCTTTTAAATAAAAAAACCTGGTTTACTCAAATAATGTTAACCGTATGAGTCCAACGTAATTCTTTTTGCAAACAAAAGAAAGACTGATACGCTTTTTTAATTGAAAGAGACCGCTTCTGTGGCTTTTTTGGTTATAGCGTCCGCCTCGGATGAGGGGGGTCGCGGGGTCGAACCCCGGCTGAGTCATACCAAAGACATGAAAATGGTACTAACAGCTACCTCGCTTGGCGCTCAACATTAAGGTGTTAGTGTTAGGACTGGTCGGCCTGGTGTCAGGATAATGTGATTGAGTGGGACATGATGCCATATGTCTGCGGCATGATGTCCCTGTACTAGACATCACTATAAACTTCCACGCTGCAGACATCGAAGCTATATGACTGAAAAGTTGTTAAAATCCAAATCACACACACACACACACACACACACGAGCGCGCGCGCATGCACGCATTTAATTGAAAGATTAAATTCGGTTTATCCTTTTCATCTGATAAATGTAACGTGTGTGCTTCTTTAGTTCATAAATAATATTCAGTTAATAATTTTTCTCGGAGAATACAGAATTTCATGTTTCCATGAGAAAATATGAAACCGACTAATAAAAATGAGTAATGTGGAATGCACCCCTGTAATAGCAAAACAAATCTGAATAAAGAAGGATTTTCTTAAATAACATATATTAAGTACTTATGATTCACTCAAATTATATTTTAATAATTTTTGGGGTTAAAACGGACAGCACCTTCTTGTACAGTATACTACTGTTGCTGACACACTTCTTTTATTTGTTGGTGATACTTCATTTAATGAATCCTATCAAGGTTCATATAATACATTATACGATTTATATATAATCGTTGAATAATCAACACAAGTATCGTCGTAAGGGAATATATGGATCATATATCTAGCGGTGGTTTAATTTTTGTTTCTGATGGAAAATAACCGTCAGAATTACAGACCATCAAAATAGTAAAATAATTTATCAAATAGGAACAGTTTCTCTTCCGTAAATGATATACACGCCTCGAAAATGCCAATTTTCTTCTTTTTTCTTAAATAAAATTATGTTGACTTTTAAAAAGCCGTTAAACTGCAAAGATCATTGCGTTTCACAGCACCGCTTCCAGATATTAAGTCAACATATAACACTGTATTTTGCTTCATTTCCCCCTCACAGAATAGTATGTTAAGGGGAAGGGAGAGACTTGCGTGGAAAAACTAACGCTTTCTTTGATAGAAATCATGGGTTACCTCAAAACAGTTTTGTGTATCAGCAAGGTTTACTTCGTCACCTGATAAAAAAAAAACACACACACAAGAAATGGAAGAAACAGCGCTTTAACTTTGTTTCAACAATGTCTAGTACAAGTATTACTACAATTTTACTATGGCTAACCTCAAAAGAAAGTTAGACGAGTTCACGTGTAGGAGTTATTGAAACAGAGGAGGCAACTCTTACAACCTTAATTGGTTAGAACGTGGCTTTTTCACATAAGGTATCACGGTACCAATTGTTTTTCCATATACCTCAATGCTAATGTTTTGTGAAATAAATATACTTTCTGTCCTACTTGGGCATGCATGTCACACACTGTCATATAGAACAATGCTAGATTGTCAATTTGACAATGACATAACCAGGTACTACATTGCATTTAAGAGAGATAACTCTACTGGAACTAGACAGGGGTAAGAGTTATCTAGTCACAACAAGCACATTTTCAGCCATGTGTACCATATTTTAAAAAAATCATAAAAAATACAAAATATGATCTAGATAGAAATTAACAGAAACTCACATGTTTCCAAGAGGCTCAACTTTTTTTAAAGCCAAACAGAAAGTACAACTCTTACATAATGCACCAATCACAGCTAGTGTTGTTCTTTAATTCTGAATACAATGTTCCATACACCTTAAGCTCCGCCCACCTGGACTTGCGCAATTGATACCGTTATACCATAAAGAGAGATAAAGCTCTTTTAATAAACAAAATGCATGCCTCCTTAGTGTTTATGTGTTATTTGGTACTTGCACTTACTACTGCTCAAAATCGAATCCTTCTCAAATTTCGCAACAGAATTGGACAATGTGTTCTCTTCCATATTTTTTATATCGAGGAATCTAATTCAGTATTTCCATTTTTTTTAAATACAATTTTCTTAAAAATATATTATCAAATTGGATATAAAATGTCGATCAAACTTAATATTCCCCCAAAAACGATCACGAATCTAACTACATTGTCACTTGGATACTTTACTCTCCACCCACCCCCATGCTCCTAATTGTTAACAAATATTGTTTTGTTTTGTTTTGTTTTTTAAATTAAAGAATCCCCCCAAAGAAAAAAAAAACCGACGTACTTAAAATCAAGTAATGTGACCGAATTTTTCCTTGCATAAAGAGTAATCTGAGCCATCTACTCAAGATAAAAGTTACAAATATTAAATAAATAAATAAATAAATAAATAAATAAATAAATAAATAAATAAATAAATAGCAAATACCTATTTGACATTAACGAGTTTACATTCGTATGTAAATGTATATGTATACATATATGTACATCCACGGGCGACCGCAGGATATTTTTGCAAGGGGGGAAGGTCAGTCAGTCACGGCCGGGAGAGTTAGTTGCGTAGTTCCGTGCGTAAACAGTCTGAAAATAAAGCTAAAATACTGATCTTGTGTAATATTTTCAGTTTCGTTTGCATGATTAAACTTGTCGGAACATATATATATATATATATATATATATATATATATATATATATATATATATATATATATATATATATATATATATATATATATATATATATATATATACATGCATACATACATACATATATGCACATATATATATATACATATATATATACATATATATATACATACATATATATTCATACATATATGCACATATATGTATACATATATATACATATATATACACACACACACACACACATACGCTTTACAGTATTGGACAACACCTATAACATAAAAATCTTATATAATGATATTATCACCACAAAAAAAAAAACAATCACCATAAAATGAGAAAACATAAAAAAACATGCCGAAAATATTTAAGGTAGGAAACATTATTAGGTCTTTAAGTTTGTTCTTGCAGTCGAAATAAGTGAGTTTTAAGAGCACTCTTGAATGAAATCACTGTGTTTTTATGTCTAAGTTCAGTGGGCAATTCATTCCACGTTGCTGGGCCCTGGTATACAAAAGAATGTTGTCCGTATGACTTCGTTTTCGTAGTGGGAATAATGAGTATACGATTGTCAGAAGAGGAGCGTAAGTATCTTGCTGGTGTGTACACAAGGGTGAGGTCGGATAACTATGTTGGACTGGTGTCCTCAGTTTCGTTGCACAGAGAACAAATTTGTGTTTGATTCTGGATCAAATGGATAGCCAGTGTAGGGTACAGAGCAGCGGGGAGGTGTGCTCTGATACTCCGTGGTACTCCGAAGTATGATCCGAACAGCTGTTTTTTGAACTTTTTGAAGTTTCTGCAGTAGATATTGAGATGAACCAGACAGAATTGAGTTACAATAGTCCAGTCTTGAAAGTACTAATGAACACACAAGTGTTTTAGTGGTATCAACTAAAAGATATTTGCAAATGGAACTGATGCGTCTCAGCTCAAGATATGCAGCCTTGCATATGTTCATGACATGTTGATGCAGTGAGAGTACTGTCCATAGTGACACCTAGGTTTCGTACTGATTGTGTGAATTTAATGTTGGTGTTGCTGATATTTATTGTTTGATGTAAAGGATGAGACTGAGAAAGTCTTTGTGTTGTGATCAGAATGGCACAACCATATCATCATTTATCTGCAGCGTTTGACATGTCATCCATGATTTCACATCAAACATGCACCTCTCTACACCTTGGATGGTAGCATCAGCTTCAGCTGGGTGATTAGATTTGTATATTTGGGTGTCATCAGCGTACAATTGGTGAGACACTGGATGATGATTTATGACACTTGAGAGCGGCTGAGTGTACAGAATGAAGAGAACAGGTCCAAGAACAGACCCCTGTGAAACACCACAACATAGATTTATTGGGCTGGAGTGCCATTTGCAGTCACAATTTGTGTCCTGTTGACCAAGTAGGACTTGAACCACAATAAGGCTTTATCATGAATGCCAAATACATGTTGGAGACCGTGAAGTAATATATCATGGTCTATTGTGTCAAATGCTGCAGACAAATCAAGGAGTGTGAGGACTGTAATCATTCCGCTATCCAAAGCAGAGAGAATGTCATTAACTACTTTTAGAAGAGTAGTTTCAGTACTGTGGCAAGGGCGACATGCAGATTGTACATTGCTAAAAGACTGTTTGAATTCAGATGAGATATAAGCTGGGATAGAACAACCTTTTCTAAGATTTTTTATATGAATGGGAGATTAGATACTGGGCGGTAGATGGGAATTCTCCGGATGAGAGAGAGAGAGAGGTATTAATAACATCAGTTAGTGAAGGCAGTGCTGGATCTAAGCACTCAAACAACAGTGATGTTTGAATTGGATCAAGTTCACATGACTTTGGTGCACACTTCATCACGACTATAAGTACTAAATCCATAGAGACCGGTTCAAATGCTGCTAATGGTTGCCGCTGAAATTCTGTATCCCAACTGTGTGGTGACGAGGAGTCAAATGAAATTGTGTTATCAAGCTTATCTCTAATGATTTGTACGTTGTCATGGAAGAAATTTGCAAACAGGTCCGGAAGGTGGACTACAGAGAAGGTAGTTGGAAGTGGTGTATATTTGTTCCCTGACATTAGCTTGTTAGTAATCTTGCAGCTGGAACTTTCCATGATCTTAGTACTGTAATGGGATGATTTCGCTGCATGGACTATATTTGTGACCTTCTTCTTATCGGGTTCATAGATTTGCTTATATTTATATATATAATTTCCAGAGGGGTCAGGTGATCCACCTTGATCTATGCTGCAGGCGATCATGTGTACATCAGCTTGTACAATTTGTCGCGTGAAGGGATTTGTACGCGTATGAACGTTTGCAAAGTGTGTTTTCAAGCCCGTTTAACAAAGTAAAGTGGAGATAGTATAACTATTTTAAATTTTGGTTTATATTCGGATCTTGCTATACACATTGTTTTAGTTATTTTTTTCGTAATGTCAAATCATACTTTGTAAATCGCCTGTCGAATTTCTTCTCAAAAATATGTTGCAAATTAAATGTGATGATAGTCCCGATCCTAACAGCCTAATAAAAGTAATCACTCATTAAAATGAAATATTTAGAGTTCTGAACCACAATTACAACGTGTTGAGATGTAAAACTTTTTATTGCGTTCTTATTAGCTATGAGACTGTTTTGGTTTTATAATTTATGTGTATTGATTTTTTAATCTAAACCAACTGCTGTCATCTGTAGAGCTGATATATCGATCTTTACAATTTATCTATACAGATTTATTCGCCCACCATGTAGATACCCATATCACTACCATTATCTATATATCACTACCATTAGCTGTCATATTTATACAGAGATGTGATTTTAAAAATGGGCAATCGTGTCTTTTTCGTGCTATCGAGAAAGAAACATCGGATGTAATTTGCTGTCATTGAGAACAATATTCCGAACTTAATTTGTTCACATGGACATAGAACGCAATTAATTTTTATTATATGTTCTCTACATTTGTTTCTCAGTACTGGCTATTCCGCTGTGTGACAATCAATACAAATAATATGATAATCTAAAATACCTTCAAAGATGACTTTACTGTGAAGTTTTTGTCAAAGGTTGACCTGTTCTTTTCTGAGATGCTGGACTGTCAACAGAAGACAAATTTCACTTCCGGATCATCACCAAGGCCTTATTACTCACTGTGCACTGTCGCGGAAATACACACGGAAAACTGCACCCTGAGCTCATATTCTCAAGAACAAACAATTACCTTTAATTCCCTACCAAAAATGCATAATATAACTCTTCTATCACCACCAAAATGAGAGAGGAAAAAATGTTATAAAAATAGACTAGAACTACATTCGTGAAGTACTAATTGTGACCTGATTCCACATGGAACAATGTATTCGCGGAGGGAGACAACGTCACAATTGGAACAAAATCGGCCGTGACTTTAATCAGAAAAGTTTAGAATTTTGACAATAAGAAAACAGGCACAAATGATGTTAATACCTATTATAACATCATTAGACCCAGAATTTTTTGAAAAGATCCATATGTGATAAAGTATCACGTCATTAAAACGGATTCTTCCAAAAGTTGATGAATTTACATGATTTTGTTTATACAAAAGGTAACTAACTAGCTCCAACTCCACCAGTTCTTGTTCCCCGCCCCCCCCCCCCCCCCATACGCAAGACAATTGGTGTCAACAATCCATGGTGGAAAACATTAACATGTATGAGCTGCGAATAACACTTTTTCAATTGGTTTTTGTTTCTTCAGAGGAATTGTGCTCATAGCACTCTAAAGCCCCCGACAACATATTATAAATAAAGAAACATAGTTCAGGATGCAAGGTATTTGTAAGACAAGCATGCGCAATATTACACTCTCGTTCGTCGATTTTGACAAACATTGTACTTATATTTAGACTCAGGCCTTTATGGTTTCAACACCTGATGTACACACACTTCAAAATTTATGGACAAACTTTTGAGTAGAAAAGCTGTAAAATTTAATCTTACATACTAGTACGTCTTCTTGATTTGGGATCAAATTTGGTTTTTGGTCAGTTCTTGGAAAGTTATTAATGGTATGAGATGTTAGGATTGATATGGTTAACATTAAATAGCCATATAAATATATTGAGGGGGTGGGGCGGATGGGTTGGATATGGTTGTGGGGTAAAACTCATATCGAATGTGAAAAAGAGACTTCAATCTACGCTAAGTTAAATAGATGAAAACTTAATATATTTTAATTTATGATAATTTCTTTTGGTAGAGAGAGAGAGAGAGAATAGCTTCCAGAACCGCTGGAGTAACAGTTAAAAAGTGTCATTGGCATTCACTTTATATGAATTATAGGTAAAGAAATGCGTCTGATTATTGTGATATTGTTCAGTATAACGATTTACGAAAATGTACTGATGTGATGGAATTTATTGATGTGTGTAAAAGAAGTAATTGATACCGTGCTGTATTATGACGTTTGTTTTACCATACTAGAACTTATGGGTATCTTGATGTGAAGGAATGCGTGTCCGAAGTAATTTAATAGCCGTTATCTGATGATAGGCTGTCTGAAGTGTGAGATAAGATGGCTAAGGAAAAAGATTGTACCGTCCTTGTGTTTTCACACGAAGCTTTTTAGGGGACAGAGAACTTCCGGTTCCATTGGGTCCCAAGTCTCCAAGATTTGGAGATGGAATTGAGACTGTAGCCGAGACAGTCGGAGTCGACAATAGTGTAGACGGGGTGGGGTGGAGGAGGAGAAGAAGAAGTCTAGAGAAAGTCGAGGAGGAGAAGGAATTTGGAGGAAGGTCGAAGAGAAAGAGGAGAAGGAATTATGATAAATAGGATAGAGAAATGATACAACAGATATGTAGAAATACAAGGACAGGTGGAAATCAATCTCACATTGCTAATCAAATGATGCAGCAGGCTTATTAAAGGGTCAAGCGGTAGGAGTATAATTTAAAATTTTAAGTCATTTGATTATTGAATTGTTATTAAATTGTTATTCATTGAATTTCAACCTTTCTTGTATATTTAACCATCTAACCGTCGGCATTGCTGACTGGGGGGTCGGAGCTTTACATCTATCTTTCACTAAATTTAACTTCCAACAAAACAGAGCCTGGGTTTGACTTCTATAATAGTTTAAATAAAATATTGGGAGCATCCCACCACAACCAACCATATACTTCGTCACATATATATATATATATATATATATATATATATATATATATATATATATATATATATATATATATATATATATATATATATATATATATATATATATATATATATATATAAAGAAAATATTTATTAGAATTTAGTTCAACTTATAACGTGTTTACGAGCTTAGAAGGTTTTGCAAGCGAACTTATTTAGTTTTTGTGAATTTCCATTAAAATGACTGGAGTTCTGGAAAACGCAGTTGTGACATAGGTCAAGTGAAATATTTATATATAAATTCATTCCTGTTTAATATCAGTCTTTGGGAATCTATAATCAAAATTTATAGTTCTGTTCAGATTTAATTGAGAGGAATTATTTCCTTTAAATATTAGTTGGAATTATAAAGTTCTCATTTTGGACTAAACATTACTTTGGGATTATTGTGACTCATTAAAAGACATTCTGGATTATATCAATATGCTCCATCAAGACAGTCAAGATTATTCGAATTCATTCGGAACATTCTATACTTATGGACTTGTGATATAACATTTAGGATTATTTGGGATTTAATTGACAATACTGTAAGCGTCTTTAAAATTTTCACTAGGGAAATAAATTACTATATTTGTTCGCTTCTTTCCTGTTATATAGTCGTTCTCTCTCTCTCTCTCTCTCTCTCTCTTTTTATATATAATTGTCATATATAAATTGACCGCTTTTCTACAGTTTGATTGGATGTAAAAAGGTCACATGATACTGATAGGTAATTTTTGCACATCGATAAATTGGGTTTCCTGTTTCCAGGTCAATTGTTGTGATGTTTATCTATATCAACGCCTTATACCCTAATAATAACATGAACATCCCCCGCCCACCCACTATTGTGTTTTCAGATCAAAATTTACAATCCGAGATTAAAATCGACCATTATAAGTGAAAAGAATGTAATTGCACAGAGACCTTCCTGCACTCCGAAACTCACCCCTTTTGCTGAAGAATTCATATGACATGTTTTACAAGTCATTATTTGGAAATTACTGTATTTTGCTTTTATTAAAGGTCAGGGTCATAAATGAAGCAATAGATATCACTAAAAATGGACAAAATTTTGCTTTGATCGAAATGCGTAGAAAGTAACGACAACGGATGCTATAACAGGAATAATATCATCAACCATTTTTTATATATTAATACAATGATCATAACATTATATCACTGGTATGACCCGCTATAACACTCTACCCTATACTACTGTATAAAGAATTGACTACTCTTGGCTAGCGAAGATCGGGCTAAGTATTCTGTCGCAGTTAAGAGGCTAATTAAAGAAAACTTCGACGTACGCAAATGTGAATGTTTTGTTGATACATACATACATACATACATACATACAACCCATATATATATATATATATATATATATATATATATATATATATATATATATATATATATATATATATATATATATATATATATATATATATATATATATATATATATATATATATATATATGGGTTGTTCTATCCCAGCTTGTATCTCATCTAAATTCAAACAGTCTTTTTAGCAATGTACAATCTGCATATCACTAACTGATGTTATTAATACCTCTCTCTCTCTCTCATCCGGAGAATTCCCATCTACCGCCCAGTATCTAATCTCCCATTCATATAAAAAATCTTAGAAAAGGTTGTTCTATCCAAGCTTATATCTCATCTGAATTCAAACAGTCTTTTAGCAATGTACAATCTGCATGTCGCCCTTGCCACAGTACTGAAACTACTCTTCTAAAAGTAGCTAATGACATTCTCTCTGCGTTGGATAGCGGAAAGATTACAGTCCTCACCCTCCTTGATTTGTCAGCAGCATTTGACACAATAGACCATGATATATTACTTCACGGTCTCCAGCATGTATTTGGCATTCATGATACAGCCTTACTGTGGTTCAAGTTCTACTTGGTCAACAGGACACAAATTGTATCTGCAAATGGAATACACTCCAGCCCAGTTATCTATGTTGTGGTGTTCCATAGGGGTCTGTTCTTGGACCTGTTCTCTTCATTCTGTACACTCAGCCGCTCTCAAGTGTCATAAATCATCATCCAGTGTCTCACCAATTGTACGCTGATGACACCCAAATATACAAATCTAGCCACCCAACTGAAGTTGATGCTACCATCCAAGGTGTAGAGAGGTGCATCTCTGATGTGAAATCATGGATGACATGGAACAAGCTGCAGATGAATGATGATAAAACTGAGGCCATTCTGATCACAATACAAAGGCTTTCTCATTCACATCCTTTACATCAAACAATAAATATCAGCAACACCAACATTAAATTCACACAATCAATACGAAACCTAGGTGTTACTCTGGACAGTACTCTCACATTGCACCAGCATGTCATGAACATATGCAAGGCTGCATATCTTGAGCTGAGACGCATCAGCTCAATTCGCAAATATCTTTCAGTTGATACCACTAAAACACTTGTGTGTTCATTAGTACTTTCAAGACTGGACTATTGTAACTCAATTCTGTCTGCTTCATCTCAATATCTACTCCAGAAACTTCAAAAAGTCCAAAACACAGCTGCTCGGATCATACTTCGAGTACCACGATCAGAGCACACCTCCCTGCTGCTCTGTACCCTACACTGGCTATCCATTCGATCCAGAATCAAACACAAAATGTGTTCTCTGTGCTACATTTCACTGTCGGACTCTAGTCCAACATAGTTATCCGACCTCACCCTTGTGTATACACCAGCAAGATACTTACGCTCCTCTTCTGACAATCGTATACTCATTATTCCCACTATGAAAACAAAGTCATATGGACAGCGTTCTTTTGCATACCAAGGCCCAGCAACGTGGAATGAATTGCCTTCTGAACTTAGACACAAAGACACAGTGATCACATTCAAGAGGGCTCTCAAAACTCACTTATTTCGACAGCAAGAACAAACTTAAAGACCTAATAATGTTTCCTACCTGAAATATTCTCAGCATCTTTTTTTTAAATATTATATTTTAATGTTTTTCTAATTTCATGGTGTTTGTTTTTGTAATAATATTATTATATTTTTTTTTATCTAATAGGTGTTGTCAAATGTTGTAAAGCGCTTAGAGCTTCTAAAGATTAGACGCTATACAAAGTCCTCGTATTCATATATATATATATATATATATATATATATATATATATATATATATATATATATATATATATATATATATATATATATATATATATATATATATGCATGCCTCTACATGCATATGGTGTAATTGTATTTGTGCCTCAAACTTACATTCAATAACCACTTTGGAACATTGGCTACAATATGTATTGTTATTGCCTGTAACATTATTTCAAATTTGAACGTACAACCTTTGTGTACCAGCGCTCAAGTTCTCAGACACGTCAGTATTTAATTCGATATTCTTTTTACCAATACAACGGAATAGCTTTCACTCTTCGAATCGTTAACAGTGCGTGGCGTGCAAACAAAATATATGTTTGCAGACAACATTTATAGACTTCATCTATTCTAGTCGAGTACGATTAATTTTGTACAGATAAAAAAAAAAGAACAGAAGGGGTCCTTCTTCGTTAATTATAACCAAACTATCCAGATATAGTAACTTCAATTTGCAAGTATTGACAGGTGTCTATGACCTCACTAGCGTGTATTCATATTTTTTGTGTGAATAATTGTACTAAATCATAGGATTATATGAAAGGATATGCAAACACACTTCTTACTGTCACGAAGCTCTGCAGACGATACAAATAATAATTTTGTGAAATTTCAATGACTCGATTTATTTATTTTTACAGATGCTAGACCCACGTGTTTCCAAGACATAACGTCCCTAAATTCATAATTAAAAGAAACTATTACTGCCTTCGATAAATGAAAAGATGTTAGAAATTTTAATTTTTACATTATATTTTCCTTTTTATGCTCTGAATATGCTCCAAACATTTAAATATATAATAAAAGATAACATTTAAAAATAAACAAATTAATTGTATGTAATTTTAATGTAGCCCCCCCCCCCCCCCACCTTCTTGCCCTATTTGAATGTTAGTAGTTCCTGTTAATTGTTTCACGTGATCAGTGAACGTGAGTGACAAGACATATTGACGTGCATCTGACTTTATCAAAGATTACAAAGTGAAAACAACAGGTTTTTTTGGAAGGAGTGTGTAGTGTAAAAGGAGTGTGTGGATTAAAATCAGTGAAATAAATATTTATTTTTATGTTATTCTCGTTTAACACCTTCAAGTTAGAATCTAGCTGTAAATGTACAGGTATTTAGATGATAAACACCTTTTCAAATTAGAGGCGATCTTGTTTTTTGTTTCCAGATATACAGTGTGATGTTTATCCGAATTACCATTACTGAGTATAGCTGGATTCGTATATAAAATAAACGGAACATTTAGATGGCATATTTACCAGGTGTATGTCAGTCTTGGATAATGTACAAGAACACAGATAAATAATAATATTGATGTCATATGCTTTTAAAGATCCCACACCATTATGGTCTCGTGGTGTGCTCGCGTTGGTAGGCTTATCAGGGTACGAACGTCAAGACAAACTACGCAATGGAAATCGAACGCGGCAAACAAAACAACATTTCCATTTAAGTCCCGACGAGTATGATTGAGTTTTCATTTTACGAAAATCGACATTATGTGCTATGAAGGTATACCTAGTTTTACTCCTCTTAATTACGATTGACAAATTTCCCATGACGCCTCGAGTTTTATTGCTCTCCTATGCAGTGTTGTATCACCAAATAGTTAATGAGTGTATTAGGCGTAGGGGAGCAATTACAATTACATCAGATCCTGTTGAATAGAACGCTGGCGGCTCCCAACCGTAATTACATAAAACTTCATATTTTAAAGCAGAACGTATATTTGAAATCTACTTTAAATTTTGAAGCAAACATAGTACCGTAGTATAGATGCGATAGAAAGCATAGACCTTGAACTATATTGTCAAAATTTGTATTACCATCTGACATTCGAACAAGAGAACAAAACGAGTAGATCCTGTACTAATTTCCAATTTTTCAGTCTATAAAACACAACAAGCACATTATGATCTATTGATTCAACTTGAAATCAAACAGACTTAGATAAACGGCCACAAAGAGATCATGAATAAGCATCCACTGTAGTTTTGTATCTCTACACAGGCAGGTCTGACTATAACAAAATGACTTATTAGTTTTCATTGTACTGTCATGTCATATAGACAACAACAGAATGACTTATTAGTTTTCATTGTACAGTCATGTCATATAGACTACAACAGAATGACTTATTAGTTTACATTGTACTGTCATGTCATATAGACTCCAAAAATATAGATTACTGTTGCATAGTCAAGTCTTAAAGAAACTATTCATATTAAGGCCCATATAAATTTGCAAAAGAATTAAACCAGGGAGTTTTTTCGTTTAATAAATCAGATACATACAAACCACATTACAGCCACTCAACATTTTAATTTTTTTTATAAACAGACGGTAATATGTGCGAATATTGTATAACCAGTTCTCGTGAACTTCGGATTTCCATAGTGATGCCATATTAAATTTGAAAATCAGATATTCCTTACGAGAAATAATTAACAAAATTATCATGATAAACAGTCCTCTTAAGGCGATATGTAGATGTATACAGTTTAATTGGAATTGGTAATACCTGCGCCACAACGGTCACTTCATATTCACTTAAGGTTGAGCAGTTGTGTAAGTGTTTACAGACCGCAAACTAAATTAAGACTTTTACACTTGCAGTAGTTTCAACACTCAAACATTAGATGATCTACACTACAATATCATACATCATTACTTTGATATGTTGTGATTTCTTCGATGAAATTATAATTGTTTGTATAATACACTGCAATCTTGACACCACTCAATCTTTCGGTAACCAAGAACTAATTCATAACGTAGCCTGGTGTAAAACTTGCGTTACTAACTTTCCGTGACATGTATCTCATGACTGAAAGTGGAGTTGTGACGTGTCATTTGCATGATATCACTTAGATACGTATAAACAAATAACGAATTCATCGCAAACGAAGATGTTCTGATAAACGATTGTAGCGACGGCCTGTAAATATCTTTAGACGGGCAAATGATAAACAAATTAGAAATCTGTTCGAAAATCCTGACAATAGTCATACAGATTACATATTAGGAGTAGACACGTTCCTTGAATATTTTACCCACACGACTTAATAAAAGATATATATGTAATTTGAGACAACGTGTTGCCTTATTTATGAATAGGACTAATATTAACATCTGTCAGTGCTATTATAAAATATGAAGCTTGGAGGTAATTGTTGAAATCTGTCATAAATATGGAATAGCATGCATCTATCCTTCTTAAGTAACGTAAGGTCTCAAGTTGTAAGTGCGAGCATAGCGGCAAATACAGATTTTCTGCCGATCCAAACTACTGTTCCAAAACCAGTCTGAAACTTGGTTACGTTTTTTTTTCTTTGAGAGAATATCATTGCTAGGGAGTTCTTTGGTATGTATGGCAAAAGTATTACTAACAATAAAAATCTAAGATATTTGTTCTTTTTTCATGGTGACACGCTCATATTATGTCAGGAAAAAGTAGGGGCTTGGGATTCAAGACCAACAGCAGGGAAAAACACCTTCCAACCCCTGTTTAAACCTTAGAAATGATATAAAAAGTTGCGAAGATGCACAAACCAAAGCCTTATCGCAAAAGAATTTGCTAATGCTCTTGGGTGATCAAGAAAACACACAAAAACTTTAAAGACAGATTAACAGACAGCGCCAACAACACGTCTCGTTTACAGAAGACGGGTGGTTGATTTGATATAATGTTTGAAGAGCATTATCACCTCTTAGATCAAACTCAAGTAAATTCGAAATATCAAAAATCTGACAAATCACAGTGTCTTTATATTTACATTTTCTCTATCAAACGTATTTCACATTTTTTTTAAAGAAGTATCCCCGTGCAAAGTTCCATACGGGTCGAGAAAGCCCCTGGATACGTTACGATCAATACAGGCCAATACAAACTGTATAATACTATGTTTATTTAACTCATTTGCTCGAAGAAAGTAAGTAAGGTTAACAAAAGAAATAGGTTTGTCTTATATTGAACATAATTAAGGTCATCCCAGTAGGTGTCTTTCTAAAGAAACAAACCCAATCAATGATAAAAGTGTCTATGTGCATTTAAGCATACAACTTTGTACCTCTATTTTTTCCCTTTAAGTGGATGGAGTAATTTGACACTCTTTTCACCACCCTCGACTTTCGCTACCTGCTGGTAATGAGAGCGTATTGCATGCGTGTACCGACCTGGCATCTTCAAGTGGCTTGTTTTTCGTTCGAATAGCTCGCGGATATTAGTGAAGAATCAACCAGTGACTGTGTATCTGGGATCAGAACCAGTCAAGAGAATGGATATTTCTTCTATCTGCAGAAAAAGAAGATCCTATTACTTTTTTTGAAGAATCGAGTGAAAGACTGGCAATTTCTTTCTGACATAGCATCTGCATCTAAAAAGGACAGTGACATGAGCAAATTTATTGGTAGGATTTATAAGAATGAAAATGTCCGAAGAAGCGGACAAATATGTCAATTTGACGTTTCGTATGAAATTGTGTTGTGTACCGTGTTTGAAGAGGGTATAATGGATATATCTCTGTGAAGTCAAATTTATACAGATTTAGTGAAGGAAAAATTCTTCGAATCATGATTCAGTTTGCATACGTCTTTTTTAGATAAACTGTTTAACTTTAAAACGAATGCATGGCTTTATACATTAAACACTTGTCATATCTGATCATTTTCTTAATTGGATTAGGTGCACGGTAGCGAACGGAATTTTGAAGAAAGGTAAATGGAAATTCAGATTTCTATTACTCTAACTATTAATCAATCAATCAATCAATCATTTATACCATCTGTATATCGATAATGTCAGTTAATCAGTCCATCCTTCATTCCATCTGTTCATCGATGACATCAGTCAAGTAATAAATTATATATTCCATCTGTTACATACTGTTTTGAAGGAAGAGAGCAGTGAAATTTCCCTTCTTAACTACGGAATCTTACTTGACAGATACAGTGTTCATGGGCCATTCTCCTCATTTATCCATCTGTTCATCCACCTTTCCTATCATCCATTCATTCATTTTAAACATTAATCCATCCATCCAATGTTCCATCTGTCTATACTTCTGTTCCCCTGTCCTCCTTTCATCCGTCCATTCATCAGTTAAAGACGAATCGGGCGGACGGACACAAGTAAATTACGATAATATGCCATACAAACGGACAGTGAACCGTTACATTTCATTCATTGCTCACTTAAACAAATGTACAGTGCAGTTTCTATTCACGATACGCATTCTTACTGGAAAATTCATGGATAACACATCCTCTCATCCCTGAAATGTTTTGAAGAGGATGCAGGAAGCATACGGTTAGCACAGGCTTACGTAATTATGCAATCAACCAATCATATGACTCAACGAGATGGACTTTGCAATCTTCAGAAACTTATACTTTCCTTCAAATAATATGATTTGGCATGTTAAATCTAATACCTTTCACCCTTTTAATTCAAAAGTGTCTTTCATCTAATGACAATTGTCCTTTACTCCAAAAAATTGTCATAATTTGACAGTGAAATGTAAATGATGGCGGCCAAAGTCTGATTCTGGACACAAAATCTCTCGTTATAACTCTTCCAATGCCTTCGATGATTGGTTTTGGTGAAAGGATGAAATTTGTATCCAATTAGACTAATATAATTTTATTACAAGTCACAAACTGCTTGCGGCAGTAGAATGTTCTGAAAAATAGTTTATGACATATTAAGTACTAAAACATCCGCATTTTAATGTGTATAACATGCTATCGTCTACAACTTGTAGCGGAAGAACTTAACGGCAAGTTTACTTGCTTGTGTTATTAAGCCGCTGAATTTCGCTAAGATCAATTATTGTACAAATGTTTTCCATACATACATACATACATACATACATACATACATACATACGTACGTACGCACGCACGTACGTACGTGCGTGCGTGCGTGCGTACGTAGACAGACAGACAGACAGATAGATAGATAGATAGATAGATAGATAGATAGATAGATAGATAGATAGATAGATTCGGGTAATTTATACTACAGGGAGAATGGTGGGTGAAATTACATTATGTCTCCTGTAATTTAATTCCTTGCGTTCACACATTTTTCCACTGGCTGTGCTGAAATGAACGTAAAATGAACCAGAATTATCTGCTCATAAAAATACAAATCAAAAGTACTTAACTAGTGAAAGAAGCTAAAGTATTGTATTTGAAACCAACCTCTACTGGGGTATCAAAAGTTCTGTTCTAAGAGGTAGTAAATCCAGAGCTATGAATCTATTCAATGTGTCTATTTGTTCTTTTCTTCTTTCTTCTGACCACTCCCCTCTCTCTCCCAAAGGTGATAACCTCAGTTTTGTTACTAAACGGGTTTATTCATGCACAGTTCCACTGTTTGCCAAAAGGTTATCTAATGGCAGATATATACGTTGCTTGCTCAATGGGGAACGATGGTAAATTCAAGCTACTGTCACTACCGTTCTAACTAATTTGATGCAATGAAGGAAGTGACATAATAGTATGGTAGGTGTTTGATTCATATTAGAGTGGGTTTTTGGGGCGGGTGGGGAATTGTAAATGAAAACACGTTATCGAACACACAAGATATATAAGAATGAGGTTTCATGTTCTATGGTTAAAGTTGGACCTCATATAAAAAGTTATTAGGAAGAAAAACCAATGATATAGCTTATGTTAAAATCTGTTTTACTGTCGTCTGAGGAGGCTAGAGGTGGAAGGACTTTATAGCGGGGAAAATAGAAATTGATTCACTTTCTGTCTGAGTGTTTTTCACCCAAAGGAACAGTACTCAGTATAATGCAAATTTTTCCTGACATCACTTAACCTATATTAAAATCGTTAAATTATCTTCTGAAAAGCTGTAGAAAATGAAGTACAAGGAATAATCGGCAAACAAAACCAAATTTTATATTTTAATTACTATAGATTGATTTCTTAATGTTTTAACTTACATTTAAATTAGTCGCATTATCATTTGTCAAAAATCTGAAGTTAATGAAATTTAATGAGTGAAGATGGTAACTAATGCACTCTGAGCGTGAAAAATGAACTGATGCGCTTTTCTCTTTAGTAGAGTTCATCTGAAAGATCTTCAAAAAATAATGTATAAAGATGATGCAGATGAAAGTCATCAACTTGATTTCAAAGCCACCCGCACTGAGGAGAGACGAAGATATCCGAATGGTATTACCATGGTTACGAAAAAAGAGCGAACTATTAAATGGATGCGAAAACGGTATGTTTATCTCTTTGTTTATAAGAAATCGCATTACGTAATCTCTCAATTAAAAAAGGTTGAGACGAAATATTTGAATACATTTTCCCTTGTTGAAGAAGTTTCAAGAGCATGTCTGTAGTAATACAATGTATGCATATGTGCTTAAGAATTTCGAGTTTGATGTTTTAGTTAGATTCACAGTAAAACAGATGGCTTTCATTCATAAATTATTTAATCTTATCTGTGATGATAATCCTTGTAAATTCACCAGTTTTACTACTTTTTCCGTACTTTGCCTTCGCAAGGAGCCAAGTTTATTGTTGTGTACTGTCTAAACTGTATATGACGTGATATTTCCAGTTATTTGTGTGCGTCCTGTTAAAACGTTATTTTATGCCGTTTAATATTTATTATCGACACAAAATACTGAATAAATATGTTGTATTTGTCCTTCTTCTATGGAACGCAGTACTATGCATGACGATAGATTTGGGACGAAAACCAGTTTTTGTGTACAGAAGTAAATATTATGTATGCTATGCATGCCTACACACATATATTTAAAGATTTCACTCGATCTTCCTCGTGGATGTTTGTTTAAAAAGTGTATGTACTTATTCCTTATTTTTAGCTTTCGAGAAGAAGTTAACAAAAGTTTGTCAATTAAAAGAGTGCAAAATATTTCAATGCAAGTCGCTTCAAAAGCTTGAAGAAGAAAAAAAAACCAAGACACAGAATTGATTTAATTTTGGTTTTGGCTTCCCAAAAAGTTATGACTTTGATTAGTGCTCTGAAGTAGAGTCAAAAAGTCAAATATCCGGACTGTCTGAAGACACGACTTTTGTCAGAAGAAACGATCGTCAAAATATATAATGGTAACATCAAGAACATACTGTACGCATAAAAAAAAATTACAATGGCCCGAACGAGTGAACAAGTCCAAAATAATTAGTGTACAGATCAGGAGAAAATACAAGTCTGAGCATTTGGTTGTGATTGAATTTTCACAACCATGCAATTAAAGGTGATGTTACAAAAGTTATTTGTATTGTGACTGACTGTAACAAGATAACCGGATTGGATTTCGGATTCATAACAGAAAACTTTTGATGCTGATAAAAATGCAATGCTTAATGATGAATGACTTGAAATGAGAAACGAATTATGGTTAATACGTGCGTGTATAAGATCCAAATATTGGACAAATTTACATAATCCGTACGAACCTAATAATGCAACAAATGAAAATACAAATAAATGACTTTACACAGTAAAATGATAAAGGTGAATGATTCGCTAATTTCACACGACAAAAAAAAATGAAGTGTTTTACTCAGATAGTAGAAATGAATTCACTCAAATAGTGAAAAATGAGGTATTTTACTCAAATAGCAAAATGACGAAAACAAAGGGACAGATATACAAAATATCTTTACAATCATATAGCACTGGATATAACAAACCCCAACATTAGCCCACGGCTAAAATATTACATGTATGGAGTTGCACACTCCGTCACCAGCACACTTGGCAACCAGTCACACTGGTCAATCAAGCAGTCTGTATTCCAGGTAGTCACCGACCACCATTCAATTCCATGGTCAACCAAGCAATCAGCGTCCACCAATCGGTCAGCAATGCCCGATCACCTCCTATTCGACCAGTAACACTTCACTCAGATCTACGGCTTCTATGGTTCAGTTTTACAGCTGCTATGGTCAACTTATATGGTTGGCTCTACAGCTGGTACCACGTTAACTCCGATCAGCTGAAAATAAATATAACACTGTGTACTATGCATGACACGGGCATATACGATAAAACGTAACGACGTTATATACGGTAAGCTATACAGATTACGTTATCGACACAATAATTACAAAACAATAAACAGGTTAAGAAGTGAAACTACCCGTGCCCGATAAGAATCATACGGTACTAAACGCTTCTTAAAAATGCAACTTTATATTGCTAATATAAATCTCTTGCTAAATCATAAACAAGAATAGAAAATATTTGCGTTATACTACGTAAACCGAAGGTACATATAAACTATACAAATATAAATGTGGTTGTACAATAGTTATAACTTATACACAAGAAATTAATAAATAACTCACATACCTCTACAGCTGAAGATGTGCAAGTCCTTTAGTAGACCGCTCACTGACAAGACGTTCCGTAATGTGAAGATTCTAGTCTTAGGTCGAGGCATTTATACACAGACAATGCAGCCATACATCGTCTTTGGATTAGAAGTATTCGGTTTTTCCATCGAAAGCACTTCGCACGTGCGGCATAGGATAAACCGAACTCACTGTTTCGAAATCCTTTACAATAGACATAAATCACCCTCGGATATTTTTGTACAGGAGAAAGAAAAATAAAAACCAAGGACATGTATTTAATAAATAAAGAGATTTATACAATTCCGTGACGCTGAATGGTACAGAATTTCAAACTTAAATTCAGAGTCAGATGTTTTATGATTTCCAGGCTAGATAATCGATGTTTTAGGATAAGATGCTCCATTTTTTTTACTATACCTTTCGCGTTTAGTGCACGTAAGTATCAGCCTGCGTTATTTTTTCGGTGTTAATATGTTCACTCTGACAATAAAATAAAAACCCCAAAATATCAATATTTACTGCGATGCAGTAACAATATACCGTAGTGGAAATATACCTAATATGGTATATAAGCATACACATTTATTTGATCTTAGGAGGGGATAAGGCGTATATGTATGTAGTTGCTTTTTACAGCATCTCAGAACAATATTAACTACATGGTGCCATTGACAGGTTTGGTTCAGAAAGTGCAAAAATGAAAATGTACAAACTTCAGGAAGAATTTTTTTTCTAAATGAATGGAAACAAGAGTCACGGCAAAAGAAATATATATAACGTAAAGATGTTAAAATTACATAAAATGTATTTGAAATAAAAAGAAAGGTAACAAATGGATAAACCTTGAAACATAGGATCATTATATATATATATATATATATATATATATATATATATATATATATATATATATATATATATATATATATATATATATATATATATACCAACATTTGTCTTTCTTACTATGTGTAAAGATTGCCAAACAAGAGGTCGCGACTTCGAAAAGCCGCGGCATCCAAAACGTTTTTTCTTTCTTTTTGTGGATTTTATATTCAAAATGTATTCAAGCTTGCTCATCCCGATTTTTAATTTTTGTTTTACCTTTTTAATTCACGTACCAGGACGTACAATTAGCCTAGGTTTAAACCGCTGTACTAGTACGAAAATCATTTCAGCGTGAATCATTCATGAGTGCAATTTAAAATGTTTCATTTAGACATTATTAAATTCAGCATTAGACACGATTCTTCCATATGCAGACTAATTTAAATTTTGGATTGAGTACTCGGGACGTTTTATGGATCTTTTGTAGTTAATTATACAAATACCTATTTCTACTTGTTCAAACTTTGTAATCAATTTAATCCGTGACACATAATGTAAAGTGTTTGCCACCCGGTTATCGAACGAAACTTACAATTGAAGAGTTTAACTGAAAGTGTCTGTACACTGTTATTATCTTCTTTTCGATTAACTGTCAACGAACAAATCATGTTGATTAACATTAAATGTATGGAAAGATAGGGATATGGTGAAATCTTGTGGGCACTCAGATTATCCTATCCCAGGTCTCATCGCCCTCGTTTAAAACATAAAGTATAACCCAGTCTGTGTATATTTCCATGAACGCCCCAATGCTGCCGATGTTCCCAAATTTCGCCATTCTTCCAGTCGTATTAAAGTTTAGATGGAAGGAAGGGATTTGTTAAAATAGAAACAAACTAGTTTATATTAACCGTTTAATTCAGTCCCCGAAGTCACTCGTTGTTCCGTTATTTTTCGGTAGTGCTCAGAAAGGAGGTATATGATACATTCGACAAATTCCACTAGTGGCTAATCTAATAGTAACGACATTCGCATGTGGCGGCCAAATTGATTAGAGAGGGAATGAAGACAGTTAGGCCACCTTTTTTATTTTCAGCGGATCTGAGAAGAAAAAGCGTACATTCAATAAAAATAAGACTCGGGTCAATATTTGTGATAAGCTAGGGGGCAGACATGTTTATAAGAGCAAACATGGACTGAAGGCAAACCGAGCTGTCGCGGATTTCCATATTAATTGGTTGCGGATTTCCATATTAATTAGTAAGCACACGAAGCGGACTTATACAAATAATGTACGTCAGTTATGCCTTGAAGAAAAAATGCTCGTAAATGCTAGGCCGAATACTGCACCATAGCAAACACAAAATGAGAATAGCATGCTACATAATGATCACCAACTGTATCCGACATAGCGCGGTGATGGCTTCTTTGCTTTATACGATTCTACAGTGCTGTCTCCGTCGAAAACAAATGTGAAAATATTTACCTCCAGCTGCAGGTCAGAAACGGCAATAATTTTTTTTAACTAAAAAAATGGAAGTAGTTATCGTTCAATATGCACATGTTCAGTTGGCTATGATATCCACACAACATTCAACCAAAAACTGCGAGATAGTCGAGTCAGAAGTTTGTGTCACATATGTCATGACACAAATAACGGGGGCATAGTAACTGCTCAGTGTGAGCATCATCAGATGATGGTCATAGTTTATAGCCAGGTATAACAGAAAAGCGTGCAAAGTTGCAAACATAGTTTCCATAAATTGCATCCAGCTCGAATGGGTGTTAAAACTGCTTCAACACAGCAGCTGGCATTTACCGTAATATGAACAATGTTTCATAAATAAATCCATCAAATAGCGTGGAGAATAGTTTCAGTCACAAAAAAGTCTCATGTGTTGACTGCGCCAATCTGTTATTATAAAGGTGATAACTCCAAGCAAAATTTGGGAACAATCTGACCGTTCAACATGCATATCATCAGATGACGATCATTATATCAACCAAGTTTCACAGTATTCACTGAAACACTAAGAGACTGGTTGAGGTAGCAATATCTTTTTGGCATCATAGGCATCTAGCTGAAATTAAAAAGGAGAAAGTACTCTTTAAAGAAACGTGAAACATGCTGGAGGACAAAGATTTTGGTCGATATTCACATCAGCATTTAATTACCGTGTTAAGTACCAAAATTCACAGCAAATCATCACAAAATGTGAGACTAGTTCTGGTCGCAATATTGTGTCATACTCTATACATAGCAGCAAGTAATGTAAATGCGATAATTCTGGTGCTAATATATTGAGAAAATCAATCCGTTGTATATAAATAGGAACGACTGAACAATTAATTCATTTATGTTTCCCCATGTTCTTGTTTTAAAATATGTCTGCAGATGTATTTAATGCTGTGTTTAGATATACTTTGAGAGGGATCATTTGCTTGGATTATTTATTGGAATTACAAAGTGCTCATTACCTTTGGACTAAAATATCCTTCTTATGATTATTGTGAATTCGTTCAAAGACACTCCGTAAAATGTTATTGTGATACATCAAGACTGCTGGCACATCAGCATAGTCAGGACCTGGAATTCATTCGGAATACTTTATTCTTTTGGTTTATTGGGATTACTTTTTATGATTAATTTCCATTTAATTCACAATACTCTATGTTCCTCTTATTTTTATTTTAGGACTTAGATAATTAAATTATTTGACAAAGCTTGTTGGTCTTGCTTCTTTCTTTTATTTATGTTAATACCACTGAGTCGTTAGAGTAAGCAGCAAAATTGCAAATTGTTATAAATATGTCTCACCATACCCACAAATCATACATCTGTACCAACACATATGTATATATGTGTAATTTATAAGTAATTGGTTTTCTCAAATGGATAAACCATGTCACACATTTATGGGAATAAGAGAAAGAACTATCCAACTTGGATTGCTCGCATGGACAAACTAACCCAGATGGAGAAAAAATCCACTTTATGATACATGAAATCATTCCATTTACTTTGGTCTTATCCTTCGTACTGCATTGTATTTCTCCGATGTATTCATTACATTTATTGAAATTAGTGTTTTGAACGTCTTCGAATACTGGCGACACTTGTACATTCCTAAAACCGATTTGGCACCCTATTAGGATTTTATTTATCATCCACGGTGAAGGACCCACAGTGATAAAGACTGACTGCATCACGTTTTCCTATGAACATTTAAGTCCAAATAGGGAGTTCACGTGCCTGGTTGCTGGTGTTAGTAATGCTAAAAATAAATACAAGAGATTTACTTTCGGTGCATGTTCTGTTGGATGTTCATTAAACCCGGATTTCTAAGCTAGGGGATGCAAGTGTCAGTTTTTGGATAGAACAGTGGACCGGGTTACGTGTTATTTAATACCAACTGATAAATGTAAGACATTCGACTTTGATAATAACTCCAACGCTTCTAGTTTGCTATTTAAACATTAGGAAATAAAATATATTGTAAATAGCATGTTACACTTTCTCTACAGATTTTATGATATTAAAATTTTAAGAAACACTATGATTGTTGCATTTGAAAACTGAATGGCAGGATGAACAGTTTTGTTTGCTTTTTGCGCGGAACAGCAACACACGAGTGTTACATAGTGCGGAGGCAAGTGGAGTAAAGTACCTTGCTCAGGGACACACCACAGTGCAGGTACAATGGTAAGATTCCAGGGAAGATACAATGGTAGGATTTTAACTTCCGTCCTTTCGGTTTGCAAGTCCAGCACGCTAAACATTGTTGAGCTTCCATACGGAACGATAAGACTCAAGTTCACCATTTTTTTTCCTTACTAACCGGAAACTGAGCTTTAATCGATATGTAAAAAATATGAAATACAAAAAATTATTATTATACTGAAATGCAACTTAAAAATATTTTAAGGGTTATTGGTAATGTACAATACAGTACAGGTGGGTGAGGATAGTACTCTGACTGTAACAAAAATGGGCAAACATTTTTTAGTGCTGTCCCATTTATTTCAGCTAAATATTATGTACCATATAGCAGTGAGTGTGTGAACGAATTACTTATCATAAAAACAATTCCGTCCACAGATGTTGATGCATTGCACACGGAGTTGTAAATGAAAATGCCTCTGACACTTATAAATAATCTATTTAGTGAAAGGAGAAGTGGATTTTGAATAAAGCTTTGAGAAATTGAATATAGGGCACACAGTACTAATTCAACTCCAATATTAAACATATGGAAACACCATCATATTCAAAATTCAATAACTTAAAATTTCTGGGTGCTGATGATGAGACCTATAATTCTCCATGCACATCTAACCTTGGTGTAAGCTTATGTGTGGAGAACACCATATGAGCCGCGGCATTTTGTTTACATACATGTGCAGGAAACACGTTATTGATTCTGCACCAAATGAATCAGGTGCTACTTTCATCATTGAGTACTCTTGAGTCAAGCCTGTAAAAATGCTAAAATTGCATCAGTAGAAATTTGTCTATATTTTTTTTTAAATTACATATAGGATAAGCTCTCAAAAGATATTTTTACTAAAATTTTAATTTTCATTATTAACCAATTATGGACCACCAAACCCGTAAATACTCTATTATTTCTTCACCCATTTCTAGACTGGTTTTCAGTTCTTCCGTATAATTAGTACCGTGTGTCCTATAAGCTGTTTTTCTGCATACTGTTTGCAAATAAAATGGATTCTGGTCAGTCCTAAACAACCTTGACAGTAGTACCTATGAAAGGTTACAAAGGCCTGTATTGGCTATAAACAGCATGTTTTGATAAAGACAATAAAACAATTCTCTGTTTACTTTGGTAATAATTATAATAATGATAATAATGCTAGTCCCAAACATAATTAGGCTCACCAAAATGAGGAGTCTGGAATATTCATATTCTCTGTTCATGTGTCTATTTATACATGCTGAACGATTTTCTAAACTTGATTAATTATTGAACGTTGAGCTTAAATTTCTAATCACTTTCCTGGTATCCTAATAATGGGTTGAAAGCAAGATGTACTTAATATAACACTTTGGTCTGATATTTTCCCTTTATGTAGGCCACCAGCCACATTTAACTATCTCCTCTTTGCAAGTGTCTATACTTAACAACGATAAAAATTAATTTATCCAATGTTCAAATGTCATACACAAAACAACATAAGCATTTAGTTATCACAAATACAGACAAAATTAACTAAGTCACAGCTAACATATACATAACTACTTGCAAAGCAAGTGGATATATACATGAATACACGTCATATTCACTGTCATTAAGCATGTTGCGTTATATTGCGTTTAACAGTCGCGATTAGTGCCGATTATTACATCCACCAGAACTCTACGAAGTACCAGCTCGTAAAGTATGCAACTGCTCACATATATTACCAGAACAGTTTGTAGCCTTTGTTAAAATTTGACTTTTTCTTAATTTGATTTGCGCTTTTGTTTTGCGGGAAGTGCCTTCTCACACACTAGTGGAAATGCATGCCACGACTAGAATAGTTATCCTATTTGCAATAAAATTCAATAAACATGCTATTTATGAATACTGTACATATACGATTCATTTAGAAAAAGTACTTAATGAAAGTACTTTTCATTATCTCTAGACAGGATATTAAGAACGAGAGACTGATGATACCCGAAGATATAAACTTTGGCTGATTAATGCTTAGAGAAGTACATGGGTTGAAAGTTAAGATGAGAAGAAGTAATATGTAAACAAGCAAAAAAGTCATTTTGTAGTATGTATTTCAGAAATGTTTTGTAATTCTCCTAGCTATTAACAGTACCAAACACAACTGTAATTTCAATTTGGACAGAATGATAGCCATTGGGTTACAGGTATGCACACAATATGACCGTCAGCCAGGGGACCGGGTTGACTGGAAGAACAACCGATATGGCAGCCTCTATTACCTAGCATCATGATTTTTGACAATTGCATTGTACGCAAGGTCCAATATATATGAAAAATGTAACGCTTGTTAGATCTTGATTAGTCCTCATGCAACAAGACAATTACAATACAATAGCGATTGAGTAGACACTGTCCTTGTACTAGTCGGCAGGCATCCATATAACAAACTATTTATTTACTAGTCCCAATACCGTGATCTATTGCGCGTAAAATCCAATATTAATTTGCCTGTTTTAGCTCATATAAATACATTTTCCGTAAAACAATTCGCTGCTGAGCATTGAAATGACTAATTAAGTACTATAGGGGATATTTTACTATACCACACCCACCCACCCGTTACCCTTAAGAGATCATTTCATTGAGACAGATGGCGTTGCTTCAGATACAACCAATATTTAAACTCTTCTATATTTGTTGTCATCCAACAAGAACAACATTCAAGAAGTCAATTTAGCACTTTTGGGTATCAAAGGAAGACCTTCATATGCTAAACTGAATCATAGAAGGGCGGAACCAGGAATATAGTTTAGGGGGAGCGTAAACATGTAGATAAGGGTCTGTGGGATAGAACACCTGGTGGAAGCCCAGGGGCGAAACCCCAGAACCTCCAACTTTTAAACGCGTTTCCAGGGTATAGTATAACTATATCCAACTTAAGGTAAACAAAGCTTACTCCACAAAACTGTCCGGTTGCTTCGCGCTTGTGTTGGTGGTGGAGAAAACGCGCGCTGACTTAGCGTCCCCATCCCAATGAATCCGCCCCTGCCAGGTCCTAAACGTCGAGTTCTGCTTTCCATGCTTTTCAGTATTTGTCTTGGTTTTATATATTCACGAACTGGCAGCGCAGGTGTGTCATTCTACCGTACACAAACATCAGGGCATATGTGAGTTGCGAAGCTCCCAGCATGACTTCCAAATATTTGTAATCGCATACAGCTAATTCCACTCGAGTGTTGGCTGGTCTAAAGAACAAATTTGACAACGGAGGTGTGAATAAATCTTGAACAATTACACTTCGAGCTTCCGTTTTATAAACTTGTTTGCTCCAACCTTAACAGTTCTGCCTCAGTTACTTTCTTCTATATACTCGATCCACGCACACGAAGAACCTTCGTAACTAGTGACACGCGTTCCAAGCAAACCATTCAGTTGTCCAAATAAACATCTAAAATGGAAGATGGTTTATTTTGTAACCTATTTTGTGAATCGACGAAAACTTCAAGCATAATATGAAAGCTTTTTTCATTATTTTTTCTGTCGACGTAAGCAACTGCCTTATCTACCTTGCGGAAAATCTGCCATTGAGTAGACAATATTATTGTACTAGTCGGAATGCATCCACATAACAAACTATTTATGTACTGTTGGCATGCATCCACATAACAAATTATTTCTGTACTGTGGGCATGCATCCACGTAATAAACTATTTATGTACTAGTCAGCATGCAACCACATAACAAAATTGTTCTGTACTAGTTGGCATGCATCTACGTAACAAACTATCTGTGTTCTATTTAGCATGTATCTACATAACAGACTATTTATATCCTAGTCGGCATGCATCCACATAACAAACTATTTATGTACTAGTCAGCATGCATCTACATAACAAACTATTTATGTACTATTTAGCATGTATCTAGATAACAAACTATTTATATACTAGTCCGCATGCATCCACATATCAAACTATGTATGGACTAGTCAGCATGCATCCACACAACAAACTCTTTATGTACTAGTTGACATGCATCCACACAACAAACTCTTTATGTACTATTTAGATACTAGTCGGCATTCATGATGACCTTAAAGTATCGATGCTTTGAACCTATGGAAGTTTGAGACCACTCGTAATGGGGCATCACGAGCGACAATCATATTTCAGGAGCAAGCGGACGGCAATCGTATCCACAAGAAATACTTGTGAAGTTTGGAGATTTGAACATGCTCATTTATCTGAAAAGGTTCACATGAATTCCTCATTATCACAACCAAACTCAAGTACACACATTTTTAAGCAGCCCTTAGAACTAGGTAGAAAGCTGATCAGTGTTTACCTTAAATCTTGTAAACTGTAGATTTGGGATATCAATTATAAACTGGAGAAGGCTATAATGTTTTTAAACATACATATATACATACATACATACATACATACATACGGGGGCGTATTAACCATTAAGCAGACTAAGCACGTGCTTAGGGCACCAGGGCCAAAGGGGGTACCACAAAGTTGAGAAAAGGGTGAAAAGAAAAAAAAACGAATGAAGATTTGTAAAAAAAAAATTGACAAAACTAGTGCAAACTGATCATAATGTTCTGTTTCTTGATCATGGTGCACCCTAGGGTTATCTTCCCAGGTGTACGTGGAAAGGAGGGGGGGGGGGCACCAAGATTTGTCAGTGCTTAGGGCGCCAGTGAGCCTTAATCCGCCCCTGCATACATACATACATACATACATACATACATGTCCGCTCCGGTGGCCAAGTGGTTAGAGCGTCCACCTCGGATGCGGGAGGTCGTGGATTCGATCATCGAATCATACCAAAGACTTACAAAAGGGTACTAACAGTTGCCTCGCTTGGAGCTCAGCATTAGGAGGTTAATGTTAGGACTGGTCGGCCTGGTGTCAGGATAATGTGACTGGGTGGGACATCATGCTACATGTTTGCGGCATGATTTCCCAGTGCTAGACATCACTATAAACTGTCACACTGCAGTCATCGTAGCGATATGGCTGAACACTTGTTAAAGCTACGTTAAAAATCCAAATCACACACACACACATACATACATACATATATACGTACATTCAGACTCGGCTAACGTGGGTATGTGAGAAAGCCTGCCAGTAGCTTCTCGTGGGTCGGTGGTTCTTCCCGGGTTCTTCCTCCACCTGTTATACTGGCCGTCATGCATAGCCTATCTCGTGCTGAAAAATGGCGTTAAACACTACAACAACATACATACATACATACATACATACATACATACAAAAGGTTTTGTTCTGTTTCGGTCTGTTTTAAGCGATATCTCCAACAATCACTGCATCATCTTTTTGACATTCGGAAATCGTCACAAATGTTTAGCTCTCGTCGGCAAAAGAGGCGTAGTGGAATTAAAATGAAACATAGCTCAATGTTTTTGTTTGGTTCAAGTTTTTGTTTCTTGAAAGTACTTTTTTCGATCAACAAGCAGTTGGAGTGTATCTAGCGCTGGAGTGAAAGCAATATGGCCCCGTGACACAGTTAACCATTCGGAGAGCCTCGGATACTTTTATATCGTTCATACATTGTAAGAGTGCAATATGCAGCGCCAACTCATGATATAGTCTTAAAACATTCGAACTAAATTATTTCCATAAGCATGAGTTTTTCCAAACTGCATTTACATCTTTTTCATGGGCTTGAAAGTCTGTGAAAATTAGCAAACGTAAATTTTGAATGAAATTGTCATTTTCTTTATTCTTACGATACTCAGAGACCAAATGTTCTTCTCAAAGACCTGAAAATGTTTAGCACAAATAAAATTTCAAATCGCAAAATTGGAAAGACGCTTATTGAGACTGTGTTCATGATGATAATCAGGCCAGGTCATAGGATGTGCGGGGCCCAAGGCAGCAAGCGATGAGTGAGAGGCCTGAAGCAAAAATATTGCATTGCGAGTTGGAACGGGGCCCAAGGCAGTTGATTCGTTCGCCTTGCCATAGGATCGGGCCTGAAGTTAATCCCATTCTAATGTGTCGTATTTGTTGGTTGGCCTACGTTGCATTATGAATTCTCAGGGACGAAGAAGGACGTCTTTATTTTGATGCGGATTCCATATTTAGCATAAAACTGTTTTCCCCTTTTAACCCTCTCGTACTTGTACATAAGATACAAGTTAAACTTTATTTACCCACTTTTCAAAGTTAATTGTGAATGAGATTTAAATTCTAGACCTGAAGAGAAAAGAGAGAACAGACAAACATTTGTTGTGACCGCAAACAGCAAAATGGTGGGGGGTTTTCTTCTGGATAGGTGAGATCATTTGATACTTTGTAATGTAACGCACGTGCATTGTACAAGAGCATGAGTCAGAAGGACAAAGTCATCGGAATAGAAAATAACACAAATAGTATGGTATTGCTAATATATGATGTACCAGCTTGTATTTATTTTTACTTCGAGTAAAGAATTACTAGTAATTAAAGTACAACTGAAATTATAGTCATTTTATATATAAAAAATTAAACGGACTTTAATGGATTAGTCACTGATTTGTTGCATTATAAATCAATTTACTGTATTAAATTATAATGTCTTATTAAAGGAAGAAGACAAAGAAAAACATAAACTTTTCTTCCGTCTTCAAGGGGGTGACATCTGATGACACCGTTGTCTTATAGAAAAACAATTCGATAAATAACATCTCATTTTGACAGAGGAAATATTAGATAACATATGTTTCGGATTATCTAGTATAAACACTTCTTTGTTAATTGTTATCCTTCGCTATATTTTAAAAAGATGTTCGCTAGGATGTAATTAAGAAAACCACATGTTTATATATTAACGATATTCTTCAAATAGTGTTAAAGATCAACGGAGATTAACTGTATTGACTGTATGCTAATCATGTGAATCATTATTCCACTGATCCTTAACACTCATTCAGTCTTGGGGGACCCGAGTGGCTAGAGTGGTCCAGTGGTCTAAAGCCCTCAACTTTACGGATCACTGCCGTCTCACATCTGTCTGCGTCAGTTCGAGTCTAGGGTGCGGCTAATGTGTGTACGTGAGAAAGTTTGCCAGTAGCTTATCGTGGGTCGGGGGGTTTTCCCGTCTTTTTGTTGTTGTGGAAATGGCATTAGGGTTCAATCACACATTTTGTCCTAGTGACCCGTGAAAGTTACCTTTTTAATAAAGTGTTACAATTTCTCTACAGTCTTGAAAAAATGAAGTTATTTGATGAACTCGAAAGATCATCTTTTTGAATGGTGCTTCCGTATGTTAAATGTGTGTGTGTGTGTGTGTGTGTGTCTATATATATATGGATAGATAGATAGAGGGAGATGTGCATCTTTTTTTATTGCCTTATTGATACATCTGTTTGTTTTCTTTGTCAATTCGCATCTCATTAAGATAGCTTCGCTTTTAATACAAAATATCACCAACAATATGCATAACTATTATCAATTCAATAGTATTCCTGTTAACTGCCAGCATTCTTTAAAACTCCGCATAATTCTTACATCGATTTATTTTGATTACATTATTCTAACGGTAAATATAAATTTTCCTGATGAGTTTTTGTGTGCAAGCTTATTACATGGACCATTAATTTCAACACACTATACTCAGTCCAATTCATTGTTTTTAAAAAAAAAGAGGTTTAAAACAAATGACACAGAAATAATTCCGGTAAAATCTGTTTTGTATTTTTATAACTGAACATCAGTTACTGGATTCAACTGTGAATACAAAACTATTAACTAATAATTCGGCTACCTTTCCCTCTAAGTGAAATACAGACTTTCAAGTTGCTGCAGCATTGTGGAATCGGTATTCTTGAGGGGAAAAAAACAGGATCTCTGGCATTTTGATAGATTTTTCTCTTGTTTTTCAGATGTTCTGGTGGACGTAGCCCGAAATTGTGCCTACCAGAGAGCAGTGAGAGACCAAATTATTGTTTATCAAGGAGACATGGGCGATTGGTGAGTATAACGATAATAATTAACAGAGTGAAAAGACAAACAACCCAAAAAGAACATGAAGCCGACCGCGGGCTGCACGTTAATCCCGTACACGTGTTATCTTTCAAATCCATAGCATATGATGTAAAATGGCTTTGTAATTAAAGGAATGTGAGAGCTTTTACACTGAGGTTAATTTGGAGTGTACACAAACTCCAGGATGGACACGTACCACCCTACCCAAAATGTCCCATAAACCTCATTATTGTTAAACTACAAAATAATATACTATCAATAAACTCGATACAGCACTAGCACACTGTCCCCAGCGTACAGACGAATCTGGTACGGCAACCATGACCTTGCATCGTTACCATGCTGACAAAAAAAAAAAATAATAATACTAGTAGTCCTGCGGTTGCACGTCGTGGAATATGAACGACTGACTTCGTTCATATTTTGTTAGAGTATGCAGCAACTTGTTATGAGAGGAAAACCTTATCTAGCCTAGAACTCCTCGTTGAGCTCAGCCAAAGGACCAGCTGCCAAAACTACAAGGATTACCCCAACACTCGTCAGGATCAACTCAACTTCTCCTCGTTGAGCTCAGCCAAAGTACCAGCTGCCAAAACTACAAGGATTACTCCAACACTCCGTCAGGATCAACTCAGCTTCTCTGAATTCGCTCGCATCAGTTCATTTCACTTCAATGGTCTGATATCGAGAGCAGTTTTTTCCTTACCTTAATTGTAAAGCTAATATCGTAATTTCAACACAGACGAAATTTCAAGCATAAGTCGTATGCTGCTGGTGAAGAACTCAACCCTTGGTACTTGGAATTATGGGGTCACCTCCACGTTGATGGAGAACTCAACCCTTGGAATTTGGAGTTATGGGGTCACCTCCACCTTGATGGATACTCGACCCTTGGAACTTGGAGTTATGGGGTCACCTCCACGTTGATGGAGAACTCAACCCTTGATACTTAGAGTTATGGGGTCACCTCCACGCTGCTGGAGAACTCAACCCTTGGAACTTGGAGTTATGGGGTCACCTCCACGTTGATAGAGAACTCAACCCTTGGAACTTGGAGTTATGGGGTCACCTCCACGTTGATGGAGAACTCAACCCTTGGTACTTGGAGTTATGGGGTCACCTCCACGTTGATGGAGAACTCAACCCTTGGTACTTGGATTTATGGGGTCACCTCCACGTCGGTGAAGAACTCAACAGTTGTTACTTGATATAAACTTTCCTTAAACATGTCAACTGTGTACAGTACATGATAGGTGACTCGTAGACAGACCCCTTTATAGGTTGAGACTGAGACAGACCCGGACCACTTCGAGAGCTTGAGGCCCCTGAGTTAAAAAGCCCGTGTAATTTACTATATAAGGATTTCAAAGACAGCTAATTATACAGCGAGAATATTTGAGAGATCTAAAACTAACTGGACAAAATCGAGGCTACGTAGAGGTTGAGGCCATGACCATATGTCCCCCTGCCACACCCATTGGGTCTGCGCGTAGATAAGGTGACAAATATATATTGCTAGATGCACAGGATAAATGTGTACTTTGATGGTTGCTCTTGAACATAATTGAAACTATTGTTATAGTAAGGTGAGCTGTCTCTTGCACATGATTATGTGTGTGTATGTGTGTGTCTGAGAGAGAGAGAGAGAGAGAGAGAGAGAGAGAGAGAGAGAGAGAGAATCATATACTAGATGAGAAACTCAATCTTAAGTTCTTATATCTTAAATTACGCGAGATTAAGTTTTTCTTAAGTTATTAGCTTGGTGAAGTCTACTGTTTCCTGCATTCTCTTATTTTTCTGTAATTTTCATTACTTTTAGGTTTCTGTAGTATTTGCTGGCCATATAACTAAAAATACTCTCTCTCTCTCTCTGTCTCTCTCTCTCTCTCTCTCTTACTCTCTCTCTCTCTCTCTCTCTCTCTCTCTCTCTCTCTCTCTCTGAGGGGACGTTTAAGACAAACTGTAATTCAAATCACCATAAATCACAAGAGTTTAGTACAAAATGTAATTCAAACGACCGTATGAAAAATATCATTAAATACTGTAAATCACAAGATGTTGTGATAAAATATGACTCAGATTTCTGCAGGCCACAAGATTTTATGACAAAATATCAATACAATTAGTGTAATTCATAAAATATTGGAGAGAATAATGCTATAACTAATTTAGCGGGCAAACATACTTTATGAACATATATGCATGATATGAATGCAGTGGATTTAAACACAAACGGCTGACCTGATTCGTATGTACATTTACTACTATCCAAAAATGCTCTGTTTGATTTCTAATGTTTATTTGAACATCCTTCGTTTTCAACAGCGATTATCAGCTGTCTTGGAATGATCGAGCCACACTTAATTTCATCTGTGTTGACACAGCTTCGTACTCAAATTTTATATCGCTCGGATAAGATTAGGTAAAACAATTTTAGAATTAGTAAAGAATCTACAAGGTTAATACATACTGTATAAAAGAATACAGCTCTAACAGAATTTAATGCATATTTTACAGGCTTGACATACTGTTATCACATAAATAAAACCACTGTTACCATGTACAAATGTTAGTGGTCATAAAATTAAGATTGCTCATAACGATATAAATAGATGTTTCACTCCGTAACAGCTGAATTATTTGTTTAATATCATGCTGCGAACTATACCCCTCCCCCCCCCCCAAAAAAAAAATGTTCCGGCGTAAATAAAAGAGTTCTTAAAATAGTCTCTATGTACTTTTAACCGATGTCAATCATTGTTCCCACTAGACCATTTATTCCCTGTGCTAATGTCCCCCCCCCCCCGCCCGCACCCACACCCTACAACCACATCAACAACTCACAGACTCAAAAGAATCAAAACATTAATATAATCTGGCGCAAAGTTACTGAAGACCTAGAAAGTAAGAATACCATTTTTTTTTCTCAGATTAATTTAATCTTTTTAAGAGCGTTGAAAAGAGATGATGTAAAGAGATGATAAAATATCTTTGACATTTAAAATCGTGACTTTTATATATTATATAAACCTGTTGAACATCTTCTTGTTTAGTTTCAGTTAGGTCCATAAGTTATTCACATGATAAATAGAAAGGGTACTTTCAAATCAAGTATTTAATCTTTCATCAATATTCCAATCGGAACACCCCCTGAATTTTTCATCAAAACAAGAAAGAAAAATCGATGTAAATTGCTATCATTAATGATATTCCGATTGTAAATATATTCCTCACATCCAATCAAAAGGTCATCTTGGACAGTCTTACATTTAAGTACCTTATATTCTTGGTGAACTCATCATTGTAGTCCAAGATCTGAAGAAGAAAAAAAATATTTAAAAAAATTAGCTGTGGGTCTGATCTGTTCGGTTTATTTAAGATTTTAAAGAGAACAATCAACAGATTCTGATCTGCCCATGCATTATGCAACGACGGATCTGAATATACGCTCTCCAAGACTGGGTGACTATTTACAGAGATAAATAGTGCAAATATAGCGCAATGACTCTTCAGAACAAATCAAGTTGTTAGAATTAACTGGTTGATCATAATTTTTTCGCCAGTGACTATGCACTTATCCGTAAGTTGTGCAACATTGACATCTGATCACCCACATGCGGTATGTAACAATACAAATAAAAATTGAAGCACACTCAAAATTGTCGCCACGAGATTCATTAGGTTAAAAAGAAATTACAACTTGATGCTTGAAGAGTAATAAGATTATTAAGGCTATGGTGCTCACAATTTATTCGAACACGTTCACCATGCTGAGTGTATTATAAATCTATTTTTAAAAATCATCTAAAGTACGAAAAGTTGGTCTTGAATTGACACAAGATGAATTGCATATTATAAGAATAATGTAGTAGTGAATAATGTAGTAATTTAAAGATGTGATTGTTTGATATTAAATCGCAAATGGAAATTATTTCTCTGCCAAGAGTATTTGTTTCGCACTTGAAATATTTTGCATTTATCAGCGGGCATTTCTGACGCATACTTTTTGTATTTTGAATTAATATAGCAATAATTGCCTTAAAACAAAATGTTGATAAATGGTCACTATCGAACTCAATTTTCGTTTTCCACCATTACAACTCTCAGTTGAAAAATTAAAAGGAAATCTTTTGAACTGAACTATGGTATACTGGTTGACGCATACTTTTTGTATTTTGAATTAATATAGCAATAATTGCCTTAAAACAAAATGTTGATAAATGGTCACTATCGAACTCAATTTTCGTTTCCACCATTACAACTCTCAGTTGAAAAATTAAAAGGAAATCCTTTGAACTGAACTATGGTGTACTGGTTTGATGCAAATATTTTTAAAAAATCCTTAACTCATCCAATTCATAAAACTTAATTTGTACTTCTTTAAGCTTCACTTTACTATACCGCCACTCCACCCACCTGTCTGCCACGTGCAAACTGACCAATCGCATACCAGTTATGATTGCTGATTAGACCGAATTAACTGCAAGTCTTAGACACGTAGTCAACTGCCTGTATTTTAGCTGAATTATTACCCCTGAATTTCAGTATCTAAATCATGAAGAGCCTAATATTATAAATTTTGTATGTTCAAGTAATTGTGATATACACTATCATCAATTTAAAATACCACCAACAGATTTTAAGAAATATAACAATGAATCTGATTATGAAGTAGGAGGAAAAAATGGTCTTCTGTCTTCAATTAAAAAAAAATGTTAGCGAAGGTTTTTTCTTCTTCTGACTTAGAGGACACACGGTACTAATTGTACGGAAAAATGGGTGAGGACAAAATATAATATATATTGGTTTGGCTGGCCAGGATTGGTTAATAATGTAAGTTATGTTTTTGGAACAAGAATCGTTTGAGAGTTTATCCTAGATATAAGTGAAAACAAAATTAGAGACATTATTTCGTTGATGGAATTTCAGTCTTTTAAAAGTCCTGAGTTTAGAATGCTCATTACTAAAATTAGCACCTGACTCTTTGGTGCGGAATTGAAAACACATGGTTCAAACACATACAGGTCCAGAAAATGCCGCGGCTCACATTCTTTTCTCTACACAGAAGCTGATATCCAGGTTTCATCTATACTGATAAATATAGGGTTAATCATGAGCACTCAGAAATTTTAAGTTATTGAGCTTTTAATATCATAGTGTTTGCATAGGTTTACCATGGGAACTGAATTAGTACCGCGAGTCCTTGAGTGCGTTTATTATTAATTAAAGGGAAGTAAGTCGTGTTAAACTACTGGTATAGGTTGAGTAAGCAACTGTATATTGTTTTCGTATAATAATAATAATAATAATAATAATAATAATAATAATAATAATAATAATAATCATAATAATGATTATGATATTAATAATAATAACAATAATAACAATAATAATAATAATAATTATATTTGTTATTATTATTATTATTATTATTATTATTATTATTATTATTATTATTATTATTATTATCATTATTATTATTATTATTATTATTATTATTATTATTATTACAACAACTGCTAATACTACTATTGACTGGACTGATTTGTTGTTGTTGCAAAAACATTAATTTTTTGTTGACAATAACATTCCTGGCTACGTCTCTAACTGTAATTGCACTTAAGTTTAATATAGTTTATACTGTGCATTTAAATTTGTGATTTGTAACAGCCATAAAATCCACAAGAAAGTCGTTAATCCAAGAATAATAGTGAATTCTCAGTAGTTTTTTTTATATGCTCTTCCATTGTTCCAATTAGCTGTTGTTGTTTTGGGGTAAACGATATAAAAGGCTGTGCCTGTCATCCAGTATAATCGGTGGAGGATGAACCCAGGAAAACCCCGGTATGAATAACCGACCCACGGGACGCTACTGGGAAGTTTCTCGCGTACCCACATTAGCTGATCCAGAGACTGGAACCCACCTGGATAGAGGTGGGATGAAAATGATCGGTAAAGGCGAGTTCTTTAAAATAGTTGACAACCTCGGGTCCCTGTCCCAGTTAAGGATAGATTGTCAAATCATATACATGTCATATCAAATAACGTGAAACAAAGTTGAATGTTTAGTCTATAGCCTTGTTTTATGTCTGTCCGTCTGTCTTATCACTACCTCTTCTTTCTCACATTTCGAAGGTATGTCTACAACCGATGGCGCGTTCAACAAATAGATTATGCCAAAAATAGTTTTAAAGAAGTTTTTAGAAAATGCATAAATTGTTTGATTGGGCACATGAGTATAAAGTGCACCATTATAAAGTTTATTGACTACTTGATCAGTTACTTGAGTATGCGCACCAGAAACTTGATAATCTAGGTAAGGTGTCTTAAGGATTGTTAAATCGTGATAACACCACTTCTAGGAGAAAAGACTGCGACGGTAATTTTCGCAATAGTAACGTGGTATTTAAAAATTCCATTTCACAATGTTTTATTGGAAGCATAATTTTTTTTAAAACTTCACATAACTTATGAAGTTGTGCACCTATTAGGTTAGGGCGATTTGTCAGACGTACAAGTATTTTGTACATTTTTCGTACTAAACTAAATACAAACTGAATAAAAACGGATTTGTGCACGTAATAATCAAAAAGAAAAAAAAAAGTAGGTGATACTTTATTTCACACGGAGAGCAGCAATTAATTCCATTTCATTAATCACTACGATGGCTTTAAAAGCTATTTAAGAAGACCTTTTGCAATATATTTATAAAACATTCTAAGAACACCACAGTTATTGTAAAACTCTACATCATCTAATGTTATTTCATACAGTAATTATATGACGACATGATGTGTTTGACCGATCACGTCATTCTGCCGTAATAATTTAAAGCAAAGGTTAATTCCACGAGCAGCCAAAATGGAAAGCTCCTAATAAACTTTAAATGTCTTCACCGAACATTTACATCTCCAGTTTAATCTATACGATATCTCTCCAGAAGCCCCCCTTTAATTTTAATAGAATCTTAAAGCATGGACAAAGTCTCTAAAATATTACGAGCTCAGATAATTACTTATAAATTTGCCATAGAAATGTTGGTCGAGAATGACTGATATGTTTACCAATGGACTGTTGATGTTATTTACATATTAACACAACAATTTTAGTACAATATACAACTTCTGACACTTGTCATGCCGATAAATAAATTAATATGTGCTGTCTATGAAGATTGTCAATTACAAATCTAAATTACAGTGTTACGACTTTATGGTCTTTAAGTAACAGAAAAGAGAGCAAACCAACAGATTTAGTTGTTGTTATTGTTGTTGTTGTTGTATGGTTTAATGCCATGTTTTCAGTACAAGATAGACTATACATGGCGGCCAGTATAAATGGTAGAGGAAGAACACCGAAAAACCCCGGAAAGAACCACCGAACCACGAGAAGCTACTGGTAAGCTTTTCCACATACCCACATTGGCCGAATCCAAGAATCGAACCCACGCAGACAGAGGTGAGATGGCAGTCATCCGTAAGGAACAAGTTTAGTAAAATTCAACAAATAATTTATTTCCTCGAATACAAAGTGAAAATTTATAAAGAACTTACAGTACACTGAATTAAACACCAAACAGTTATAAATGTTCTATCACAAGTCAAGAAGCATAAGGTATTCCAAATAAATTCCAGAAGTGTTCCGAATGAATTCCAATCTTCAATGTACTGATAGAATAGCCTAGAATTGTGTTGATATGCTAACAGTCTTGATGTATCACAACGATATAATCCAAAGTGTCTCTAAATTAACTTACAATAATCCCAAAATATTGATTTAGTCCGAAAGTATTAATGGGGACTTTATAATTCCTATGTTGTTGTTGTTGTTGTTGTTGTTGTAGGGTTTAACGCCATTTTTCAGCACACGATAGGCTATACATGGCGGCCAGTATTAATGGTGGAGGAAGAACCTGGGAAAACCCCGGAATGAACCACCGATCCACGAGAAGCTACTGGCAAGCTTTCTCACATATCCACATTGGCTGAATCCGAGACTCGAACCCGCGCAGACAGAGGTGAGATGGCAATGACCCGTAACGGAGAGCGCTTTAGACCGCTCGGCCACTCGAGGCCCCCTATAATTCCTATGAACAATTTAAATAAATAAATCCTCTCAAATTATAACTAAACACTGCCGAAAATGATAATACTAAGACTGATGTTAAGATACGGATTGAGTGATTCTGTTTAATACAACCTTTATACTAAAGAAAGCAAAACAAAATAAATAACAACAAAAAACTAAAACACAAAACAGAACCAGGATTAGGGGCATTTACCACTAAATTAATTTCCAGAACATTATAAACTGTAAAGAAAGAAAGAAAAGAAAGAAAGAAAGAAAAAGAAAGAAAGAAAGATAGAAAACGGGCCCTGGGAATTTTACTATCAATTTTTCCAAGCATAAATATTTCTTTTGTCCAGCAAATTGAAATGTTTACTTGTTTAAATTGTCCAGTTCTCATGTCCTACTTTATATAAACACTAAACTTCTTTGGATAGAGCAAAATCAATAGAAAATGTTTATTTAAGTTCGATTCAAGCAAACAAGATATATCAGATGTCTTTTATCTTCAAGTAAATTATAACAATCTCTTACCTTTGAACAATGATTGGTTGTGAGCTATGATCGATAGTGAAAAAAGAACAAAGCTGCGATATAAACAAACACTGGCTTGAAAATGCTATTTCCTAGTCGGGGACAGGTGATGGGTTTGCAAGGCATTCCAAAACGGCATAACCTTACACAGGTTCTGAGTTGTCATGTGATGGAAATCAATTGGGTCTGACGAAAGTAATGAATTTACCTCACAGAACTTTCACCAGCTAACAAAAATTCGTTGCGTTTTTAGCTAGGCAACACACACACACACACACACACACACACACACACACACATGATCATCTCAAAGATGGAGGGCAGTGATTAATAACGAAGTAATTTTATAAACATATGACGCCTGTAAAATCTTTTTTTTAGAAGAAAACTCTTGACAGGTCAAGAATTGCTGGATAGATGATCGAAAAGGGCCACTTGAGCCAGCTAAGGTAAAGGATCGTGAAATCACTGCAATTATAAGACCCTGATTTGGTATCATAAGTTGATATTCGTTCCTTCATCTATCTGATTGATTAAGCATTCCTTGTAGATACTTTAACGTGGATGAGATATAGCAGTATTAAAATGCGCTGTGTTTATTTTATTTTATTTGATATCATAACATACTGAAATCCAAACTCCCAAAACTGTGACAACGAATTTAGAAATACTTCGTTAACCGTACATGCTTGTATGTAATCAAGAATTTCATATAAACTCCATTTTCATTTGATGAGAAAGAAAAGACTATTTATGTGTGACATACTTACATAAGCACGAATTCGTTCATCAGCCAATATTTTGCATTCCCCTTACCTTTCCGTTATCTTAAGGAGCTGCAAGATCCATAAGCGTATGTCCAGTTAGTAGAAAGAAAATGCCCGAGGATAATCATTATCCGTTGCACTCGATGTAAGCGACATCTGTTTATCCTTTAATCCCCTCCATCATCGTATAAGAAGCAACATGCACACAAATACGTTTAAAAAATAAGTTCGTTGTGAATAAATATGCTGTCACTTCCATTCGGTTTGGAATTAAAGACAGAGAAGAAGACTGACATTTTGATTGACTGAATAACATCAGACAAACATACGTTATTTATAATCATAAACGATTGTATTTTATTTTGATGAAAACTTTTCTGAAGCTAATCCCCAACTGTTACATAAACTTGTAAATTCAAGCGAAATATATTTAAATTGATCCATTGACTGCGTCGGTTTATGTCGACGTCTGTTTATGTCGACGTCTATGTATTTCCATTGACTGCGACGGTTTATGTCGATGTCTACAAGTTTCCAGTGACTGCGTCAGTTTATGTCGACGTCTACATCTTTCCACTGACTGCGTCAGTTTATGTTAACGTCTATATGTGGCTCTGCTATGGAGTACACAGTAGTTATACCTCTCCATAATTACATTTAGTCGCTTAGAACAAATACTGAAGGGACGAACATGCGCTTTCTGAAGTAGTTTTAATTATATTACCCAAGTGCCACGCCCACCGAAACAATCAATTTCGGTAAAATAATTCGTATTTGCAGGTGCGTGTGACCCCTTCCTCCCAATCAACTGCGAATAGTATAGACAAAGTTGTCCGTCGCTTAAAACGCAATAATTCTATTCATAATTTTAAGCTAACATTATGGAACCTGATCTGTCAACGCGTCTTGCGGCGAAAGAGTTTGGTGTATGCTACGGTTCGAATTGGTAAATAAGAAGCTTTATCATTATGGAAACTTGTTTCTTAGTCGTTAATATTAACTGTCAGTATTAGAAACCGTACGATCCTTACATATTAGCTGACGATCTCAAGGAGTAGACAAAAGTTTGGGGGGTTGGGTTGTCCTTCACAATTTGGCTTATATAAAAAAAACGTTTTCTTTTAATTTCTTGGATTTTGAAAGAGTGTTTTTGAAATTTAGTTAGACGATGTAGACGGACATTATGGTTAATCAACAGATATAAAATGTGTACCTTTAATAACAAAGTACAGTTTAAAAATGCGTCAACACTTCTAGATTTAACGAACAATAATGCTAATCAATAAAGAAAATTGTTTGTTTCAAATGTTGAAAACTGGATGAGAAATCTAAGATAATTCTTTGTCGAGAGTATTTAATGAATATTTGTATACTCTAAATATACGTTGTACTATTTCTTTGATTGGTTTGTCAAAACGTCCTTCCATCCAAACTGGACATTTGTCAGTCATATCGATAATATCAAAAGAATCGCTGACTCGTGATTTTTTGTAGTCAGTAACTAAGATCGCGAGAAGTTCCAAATGCGACCAGTAAAGCTTAAAATCTTCAAACTGCTGGAACAGAACTCCTAAGGGAAAACAATCATACACACACGCTGTTTCATGTAGTTTGCATTTTCGGTCTTTCTGGTTAGCACTTTTAATAACTTTTCTTTCTGTCGGGTAGCGAACTACAAGCTTGCTTCAACCATTTTGTTTCATTATCGTTCCTATAACGTTTATACCTTACCTCTGAAATATGTGTATTTGTACGCAGTTCAGTAATAACATAAGACAAAAACACAGCTGAGAACAAATTTCATCAATAAAATTAAATCTTTGGCACACAATAAAACCGCTGTTCTCAGCAATTTGTTTCTTCGTGTTCTATTTATATTTTCGACGTGCTGTGAGTTTTTGAACCGACAATAGGCACTGAGAGGTTTGTTGATTTATTTGTTGAAAGTATACTGCACTGTTTGTTTGGTATTTTATTGCCGTTGTGTCGAATCGATATTTCATTATAATACAAATAGACAGGAAACTTGGAAAACGACACAATGACCTTACAGTGCCATTTAACGACACGTGAAACGGTTTAAAGATCACTATAGGAAACAATCAATGTGTTGAACTCTAGAGTTTCAGTCGAACTGGACAGGGAAAGGATAACTATTCATTTAGAAAAGGTACCGTAGATGAAATGTGTGTGCGTGTATATGTATGTATGTATGTACGTATGTATGTATGTATGCATGCATGCATGCATGCATGCATGCATGCATGAATGAATGAATGAATGAATGTATGTATGTATGTATGTATGTATGTATGTATGTATGTATGTATGTATGTATGTATGTATGTATGTATGTATGTATGTATGTATGTATGTATGTATGTATGTATGTATGTATGTGCGTTCGTTTGTTAGGAGCTAACAATACATCTTTTTCTGAAGGGTAAGGAAACCACCTTAAAATATGCACGTATGTGTGTATGTTTGTAAGGATTTAATCGTACATCTCTTATTAAAAGTAATGATATCAAAATATGTATTTACTACATCAAGGCACACAGACAGACAGATGGATGGACAGAGATATTATACATTCGTTCCGAAATGTGCTCAATCTCAAAGGATAAGTCGTGTGAATTCATTTCTCTATATCTTTCTTATCATGTTCTTCGGACACTTTTAATTCTAATTTACATAACAACGCTCAACAAGTACACAGGTTCGAATGAATTTATATCCATAAAACAGACACTCAATGAGCTTGTTGTAAAAAAATATTGCTTAATTATGGTAATCCATATAAGACTTTTAGTACCTTACAGAACTCAGAAGGTACGTATGAACATACGCGTTTGATATATTCGAACTTCCTTCCTTCCTTGCTTCCTACATACATACATGCATACATACATACATACATACATACATACATACATACATACACACACACACATACACATATACACAAACACATACACATATACATACCCACCTACATATCAAATATACATTCCCCGATGTACAGTATTATTTTAGCACAAACAGTGTCTTGACTAAAGAGGTAATTTCGTTAAGATTTATAAATGAGGTAAATTTTCAAGTCCTTAAGCCTGACCCTAAATATCTTCTTATCACATACAATTGACACTTTCAGTTTTAATTTACATATCAACACTTAACAATATCCTTGCGCGGATAAAAATTATAATCACCGACATACCACCTTGGAAGCTTTTTCGAACACTAAAGGTAAGTTAATGGCGATCATCAAAAACCTCAAGAAAAATGTAGGGAATAGGTACCTAAATGACAGTCTTACAAATTATTGTGTTGGTACACCTGTATTTACACCACCCACCACGAGAGCATTAGAGTTATTCTTCGTCATTGCATCCAACTATGGCCGCTGTCCATGCTGTTTTTGTGGATCGTTTTACAGTTTGCGAGAAACTTTTACATAAAGTCGCTCTAATATATTTGTTGATAATGGATGCTTGAAATATACACATAAAGGTCTTCGAAACGGTAAGCAAGTAATTTACCTTTGTTTGTTGAATACAAGTTATTGCCAATCTCTATGCGTTATTTAAGTGAGACTGGGGATAATTACAGCCCGTAGCTATTGATCTTCAGTGCAGATATATTTACTGGCAAATGTTTTAATATAAATTGAATCAGGTTATTATTATTATTATTATTATTATTAGTAGTAGTAGTAGTAGTGTTATTATGATTAGTAGTAGTGTAGGTGGTAGTGCTAGTATTAGTAGTAGTGGTGGTGATGGTGATGGTGGTGGTGGTAGTAGTAGTTGTTGTTGTTATTGTTGCTGTGGCAGTAATAATATGTACGTCGCAGATATTACCTCAGATTTTATACTACCTTGTAACATGTGCTTGGAAAAGGGTGTTTATAGGCATTGCAAGCTACCCAGTTTAATTTCTATCCAAAGATATAAAACAATTAAATAAATAAATTGTTGATATTATATGGGTATTAACTGGCCAATCGCATGATCAAAATATAATGAAAATGTGACGTGATATGATATGGTAATATATGACATTATACATATTATATTGTATCCTATTATACTGTATGATATGATATATTATATTATATTATATTATATTATATTATATTATATTATATTATATTATATTATATTATATTATATTATATTATATTATATTAGTCTCATTTGTTCGATTGCTGGACTATTAAAAATCGTTTTGAGCAAGTCACCGGTGCGTTTGAAAATAAGTGAAATTAAGTAAAGCTGATCATCGTAGTTACTGCTCTGGGAGACACAAACGATCTGTCAATCTATTTATCTCTATGTATGTGTGAGCGGAGGTCTATTTTTACTTCGTTTTCACATAAAATTTATTTTACACAATGCAGATTACCACACAACGTCTCGTAGTTGTGATAAATGATTTAATTTCCAGTTTCTGTGTACGCTCGTATTTTCCTCTTAGTATTGTGTATGCTGTGTTTATATTTAGTCTGTATAATTTACACTTAGAAGAATGGAACGATTTAATTAGTTTATTTTTTAAATTGTATTCCGTGTATAATTGCATAATTTTTCATTTTGTTTTCCTTCCCAAAACTTGAATTTTAAATATCAAATTTAGCTTTTCATCGGAACATAAATTTTAATATAATTCCATAATAATGCAATATATGGTTGTTCCATGTTCTGGATGGAAATTGATGGCATTCTGTGATTCTGGTATTCTCAGTCAGAAATGCTTGTGTTCGCGTAACTCTTTGTAGGCTAAAAAACTGTATCATCGATCGGAATGTAATTTTCAAACACTAGTGCTGAGTCTGAGCCTGCGTGGCACTTAAGCTTTTGTTGAGGAAATCGACCATCAAGAGCGGAAATCATTTATTCAATTTATTTAATGATATCGCCAATAATGCTAGATTCTGCGTTGTTAGCTCTGCTTCGTATCTGGAGTCCACACACGTTTCTTTGTACGCTTCAAACGAGTGCACATCACGAATTTGAGAAAATAGTAAGGGGTCGCCACTTTGAAATAAAACAAACCCCGTAGCCGATTGGTCTAAAGCACTAGCCTTTATCGATCACTGCCATCTCATCTCCGACTTTGTGGGTTCGAGTCTCAGTCTCAGATTTCTTACAATGTGGATATGTGAGAAAGCCGCCAGTAGCTTCCCGTGGGTCAGTGGTTCTTACCGTATGTTTCCCGGGGTTTTCCTCCACCACTTATGCTGGCCGCCATATACAACCTATCTTGCGCTGAGAAATGACTTAAACCCCAAAACAGCAATAACAACAATAAATCGGTGGTATACCCTGTTACGTTTAGGCTCTTACAAAACGTAACAAGAAAAGAGTGAAGACAACAAGCTTTGTAAAATTTAACAAATAATTTATTTCTCCTAGAAAAACAAGGCAAAATGAGAAAAAGAACTTACAGTTCTGCGAATCAAATCCAATTATAATCCAAGAATAATCCAAGAATTAAAACTACAAGTCCTAGTAATAAAAAGACCTAATGAAACTGAGTTCGAATCTCGATGAAATTAAAAATGGAAGGCGATGACGTATGCTGTGGTCAGCGTCGTACTGACGTGTCAACCGTTCTTTGTTGAATCAAAGAATATAGTATTCCAGTTTTTTTTTTAAATTCTTTGTAAATTTCGATAACTATCCTTGTCCAAGAATTTCTTAAGAGCAAAATTATTTCCAGGGGAAAATAATCTCTTATAATCCAAATAATCTGAAGAAAAATTAAACAATTCAACTCAAAATGGTCGTAAGAAAACACAAAACATTTAAGTGTCAATTGTTTAAAGCAAGACTGCCCAAATTCTCTATAGAAATCAGTTATACACTAATTTATGACGCAAAACAGATTGCCGTATGAGGGTCACATGATCACCCTTCTAGAACAATATAGAAGCTTTTAACATGCCTAACATCACATACTCTCAGTATAGCCTGGATTTCACCTTATGAGTCTCCCTCTGAGAAAGAATTAAAACATAAATAAGAAAAAGTTATTAACTTCAACTATCACTGATTTCTGAATCAAGGTCAGGAACTAGGTCAGCATTAGACAATGTTTCTATTATTAGTGTTTACGAAAAACAGTCAGGTCAAACTGAACTGAATTTCTGGAAAATGTAAAATCCAGTAATAAAAGTTACATTACAATAGCATGTAATGGAATTTAAAAAAATTAAAACTAACAAGCAAACAATTAAATTAAATCAAATATAATTTAAATCAAAACATAGCAACGCCAGCAACTCATGTACAGTTCTCAGTCTTGGCTATGGATGGTCGAATAGCGAGCCACACATGTCGCACGTGTGACACGTGTTACTTACTCGCACGTGCACAAACCGTTTGCATGTATATAAACTAGGCAGATATTGAACCCTCAGAGCGTTTCCTCGCATACATGCAAAGGTTACGTTGGTTCGAAGGACTGCACTAATTTACTCAGTGTGGAGGACAATAAGGATGTAGATCAAGAGGTCTAATGGATAAGGAAGTTCAAGATAGCTTATTCAACAGGCTGGGATGAGTGAATTCGCGTGAGATGGTTCCTTCATAATTTGACGGGAGCCGTAGAATCAGAAAGCCATGAGAGAAATACCATCATGTATTCCGTTTTGAACCTAACATTTAATGTCACAATATGTGTGTTGTTGTTGTAGGGTTTAACGCCATTTTTCAGCACATGCTAGGCTATACATGGCGGCCAGTATTAATGGTGGAGGAAGAACCCGGGAAAACCCCGGAAAGAACCACCGACCCACGAGAAGCTACTGGCAAGCTTTCTCACATACCCACATTAGCTGAATCCGAGACTCGAACCCACGCAGACAGATGTGAGATGGCAGTGATCCGTAACGGAGAGCGCTTTAGACCACTCGGCCACTCGAGGCCCCCACAATATGTGTGAAAATATGTGTACATGTATCACAGTTGGTAATGAGCATTATATTGACCATTCACTACATATATCATACATGTTTATAATTCCACATATCGATCATACATATTGATAGATCTGTTACATTGATCATATTTAATGATATATCCATATGTCAATGATATATGTTGATATGTTCCATACATTGATCACATCTGTTGACATACGTGATCGTTGGTGATTGTTTTAATCGAGGGTCTCAAACTCAAACCACACTGAGGGCCGCACGAGGGCATTTTCGATCGTCCAAGGACCGCACCACCTTGTCATCTCTCATGACACATTGTGACACCAATCATTTTGCGGGCCATAGGATACGGCTTGGCGGGACGCATGCTGCCTGTGGGCCGCTTGTTTGAGACCTCTGGTTTGAATCCAATCCCAACCGACTGAATCCCGTTATAATAACAAGACTGTGACACTGCTGCTTTTACACCATAACATTAATCACCTTTAAAGTAGGGTATGAAGGTGTTCACGCTATGTCGTTTATACACAAATATTGCTAATGAACTTAATGATATAGATGGTATATATTTGAAAAGAAGAAAAATGAAAGGAGCGAAAGGGGAAACAGTTCCACGAACGTAACCACGGACGTATCCACGTACATACTTATACACGTATCTACGTACTTACGTATCCACTATCTACGTACTTACGTATCCACCTACCCACACAAAGTTTGAGGGCCGAAAAGAGGCGAGACAGTAGGAAGGTCGGAAAAGGGAAAAAGCGAAAGGACCTTGAGGAACCACCATACTGAAGTTGGAGTGGACCGGAATATGCAGGTTATGAAGTTGTACAAGGCAATAACTTCGATCGTTCACTCGATTATGCGATGAACCAATTCTATCATTTAAACAGATCATCTATTTATATAAATATATTTGTGTTTGAAATTCGGTGAAAGATTTATTTCAAAAAGAAGTGCATCTTCCTAATGTAATGCATTAACACAGTTGTTTATGTAATTGATTGATTTTTTCCCCATGCTCGTGTCATTCTGTTCTATGTGTGTGTGTGATTTGGATTTTTAACGTAGCTTTAACAATTTTTCAGTGCTATCGCTACGATGTCTGCAGTGTGGCAGTTTATAGTGATGTCTTGCACTGGGGCATCATGCCGCAGACATGTCACATTATACTGACAGCAGACCATCCAATCCTAACACTAACCTCTTAATGCTGAGCGCCAAGCGAGCAGCTGTTAGTACCATTTTTGTAAGTCTTTGGTATGATTCGGCCGGGGATCGAACCCACGACATCCCGCATCCGAGGCTTACGCTCTAACCACTAGGCCAACGGAGCGGTATTCTATGTAATATATGCTCAGATCTCTATTTATTCCATCTATTAAATTTCACACCTTATTTTAATATTTACTCGATCCAGGTAACCATACCGAGGGCGATCACCCTCTAGATAACGATAGCCAAATAAATCGGACACCTTGTAAGAAGGTACAACCTCACAACACAACCACCAGTAGCACCGCTACACTCGTGAAGACATAAGCCATGTCTATTAGTTACTATATATAAAGATATTTTCTTTGACAAAAAATTTGAACATTAGCCACAATTGTAGCAGGACATATGTGATGATAACAGTGAGAATCAACCCCATATCATAATAGCAAAATGTTATATATAAACAATAACAACGTTACATTTTACATTATGCTTGGAAAATTTAAAACTTTTCATTTTTAATTTGACAGTTTTATTTTTACGGTCAACATTCACAAAATGTAAACATTAAATGTTTCTACCTTTAATAATAAGATAAGCATTTCAATTCAATTTTTATAGCCATGACACTAATAGGAGACAGATCGTGATTATTTGTCTTCTATATATACATATATTTATTTGCAGTGTGTTCAAATCCTAATAAACCATGTTTATGATGGGTATATTCAAAGATGAATTCTTTTCAGCATGGGGGCGGGGCGTGGCCAAGTGGTCTAAAGGGTTCACCGTTACAGATCACTGCCATCTCAACTCTGCGTGTGTTTGAGTCTCGGCCTCGGCCAGTGTAGGTACATGAGAAAGCTTGCCGGTAGCTTCTCGTAGGTCGGTGGTTCTTTCTGGGATTTTCCCGGGTTCTTTCCCTACTATTTTTACTGGCCGCCATGTATAGCCTATCTTGTGCTGAAAAATGGCGTTAAACCCTATAACACCAACAAGAGCATTTTTGTTTTTTGAGAGGCTGGCCTGTTAATAATTAACGTGCAGTTGGTTAATGAAATTACTTAAGGACCAGCAACAATGCTTCATTACCCACTGTGCACTTTTGCCAAAATACACCCAGGCAACCACGCCATAATGCTCATATTCTAAAGAAAAAGCAATTCAGTTTAAATCAATACGAAGAATGTCTAAATCTAGATGTGCGTGGTATTAACACGGTATTTTTTTTTTCCTGTAGTACGTACCACGGTACTTTGTCACTGCACCGGTACTTCGGTAGTTTCTGTCAGTAAGGAATGTACGGAAATCTGAGTAATCTATTTGTGTCACGTATGCCATGATGGTAGCCAAATGTGATGTTGTGAAAGATATTCGGGCTAAATTCTTATTTTGGAAGAATGTCATATTAGAAAAGATGTGGGTTTTTTCTTCAGTTATTTGCGTATATTACTCTGTTAAGTACGTTTATCAATTTGCAGGAGATTGGTTCTTTTTTTAAATTGTATGTAATATCTCAAGTCCACTAAGTATTTGTTCAAGTTTGTTGAGTGGTTGTTTTATGTTTGCTGGCCCTCCCTGAAAAATATCTTGCCTGGATGTTGGCATACCACTCAGAGTTTCCCTGCCTATTATATAAATAGTATAACTATTAATTTGTCGGTTTAAGTGTCAACAACACTTCCTAGTTTTTGTCAAAAAGCTGTCTAATGTCAGCACAACGTCTTTGACAGTGTGTCCTTTTTAGTGTAAACTTAGCACAGTGTTTCGTCTTTAGTGTAAGCTTAGCACTTTAGTTACAGTTCTTACATTACAACTTATGCAACAATTAACATACACAAAGCAAATTCATCTTTTATAAGGTACTGACAATTTATTTTTGAATGGGGGGGGGATTAAATTTTCTTTTGAGCTGAGATGTTTTCTTTATATCAGAAAAATGAATTAGTTTAAAATAATATAATGAATATAATACGGTGTTATTTTATTTTAAATCAGAGCTATATATTTTTCCAGCGATCTATATAAATATATAAATATAAAAACAAAATGTGTCACGACACTACCCCAGAACATTAAATTGTTGGACATTAATATAATTGCAGTATACCGTGTTATGTATCAATATATGTTCAGAAAAAAACGCAATAAAAATTGTTCGTGGTACCCTGCTCTACTTAAATCAAAGTCATGCATCACCACCAAAATGAGAGAAGAAAACATGCTCTAAAAATAGAAATGGGACTTAATTCGCGAGTACTTACCCAAATAACAGCGACTTGTACTGAGGCCTCTTTGACATATCCGAAATTTATGACTGAAAAGACTGAAGACGCTCCGATTTAAGCAGAGTATGGATTTGGACTATTACTATACGCGGGGGGGGGGGGGGGGAATTGATTTCAACTTGACCGATCACATCTATATCGGTGTTCATTAAGGCTAAACTTAAGAGACGTCAAGGTAACAGTAGACTAACAATCATACTGTATATGCTGAAAGTGATTTACGCTTGTGTCTAACAGCTAAGAGAGGTAGCTCTCGCGTGCAATGCATGCAAATTTCGTTTCATGCACAGAAGAGTTTGCCAACCGAGACGCAAACAGAGGCTCGGAAAACTTAGACACATGGTTAATTTACTTTGAATATTGTACGCTTGACGTGTATTTAGACATGTTTACTTCACTATATTGATTAAATAAAAACTTTCTAAGGCAAATAACGTATATTTGTTAATCTTACATGAGCACGATTTGAAAATATGATCCTGTGATATGCCAACTCGATGCAACTATTTGTCCACTGTGTTGAAATTCACCTAAAACAGGTAGCACGGTAGTGATAAGATAGTTCCTTGCTAACAGTGCATGACTACATCCTTAAGGAACGCAGCTCAGCTCGCTTTATCATATTAGGCTCAAGCCTCTTGCTGCTCAACCGTATTATGCATTAGCACTACACCCAGGATTCAAAAGCATTTACACAAAATGGCTGCCGTCATTGATGTTTTCAGCAATGGGCTCATTCTATGGGCAAAATTCATATACCGGAAATGAAAATACATGGAATTTTTATTGTACAGCACACTTGGTAAATAGTCACCGGATTTCCAGTTGCAAATAGTAAGTAGAATTATGTTCCTTTTATATGGCGTATGGAAACAAAAATGGATAGAAAGGGAAAGGAGTTGAGCAAAAACATAAACATGAGTTCAGTTATCCAGTGTAAGAGCTTCAAGAGGCAAAATGAATATTAAAATATTAGTATAATTGGTTTACAAAGCACAAATTTTAAGTAGGTATAGCAAAAGTACTTGTTCCATAGAAAATATTCCGTGAAGTAGGAGTCCTCGGAAAGCAGATGCCAGGATGGACCTCCGTCTTTTATGCATATTGTTTACAACAGTGGCATAGAAGCTTTGATATTACGAATACATTTATGGCAGTACACCTGTGTAACTCTCTGAATCAACTGTGAATAGACGTTTTATATTTCATGGATACGAAAAGAAGGGTAGTAAAGAAGAAAACTGACATCGAAAACAATCGGATTTGTCCGCAGACCTGGTGCCGTGGTAAATTGGGTATGACTAGATGATTATTGCAGGACGTTAATTTTCTCGGATCAAATTCGGATAGTGCCTTGTAGAGACAAGAGGGTATATACTTTGGGGCTGCATTACTTAGTGGGTACCTTTGTTCCTGTAAATGACAATATAAACTCAAACAAATATTTAGCTATTCTTGAAGAAAACTTGTGACCAGTTTTCGCCAAAGGTATTGCTGCAAAGATCATGCAGTATTCAAGACAAGAATGCAACAGTCGCACGTACACATACACGCACTCTACCTCTAGATACACGATGGAATAGAAGCAAAATAACTCCTGATCTGAAATTACAGTGATGTCTAGCAATGGGGCATCATGCCGCAGACATGTAGCGTCATGTTCCACCCATGTTCCACCCAGGCACATTATCTTGACACTAGGCCGACCAGTCATAATACTACCCTTTAATGCTATGCGCCAAGCCAAGCTGCTAGTACCCTTTATTTTATGTCTTTGGTATGACTCGGTCCGGGTTTGGACCCAAGACCTCACTTATCCTAGCGGACGCTCTAGCCACTTAGCATACATGAAACAGTTTTTGCAACGTTAAAATTCGTCGTTTATATCTGCATAATAAGGACACTGTCGTTGAACATAGAGCTATTTTCAAACCTACGTATATTTATTTGTATAGTAAATAATAATAATAATAATAATAATAATAATAATAATAATAATAATAGACCAAATGTAACAAATATTTGATACGCTAAAATTGTTCCATAGATAAAATAAGTTTTGTCTACTTTGGCGAGTTTAGTATACGGCACAGTGTGAATTCAAACTTTTAATCTGTTGTCATTTACGAATATACGATAGTCCATTAATTCAGGACATACGGTACTAATGGTATGGAAAAATGGGAACCAGCCTGGAAATGGGTGAACATAAAATAGAGTATATATGGGTTAGGCTAACCAGGATTGGTCCATAATGTAAGTTATGTTGTAGGAAAAATAATCTTTTGAGAATTTATCCTAGTTTTAAGTGAGACAAAAAAAAATAAATAATGACATTGTTTTATTAATGGAATTTCAGTCTTTTAATAGTCTTGAGTTTGTAACACTCATTACTAAAATTAGCACCTGACTCTTTGGTACAGAATTGAAAGCACATGTTTCAAACACATGCAGGTCCAGAAAATACCATGGCTCATATCCTTTCCTCAACACAGAATCTGACATCCAGGTTTCTCCTATACTGATAAATATAGGTTTGATCATGAGCACTCCAAAATTTTAAGTTATTGAATTTTTAATATCATGGTGTTTGCATAGGTTTACTACCGGAACTGAATTAGTACTGTGAGTCCTTCAGGGGCAACTTTTATATCAGGGAACGTTAGTCGTAAACTGTTTGAATGTTTTATTGCATTCCGGCAATATCCCGTGAGAAAGCACAATTGCTAACAAACACAACTTTGCAACAAATGAATGTGAACTGTTTGACCCCTTATTGTTTCTGCATTATAAGCAAACACAGAAACAATATTTAAAAGCTGAGTGACACGTGTAATGACTCATGCTGGCTACGTTTATATCAATTTTCACTGCCTATGGTTTAATTCAGAGCAACACTAGATAAATTAAGCCCTATGTGTAGATTATTGGGTTTACTGGTGCACTACATCTGGGTGAATTCATTTTTTTTTCTTCATATAAAGCTTGCGGTACTTTATAAGCAATTTCTTTCTTTATAATGGATTCGGTAACTGCACAGTGTTTGGTATCAATACTAATTACTACGCCAGTCAAACATGTTTACTGCATAACAACCTCTCAGACTGCCTTCCAGAGGTGACTTTTATGAAGAGATGATCTTTGCAAAGAGGGATTACATAATGGACCGTGCATACACTAGGACCGTTCACTTAACACAAAGACGGTCGTTATGAGCAGGTGATCGCTGTAGTAGGATTGATTATATTTCATGCAGAGTAATGATGTAAATAATGATATACAAGACATGCCACTCAGGGACTCGCTTACTTGTTGATAAATATTAGTTATAGTTAATTATTTTTTGATTGCTTTCATTTTTAGTTCATCTCAATGCAAGACGATAATATTCGTTTTTTAACCTCTGGGAAAACATGATAATTCCTGTTCATGATAAATAGTATATGTCTACAAATAACAAAGCAAATAAATATTAAAATGTAAAAAAAAAAAACCGCAAAAATCATTTAGCCGAATTTCATTATTTTTTGTCTTCAGCTTCTTCATCATGCTCTCTGGAAAAACCTCAGTGCACATAGACACCTCAAAGTCGGATGACGATCCTCCGTCACAAAGCGAAGCAGACGAAACTGTATCGCTGAAACAAGCAGACGACTTTATGAACGAGCTGTTACCAGAGGGTGATGGGAAGAAAAAGCCTTTGGATCGGTCACAGTTTGGAAAGTGTGTCATCCAGTATGGTGAGCAAAGCTACTTATTTTTTGTTTGATTTCATAAGAAAACATACATACATACATACATACATACATACATACATACATACATACATACATACATACAGACAGACAGACAGACAGACAGACAGACGTACGTACGTACGTACGTACGTACGTACGTACATACATACATACATACATACATACATACATACATACATACAGACAGACAGACAGACAGACAGACAGACAGACATACATACATACATACATACATACATACAGACAGACAGACAGACAGACAGACAGACAGACAGACAGACAGACAGACAGACATACATACGTTCTTTATTCCGTTAACTTTACATTGGTAGAATCGTGAAGTATTTTACGATACTGAACACCTTTATACTACACGACACATGCATCTAAAAACAGTATAGTGTATTAGGAACTACTTTATAAACAAACCATGTACACTCATGTAGTCGACGCTTTAGGTTTTAGTTTATTAGATGGATCAAAAATGAAAATTTAAAACAAGCAAGCGAATGAGCGTGATATTCACAATGTCTACAACAAACGTGATAAACACAGTATTGAAAATACCATTCTGATTATTTAAACAGTTATTTAGGAGAAATGTTCGTAACTGTTTGTAAATGGAATGGTTCAGATTATGACCAGTACTCTCTGGGGTATTTAAAAATAGCACAGAAAAGCATACTGAAGCCAGGCTTTACCGCATATCTATTAGTGATGTACCATTTTATAAGTCAAAGTACTAAATTAAAGAAAAAATATGCATCTGAAGGTTTTGGTAGAAACGTGAGGGCCTCATGGCCAATAAGTAAGTCAAGATGACAAATAATTCTCATTACCGCTGGCTTAATGGACTGTCACAAACCAGCTGCTTTGCAATTTTTCATGTTAACTATTTTATACACTGTTTCGGATTTAGGCTAACGCTAGACGCCATACAGGTCATTATTTAGATGGGGTCCCTACAAAGAGTATGCAAGTGGCAAGGCATAAATATGTCTTCTTTAGCTGGTAGAAAGAAGGCCAAAATATACTTACATTTTTTAATCTTGAACTTCCTCAAAATGTACTTTCATAGTTGGATCTGCAAATCCGAATTACATGAGGTAGGTCATGTGTTCCAAAACGCGATTACTCACCCCGAAATTGTACTGTAATTTTGATTACATTTCCAACTTCAATAACATTTTCCTTACTGCAATCAGAATGAAATGAACATGATATTCCACGACGTATTTTGGATAATTTAAATTGAAAGATTTAATTTTGTTCCCATATTATGGTTCCAAGCATTCAGTGACAGAACAGAAACACGCGTGCAGCTGATTCAAGTGTTTTCCTCCCTGCTCAAATCAAATGTAATTCGTGCGGAATTGACATAGCTAAGAAATCCAGTCCATGACAAGCAGAAATTAACAGAATCGACAAAAAATCCATCGATTCCAGACCAGCTCGAAAATAAAATGCGCATTCATTCACAATATGACTCTAAATTTAAAGTTTAGGTAGACCAAAAGCAATATTTTAAAAACTAATGTCGAGCGCGCGACTACATTCAAAAGTCACTGGGCGCTACTACGTGCACAT
>CM068825.1:119637769-119930269 GCA_028554795.2 Sinohyriopsis cumingii | reverse complement strand
AAACACCTTTTAGTTTTTCATACACTTTCGAAGGTGAAGATTACAAAATTAAAAAGGTTACCAAGAGACGATATTTACAATACTACATATAATTCAGGGCTAAAACTGCATCATCTTACAAGTTCAGAAACAGGTCGAACGATTTTTAACCCTTACTAGACGGCCATGTATTGGAGCATTTCCCAGCGATACACAATCACACACCTATCGCATTATCCAAATCCCAATGCTCTGCGGAAGAAAAAATCATGATTTTCTGACATCCTTTAAACTGAATGACTGTTTATATTTTGTAGAGATGTTAGTGAAAACGTGACACTATTTGATGGGTAAAAAACTGGCTTACAAATCGACTCCATGGGCGTGGAAGAGAATTGTTTACATTTAATCTGCCACAATTAATCTCGGGACACTAGAAACACAGTGAAATAAAAAAAAAACTTACTGCTAAAAAATAGAGGTATTTCCATTAGCTAAAGTGGTTCCATTTTGCTTACTCTCTGCCTTCCTTGACATGTGTTACCCTTTTTACGTGCCACAAAAAAAAATCCCAATCAGCAGACTGTCTAATTCATCCACTTATTGCTTTATTCGTCAAGCATGCTATTTTGCTTCGAAACATTACATATCGCCGCAGCTGTGGTATTTTAACGAACTTTTCATTGCATTTTGATGCATAAAGGCCAACGTTTGCCAAAATCTTTTACTTTTCGAGAGGCTCTGGAATGAATTTTCGCTGAAGTGGGGGACCCTTTCAGAAATTGAAATATTCAACTTGAGACAGAGAGGTGGACGGATAGAAGGGCGAATGACACACACACACACACACACACATATATATATATATATATATATATATATATATATATATATATATATATATATATATATATATATATATATATATATATATATATATATATATATACATACATTTACACGAAATCGTGATTATTGATTGATACGTGGGGCTTTGTACTTATTAATCACGTATTTATTGCACAGATCATTATCATCTACAAAGTTTTTACTTAATAGCTTGATTGTTGTAGTGATTGTTGGTTCGTTAATTTTTCTCATTTATTCATTTTGTTTTTAAATAACGCAGGAGGATAAAATTAAGACTAGAAAGCATTTTGTTTACAAGTTTTGTTTACAGGTTGTCACTGATAAAAAAAAATAATTAAGATCCGAAAGCTGAAAAAATACAACATAAAGGGTACGCATGCATGAAAAGAGCACACGCCTAAGTAAATAAACATAACATTTGTATATGGCAGGAAAATATCGAGTTGAAATGTTAAGATCAACTAAATTGCCCATTAGAGGTGACCACACTAATGAGGTCTTAAGCGTCATACATTGTACAGGGGACAACATAAACTTCACATTTAGGCAGCGGTGTTTTGATATAGGATGCCTGTTTGTGGTTACGTTTATACACGTCACAGGATTGCGTTTTAGAGTTCAAGCTGTAAAGATATTTTGACGTTACACCTGCCATCAACACGACGACATATTTCTATTGCAAGTGTGATCAATACGTCTTTTATGTTGGAAAAGATTGTCCCATTGAATGTGTTTCTACATTTGCAAAAAGATTTCATATGATTAGGAAGTGAGATTCATCCACAACCTTACTGTGGCAAAAAAGAAGTTCTTTATTCGGTGCTTATGTTTCAAATATTTAAAAGCAGGCTTTTCACGGTAAACACATACCACTACTGTTTTGTACAAGAATATATTACGTCCTGAAAACTCAGTATGTGATATAGACATAAAACAAACTAAGCTAAGTCACCTTCTCATCTCTCAAGGCAACCCGACTATGTGGACCGAGTATCCGTTACTCCTCAATGATACAAAACTGTGAAAGACTCATATTTTTCAAGCCATCCCTCGAACATTGAATTATATCAAATCTAACCCTTGTAAAAAAAATTCAAACATTATTTCATTGTGCTTCTGAACTAATAAGAAATTAGAATATAATATACATGTAGTTTATAAAAATTTGTTAGGTACACGTAGTAATAAATGAGGGAAAAGAAATGATAAATTTCGGCAATAATTACATTTTGCAATACTTTATGTATTCAAGATGACAATGAAAATAAGTCTGTGTGGACTCCTAATTGAACCACTAATCAAATTAAAGACTAGCTAATATTTCTACTAGAACCAGTAGATCTGTGGGCTCTTTTTTAACTTTTCATCATGTGAAGAGTATATATGGTTCGACTTTAGGATTGCACCGCGTGCTGTGTAAATCTCCTCTTAATATGGTATAACGGTACCAATTGCGCAAGTCCAGGTGGGCGGAGCTTAAGGTGTATGGAACATTGTATTAAGAATTAAAGAACAACACTAGCTGTGATTGGTGCATTATGTAAGAGTTGTACTTTCTGTTTGGCTTAAAAAAATGTTGAGCCTCTTGGCAACATGTGAGTTTGTGTTAATTTCTATCTAGATCATATTTTGTATTTTTTATGATTTTTTTAAAATATGGTACACATGGCTGAAAATGTGCTTGTTGTGACTAGATAACTCTTACCCCTGTCTAGTTCCAGTAGAGTTATCTCTCTTAAATGTAATGGAGTACCTGGTTATGTCATTGTCAAATTGACAATCTAGCATTGTTCTATATGACAGTGTGTGACATGCATGCCCAAGTAGGACAGAAAGTATATTTATTTCACAAAACATTAGCATTGAGGTATATGGAAAAACAATTGGTACCGTGATACCTAAAGGAAAGAATAGCCTCACAGTGTATCCATAGAAACGCATACATGTGGGCGGCATTTATGAACTATACTAGTTTGATGTAGGAAAACAAATGTGTACTGAACAGTTTTGGCCAAATATTGAAAGTTCTTTAAGAATAAAATGTATGAAATCTTCAGAAAATAGCACAAGTTGGCTTTGGATGGGGACTTTTGATAACTATAGCTATGATAGATATAGGCTTGTGTTATCTGATGCCTTTATGTATGTGCTGTTACCTCCTAGATTGGAATGCATGCAACAAAATAAGTTATGTAAACATAATATAATTGATTTTGGCCAAATATTGGCTATTTTACCTGCAAAAGATGAAAAATCATGTGTACAAAAACAGCTATCTTGTTCTTGTAAGGCATGCCATAAACCAGGATAGAGAACACTCTAAGTACACTTGTAGATAGATCACTTGTACCATGTGGGATGTTCTGGCATGAGTAATTTTTAGGTAATTTATTAAGGATATGGTATTTCTTCCCACTTTGATTTGAATTGTCCTGCTCTAATTGTCCTTTTTTTTTACACTTTCCTGCTTTGAAATTGTTCATGTAGTTAGTTCAGTTCTCTTGCATTCCCTTTTGTTGAAGTAGCAGTGAATACCAACAAACAAGAACAGTTTCCTTAAGTCAGCATTTGCCATTGGCACTTGTATAAGCCCAATTATAATCTACTATTGACTTTCAATTAATCCTATTTCTTTGTGTCAAGCTGCTCTTGTGGAATTTCCATGTTTGGTCCAACATTACAGAATGATAACCATTTTAGTCACACAGTGCGTATTCATTCCATTCAAATCCACACTGTTCTTGAAACTTTGCATCTCATCGCAAGAATCCAAATTGGCATAAGATGATATCTGCATGGTTATGGAAGGCTGCACTCTACATGCTGGCATTGTAGAAAATATGAACTATGTGATATGAAAGAGCTGCGTCATCTTAGAAATTAAAATTACATGACTCTTGAGGTCTCCACTAAATATAGGAGTCTAAATGTTAGGTTCTCACTTTATCAGTAATGTGTTTTGAGATAATTTAATTGCAATGAAGTTAATATAGGTTGTTGATGAACTCATCTATATTACATGGATACTGTATTAGAGGTTACCACACCTTATGTATATCATTCAGTTATCTCCCTTACACCAGTCATAACATTTTAAGGAAATAAAATCTCACATTTTCAGTAACTGGTTATGAAAATAAAGAGAAGATTTGTGAAGTATTATATTAGCCCTCTATCTTGATGCAAATGTAAGTAGAAGCAATTTAATAATTTCTCACAGTAAAGTTTACAAGTTTGAAAACTGATAAGGTATCTTCTGTTTGGATCTGAGATAAGTTTCTCTCTATCTTATGCCAATTATTATTAAATTCTTATGTAGAAGAAATATACTTTATATGTATCTATATTATCTAAATTATTCACCCTTTCATATTAGATGGAAATGAACACAACTTCACTTGAAATTTGGGTACCTGTAAGGGATGTTATAGCACAGTTGCCATTGGGCTGTCCTTGGACCTGTTGGGCCCTGCCCCATATATTTGTCCAAGGTAAGGTCATCAAACTTTCACTTCTCATTTTCAGCATTGCTGATTTTGCCTCCTTTAATTCCTTTATCATAAGCTACCTCTCCCTTTTAGATAAACACTTTCCTCCTGTTTTTAACTCCATTTGATGTGCTATACTTAGTGTTTATATTTGGCATTTTTCTGTATTTTATTCCCCTAAGTTCACCCCCCAATCCAACATAACCACTTAGAGGTTGTGATTTACTATATTTGGTGACTGATTGGCTTATTGAAACAATTTTGTTCACATTACAAAGGAGGAAAGCTTACTATTTGTGTTACAAAGAGGATGGGTAGGTGGACCTTTGTGTGAGGACTGGTTGTTAGTGACTTCTTGTATCTGCAGATAGTGTAATGTGGTCAAAGCTTATACTTTATAATAAGATTGGGTCATGTCCACCTGTCTCTGATGTTAAGTTCTGCACCTACCAAACAAATATAAATTCATTTCCTTTTAGGTGAATTGTACATTTTGAAATAGGACAGGTACATACTATTTGGTACATTGACCTTTGACCTAGTTATTACATAATATGACATAATGTGATTTATCCCATATCACCTATGTGAAGTTCAATAAGTGCTGATAGGAATAAGATACAAGTCATAGTTGAAAGAATTCATTTTATTTCAAAAGATGATTTTGATGGTGAAGCAAAAGTATGAAAACAATAGTTCAAACAGCTCAATGACATTTCTATACACATTCATATAAGATATAGGTTAGTACCTCATCAAATTGTTTTTCACAAGTGAGACTAAGTATATTTGTTACTTATACAGTCCCGAACTATTTCACAGATTATTGGAAAAATTAAGGTTTGCTATAGGTATAACGGTACCAATTGCGCAAGTCCAGGTGGGCGGAGCTTAAGGTGTATGGAACATTGTATTCAGAATTAAAGAACAACACTAGCTGTGATTGGTGCATTATGTAAGAGTTGTACTTTCTGTTTGGCTTAAAAAAATGTTGAGCCTCTTGGCAACATGTGAGTTTGTTTTAATTTCTATCTAGATCATATTTTGTATTTTTTATGATTTTTTTAAAATATGGTAAACATGGCTGAAAATGTGCTTGTTGTGACTAGATAACTCTTACCCCTGTCTAGTTCCAGTAGAGTTATCTCTCTTAAATGGAATGGAGTACCTGGTTATGTCATTGTCAAATTGACAATCTAGCATTGTTCTATATGACAGTGTGTGACATGCATGCCCAAGTAGGACAGAAAGTATATTTATTTCACAAAACATTAGCATTGAGGTATATGGAAAAACAATTGGTACCGTGATACCATATACCGTATCGAAACCAACCTTATATTCAGGCAGCTTTCAGCAACGTACCTGCTATACTAGATTTATCAATCCATCCATTCTAACTACCTACCTACTTACTTACCTACCTACCTACCTACCTACCTACCTACCTACATACATACATACATACATACATACATACTCTTATTTGTTAGTTTGCGTGAAGGTAAGCTGTGTTTTATGATTGTGGAGATGGTTTGTCTATGTTGTTTTTACTACGAGTCTTGTTACTGTCGTTAGAAAACGGTCTGAAGAGCTTTACATTTATTAGCCAAATAGTCCAGATTGTAACAATCAGTCTTCCTATGTGGGAGGGTGATTCACATTCCATATATACGTGTAAAAAGGAAATGGCTTCATTATGTGCTACAGTATCTTTCACAGCAAAACTGCGTTGCCCATGTTTGAATTCCGGAGTGACACAGTCTCTTCCATGTTTGTAATATATGCTCAGATTAATCCTCCTTAATTACGGGATTGGTTTTTTACGATGTCGACGATGTTTTTACACAACGGGAAAAGGCAGAAGAAAAGTGAGATTTTTTTGTTTTCCTTTTTATAACACCATATAGTCGGTAACATAGCAACAATGCGCTAATATTTCTTCTGCTGTAAATGCAGACCGATTCTAAATAAAAACGTGTTTATTACATCCATCTGTTGTCTATTATTAATGTGTCGTTCGACACTTGAGCAACTAACGATGAAAAAGTACAAAGTATGGTTCCATGTTTTGCACAAGTTTGGAAATAATTTAATTACAGACTCAAATGATACAATATATATTTTAAAACGGTCAGCCGCGTTGCATCCTGTTAAAATTGAAATCTAGTATAAGGGGATTTTTTTTACATGCGTGACATTAAGAGATGCACGATTTTTACAATATTAATCTTTTGAACAAGAGGAACTCACAATAAACTTGTAATCTCTCACCAGAAACGTGTAATCTCTCACCAGAAACTTGTCAGTGCACAAAGAAAACCAATTACACAGCAATCAACAAGCAACAATCAATTATAAAGGTGACTATCGAACACCTGTTTGTAGTAATGAGCAACGTATGTACATTTCATCCGACCACTGTCAATCAAGAAACCAATTAATTAGATATAGCCAAGGTATTATTTAATGGATTTAGTTAAAATCTTTGATTTAGTCGCATACTTCCATGAGCTATATTTCTAATGATCTAATGAGGACATATAACAAAGGAATGTGTCATAACATGACTTTTAAAGGTTAATGCATAAATAACGGACAGGTCAGATCAAAGCCTTCAACGACCCCAAGGGACGTTATGGTACGATAGTAAGTATGCTTGTATTTGAGCAGTCTCCGCTGCTACTTACTGTCGGTCTCTCCTTCAACACAGTATAATATATAAATCTGCGTTTGACAAGATATCTTCCACACCAAAATCAAAAAGTAATTAAAGCTGAAATATCGTAGAGCAGCAGGGAAGTTCTACAGACCAGGTGGCACAGACGAAATTAAGCCTTCTAGACAAATAATTTCCGTAGAACCCTCAGAATTCAAAACTAAAGCCTCCTACGCGAAATAATCCGAAAAATTCCCCCCAAATTTGCATTTTTGGACACAAAAAAAATGGCAGCTTTTTTGGGGGGGGTATTGTAAAATTTATTTGCCGTAATTTCATTATGGGGGTTGCAATTTTATGAGTAAATCTGATCAAGACCGATTCGATACCTACTACGCGGATCATGAAGATTAATCGTGACAAATCCGTGCGGTGTTGCCTGAGCGTGACTAAAGAAATTTTTGAACTTATTTATGTCCATATCGCCATTGCACCAAGTTTGATGAATATTCCTCAGCGTGTGAGTATCAACGCCATTGAAAACTGATAAAATATTACAATTATCTCTAATTACCTTCGGAATTTGCGTATATCGCTGCGTCACGTAAATCACATCGGTGTTCTTGTGTCGGCCACGCGAGAATATCCTAGCTGGGTTAGTTTGTTTGTCCAGCATCACATCATCAAAAACAACAAGATTATTAGCATCACCGTCTAAACTTTCCACTGATGGAGCTTCATTGATATCCGTTATAAATTCTATTGTGCCATCCTCAGTATTATCGCTAAATTCCTTTAGTACCTTATAACATCGCTGATCATCTACGGACGGCGCAACTAAATACAATTTGTCCCATTTCAACCATCTCATTATCAAATTTAGCAATAACTGAGTTTTTCCAGAACCGGATGGTCCAATAATTATCATTCTAATCGAATTCGGTAGTGCGTCGACGTGTTTTACTTGTTCGCGTTTTTTCGTGGCTGAAAAATCAATTACATTCATGTTATTAGAATATTATGGATTCATATTGTGTTAAGTGTCGCACTCGAACTGCTACGATAAATCCAATCGAAGTCGTTACACGCAACAACAGGAATGCAATTAAGGGAGAATGTGAAGTTTGCAAGACAATTAAGTTTAGATTTGTAAAAAAAAAAGTAGAACCGGAGGAGACATCGCAACCTCCTTAACAAATCTGCCTGGAACTCCTTGGGCGAAATATCCCGGAGAGAAACATTTACCAGGATATAATTACTGCGGACCTGGTACAAGGCTAGATATAAGACTTAACGATAATAATCAACCAAATCCTGGCGAGGATCCAGTAAACGCTATCGATAACGCATGCTACTATCACGATCTTGCATATCGCAGCGGAGATTTACAACAACGGCATCTCGCTGATATTAAATTAATTCACGCAATAGACGCCGTTCCTAATAAAAATTTCAAAGAGAAATTAGCAACCTGGCTGATAAAAGGTGCAATGAAAGGTAAATTAGTACTAGGTGCTGGTAATTTATAATGGAGCAAATATATTATTCTCCGCGAGGATTTTGGCGAGGAAAATCAGCAATAGCCAAACTTGCTAAGGCAGCAAAAGTAAAGCAATCTGTCGCTGAATCGTGGCTATCGAGGCAAGCAGTCTGGCAAATTTATCTTCCTCCGCTTAAGAAAATATCATATGCGAGTTTCTCTGTCAGCGTCCCTAATGAAGTCCATCAGGCTGATCTTATGTTTCTTCCTTACGATACCGTCGACGGAGTTATATACAAATATGTTCTGACGGTTGTTGATATCGCTAGCAGATACAAGGAAGCGGAACCGTTATCGAATAAAACAGCAACAGATATTGCTAAGGCGTTTAGCGAAATTTATTCACGATCTCCATTAACATGGCCGAAGCTTCTCCAGGTTGATCCAGGTCGAGAATTTCTTGGCGCGGTTACTTCACTGATGAAAAAGAATAATGTTAAAATCCGTCGCGGTATTGTAGGTGTTCATCACAATCAAGCTATCGTTGAGAGATTCAATAAAACTCTTGCAGAACGATTATTCGGATATCAGTACGCGAGAGAATTTATCCAAGATAAACGATCTCACGATTGGGTAACAAGATTACCTCACGTGATTAACGCGCTAAATAATGAAGTAACACGAACGATATCAATGAAACCCGCAATTGCAATTACAAAAACAAAAATACCACTAAAGCGAAATTCTACTATTCCACCTGTGTTAGGTAGCGTCACGGTCAGATATTTATATAAGGAGGGAGAAGCCGAGGGTGGCAGAAAAAGAGCAACTGATCCAAACTGGAGTGTTACAACGCATAAAATATCAGCTGTAACAAGATCATCAGGAAGGCCAGCGATTTATTTTCTAGATTCACTAGCACCGCAACGAGGATTTACCAAAGAAGAACTACAAATAATACCAAAGGATACTCAATTACCACCATCGTCGTTAATGTGAAATTTAATCCTACCTAACTGAGATAATTTTCTTACTCGAGAAACTGCTAGATAAACTAAATTTGACCAGGAAATTCTATCATCGACGATCCAGACTTGACCATCTACTGTTAATCCCTGTGACGAGTGTATCGTTGCTGCGTATCCGAGTTTCCATGGCGATCTTTCTGCGTTTATTGCATCATTGACAAGATTAATATCAACGAAAATAATATCATTTAAAACTAATATTTTTTCTTCTCCGCATGGCAAAATAACATTAATATTTTGTTTCCTAGTATCAGCGGGTCTATAACACAACGGCACCTGCAGTGTTGGAAATTTCTCACAGTGAAGCTTGAATAGCATTTCTTGAATAGCATCGCGAATAATTTTTCTGCTAGCAACGATCAAATGATCTGGACGCCACAAATTTAGAAAATTATCCATCGAAGTTTCGTCGATTATTTTTCTCATCACATCACATTGAATTTTATTAGGTTGCAATCGAATCATTTTTTTAAACTCGGTCAGTAAATTATCATTGGATCTATAATCAGCGTCAATTTCTTCATAATAATCTACAAAATTTCTAAGCCACCTGTGAGGAGATTCACCATCAATAGGATCAGGTTGGCCGTGATCTCCGCACATTATTACAGCGGTATTTTTTTCTTCTAGCCAACCCAGGAATAATTTTAACACAACTAAATTTACCGTGCAAATTTCATCAAATATTATAATCTTGTTGATATATTTATTTCCCATTCGAGCTGAATCCCACAATCCACCGCTATACTTGAAATAACTATGATACGTACAAGAATTAACGCCACGTTGTTTTATTTCTCGCGCTAATCTATGAGTTGGAGTCAACACGATCATATCAGAGTTTGAAAATAAGTTTATTGCTCGTGTTGTTTTACCACTGCCGCCAGGACCATTTAGGTAAACGAATTTGTTTCGTGAAATTGGATCAAACACTGATACTGCTGTTGATACTTCATCGCATTTATCTTTATGAAATTTATCGCAATCTTCTACATCCGCGTCCTCACAATAATCTAGAATATCCTCGTTTTTTATTCTCCAAGTTCCCCAGGAACCATCGGTGATTAAATTCTCCAACCTACACTGATATTTTTTATCAATATAAAATGAATCCGTTGCAACCCTTACCGCGATATCAGAAAATTTATTTATCATCGACAGCAAATTAATACTCACATAAGCGAGCATTGATGATCTTAAATGAGTATACTGTGCTGATTCTCCATCAAGATAAGTTATCACTGTACCTAACTTCGTTCCATCAATAATAATATTTTCTCTGTTGCAAAATATTCCACGAGACACTGTATCGGCAATAATAAAATCCATCTCAGCATCATTGATAAATAACCTAGCGTGGCGATGTTTATGATCAACTGATCCTCCTTGAGTAAATTTACCAATTATTTTTCTTCCAATATCTTTCGCGTTCTCACAATCCGTGGGTAACCACACCTCGGTCTGCTTTCTATACGATATAATTGCTTCACTTACCGTCAATGATATTAACATCGACGAATCCAACATATATCTCAACAATACCGTAGGGACCCATCTTCGCTGAGATAAATGCCGACCAAACCAAATATAACAAATTTTATGCAAATTTTCAGCAAGTTCGAATGAAGTAACATGAGCGAATCCTGTCATTACAAAATCAGGTAATGGTCCGTTAATTGCAACTCTCGTCATCTCGTTGGTAGGATGACCGAATTTAGCAAAGTAATCCGCACAATCGCCATACCCAAGGAAACTTCCAGGATAGCATGCGCTCATATCAACGGAAATCATATCCTCGAAATAATATTTGGTATTCCATAATCCTCCATGGCCGTATTCGATACAACTAAGTTGAATATCATTGAGAAATTCATTTCTTGTAGGTTTCCACGAATTTCTTTCTCTAGCAGCGTGAGCAGCAACAGACGGAACAGTAAAGCAATTTGTCAGTAACTGATCTGGATTTGATGAATACTTCTCCGCGATATTTCTCATTGTTTCGTGTAATATTTCATCTCGGTAAATATCTCCGCGTGGTAAGATAAATTGATCGTATCTTTCTTCGCTAGAAAATAACCAAATCGATATTGGATCGGACTTGGCTAATAGTTTGATATATCTAAACATTGCATCGGAACTATCTTTGGATTCCACGGGATAAAACTTAACAACACGATCTCGCGGGAATATCATTACCGACTGACTCCACGCATGTGAATTATGATCAACAATTTCGATTGGTGTTCCTCGAGAATTATACGGCGATGAATATAATATTTCACCCGATAGTGTTTTAACCGTAATAGGAAATTTAAGTTTCTTACTTAACGCAGCAACATCATCGATTGATGCGCCATCAGCAACTGTCTTTGCCCATGAATTAATTTTATCCAATCTCAATTGAGTCAGACCAGATCCGCGACGGGCATTCCTCATATGTTCGATAACTCGCTCAGCTACGCAGTTTATCATCGGCGATTCCCTCATCGCAGGTAGTTTTTTCACATCAGGATTATTATTCAGCCGATAAATTCCATAGACAACAGCACTAGAAGGATACGCCCTAGCATAATAAGGACCATCAATCCCCAGCAGCAATCCCGGTTTCGAATTTTTATCAAGAACAACATTTTTCTTACCGCCACGTACTGGATCTCGTTTATCACGAATAATCCAAATGTCATCGGGCATTTGTGCAATAAATTTTATTCCGAAAATAAATCTCTCTTCTTTGTGTGAGTTTTTTATATGCTCGATTATCTTCTTTGCTCGCTCCAAATTCATCGTAGCATCAACAAAGTTAGTTTTCCATGTCGACCAAACATGAATCGCTCCATCATCAAAGAATTCCTTCTTCGCACTATCAACTTCAGGAATGATATATTCTGCCTCATCGAGATCAAATAAATCCATTATTATATTTTAGACAAATATCTAAATTATAATGAAGCAATGCGCGTGGATAACAGTTGGATCAACAAAAACATGTGACAAATCCTGCAGAGGTGAATATTGTGGCGCTCATATATACGAAATTCGACGAGGTAACAAAGGACCACAGCGATGTTTAGTTTGCCAAGTTGGTATTCGAGGAAAGACTCGATTATGTTTCTCTTGTGGAGGAAAAAAATATCGTGAATTACGAAGATATTATGAAAAAAGATCCTCCTCGGTAATAAAATGCGAAGAAGATTATATTAATCGTTTCAAAGCAAATTTCGATTTAAACAAAGAGAATATCATATATGGAAATGAAATCAGCGATTCCCATGAGTGAATATAAATCGCATCCCATCATCGAAGGTTACGAAGCATCTGAGGATGGTAATGTCAGAAACATCAAAACAAAGAAACGTGTTGGTAGTATTTGTAATTCGGGATATCTCAAATTTACAGTCCATAAAAGAAATGAAAGAACAGAATGTTATTCGAATCATAGATTTGTGTTCGAGTGTTATTACGGACCAATAGATATCGGACTTGTTATTGACCACATTGACGGTAATAAACTTAACAATAAACTTTCCAATCTGCGCGCGGTAACCCAGAGTGAAAATTGTAGGGTTGGTAATAACCGTGGATTTCCTAATTATTCGAGGACTGTTAAATCAGTGAATCAAACAACAGGTGAGGAAATCGCGTTTACATCGATGTCTGCAGCAGCAAAACATTTCGTTATTGACTCGCATTCAGTAAAACGAGTGGCAGAAGGAAAATACAACGCAACATTTTCTTATGATGCTGATTCGTGGATTAAATTCTCCTATGTACCAATAATATTTGATTCGGAGAGTGACGAAGAATAATTGAATATCTCCGCAAAACAAAAAAAAAAGATTAATTTTGAAAATTTCCCTGGATTTTATTTATTTTTTTCGCCCATTTTTCCCCCAGAAATATTTCTGGGATACAGATTTAACAAATTCACTTGCGATTTAAAAATCAGAGATTCTCACGATTTCACCAAAAGATTGATACTTACAGTTTCTCCGCGTATATCAAGTAAATTTCCTTTCTGATCCGTTAGTTTGAAATTTATTCTTGTCAACAATCGATTATGACATCGCAGGTAAAACGGATTCATTGGTTCTTTTATTATCAAATAACCAGGAGATGCGCTAGGTGAAAATGAATATAAAATAAAACCCTGATGGGCTTGATTTGACTCTGACGCATCAACATTATAACTACCCTCGACAACGTCCGCGTGAAGATAAATCGCGATAACTTCCGTTATATTAACGATACCCGGCGATATGTGCCGTCCACCTTTGTCAGGATCGTTATTGTGTTTAAGAATCAATTCTGAATGTATTTTTTTGGTCCATGAGGCATGTAATTTCGGAAATAAATCATCAATGGTATCAGTGACGGATTTTCTCATCGCATCAAAATCAGAATTGGGAAATTTGAAATTTGGCAGTGTTTCCTCGGTTAATTCAAATACTCTCATGAATTTTTGTTTTTCACCCGAGTTCTTGATCAACTCGAATTTGCTAATAGGAAGAACATAGTCGGCAATTGATATATCGTCGATTATCGCCCGAATAAACATATCATGATAATATTCAATATCATTCGCAAGTTGATTTAAAATTTTCACGTGTTTTATAATTTCACTACATGAACTAGATTTATTTAGGATGCATTCATGAAATGATCCGCGCAATAAATTTAATTGTAATTCGTGTTCTTGAATAAACTCGTCTAGTGTTCTTCTTACCAAGATACCGTCTATGGGGGCTATTATCCTGTTAATGTGGGTAGCGTCGAAGATTTTCACATCTGGGGGGATTTTAGGAAGAGGTAACCACGAGAGAATTCTTTCGTTAATAAAAGTGAAAGCGAATATTACTAGGTTAATTTTGTGGTTATTCATGAGATTGATGGCGCTGTGGATCAAAGGTTTGTGTTTGATATCTCCATACCATCCTTCGTTGGTTGTAAAATCTTCCTTTTTTGGTTCCGGTAGTTCTGGAAGGGTTTCATCATACCAACCTGGAATAATAACATCCGATTTCTTTGGTTTTATCAGAGGTGCAACCTCGGGCCAACCTAATATATTTCTAATCGATGATTGGTAAATATCTACCACGTACGGTGATTTCACTTCTATCATTGACGATAGTGTTGGATCATGTGAAGATATCTTTATTCCCGGAGTAGCATCGCCGGTTAAATTTGATATTCTAGTAGTAAACTCGCTATTCAGCTGATCAATTTCATAACTGCCCGTTGGTATACCAACAACGATCCAATCGGGTGTTCCATCGGGTTTATTTTTATTTGCAAAAACAAGTGAATTATTTGGCATCAAATTACCGAATGATTTCGATCTCACATTAGGCCAGCTGTTGTAGACGCGCAATTGTGTTAACGCAATTTCGTTAACGCTAATTGGTGTTGAGAAATTAATACTAAACTCGGGTTTCGTTGAACTTAGCGATATTAACGTTGTTGTCGGCGGTGTCGTGTTTGTCACGATCTGGGCTAACTCGGACATTATTAATATTCATTTGTTCAATCTCCGAGTAAATACTAATCATTGAAGAAAATTCTAGATCGGATATAATACCGTCGTTGAGACTTTCAGAAAGTAACAATGATAACTTCGAGTACGCGTCACTAACTTTAGCAAGTTTACTTTTGTACGATGATAACTTTTCACTTGTGCACGAGGATATCTTTTTTGCGATGATATTAAGAACACCGGCAATTGTTGTTGTTGACGAGATTATTATTGTTGCTACAATTGGCGCTATCATTGTTACCGCGGATAGAATTATTCCTGCACCAGCGACCACAGCTGATACTGCGTAAACAGCAACATCAATGATAACTAATTTGCGCTGGTATTTATTTATTTTTGTTTGATAATCGTCAAGTTGTTTTTTTAGTGAATCCTGCCATAGGCGAGCTTGATTGTAACGGTAATCCGATGCTGTCATTTATTAGTATCTTACGATAACAATTACGGGATTATCATGTTTATCCTGGAATACCAACTGTTTCCAATCCCGATAAATATTCGAAAATTACAAAATAATCCACCGGTTCTGTGGTGGTTCTATCTGGCGGTTCTAGATCGCAGAGTACGCCGGTATTTTTTTCTATAGAAATAATAAAAAATCCGGGGTAGAATTCATGAATTTCACTATTCGATTTTATTTTAAATTTTATCTTGGAAATAACATATACTCGATATACGCCGGTAATTGGTACGGTGAAATAAAATCCGATAATACCTTTTTTAGGTTCCCAATTATAATTGTATGTCTTAAACACAAATGGCACATTGCAGACAATATTTTTTGTTTCTACCTCCGTTGGTATCGAAATTCGCGATAATTTTCCAAGTTTCATTGACGATATTTTTGTGTTGATATCGTCAATTTCTTTACCTAATTGCTTTACGTCAGTGGCGTGACCAGTTTTATCGACGGATTGGTCAATCTTTGCTGTTGCAGCAAGAAGTTTCGTGTTTAAATCTCGAATTTCTCCGTCGTACGTTGATATATCTAACTTTTGACGCGCTAATTCACGTACCACGTTAATTTCATCGTTGATGGATTTTATTTGTCCTTGCATCACGTTAATCCCCTTGGTAAATTCAGGAACAACAACATTACCGAGTTTAATAATTTCCTCGTTGATTTTTTTGTTGAGATCGTCGATCGATGGTTTCTGACCCATCGAGATATTTACTTCGTTAATTTTGGCAAGAATACTAGTAATTTCCTCGTTGATTTTTTTTATTTTTTTGTTGAGATCGTCGATTGATGTTTTATCGATTTTCTGACTCATCGAGATATTTACTTCGTTAATTTCGGCAAGAATATTAGTAATTTCCTCGTTGATTTTTTTTATTTTCTCGCTAAGATCGTCATGTGATGCTTGATCTGATACGGAGGAAGTATCACTGGATGTTTTTATATTCTCGTCAAATTTTTTGCTAAATTTATCTAAAGCATCGTCAAGTTTTTTAAGGTCGTTATTTAGCCTATTAAGTCTTTTTGTCATTCTATCCTGAAGATCGTCGTGTAATGCTTTATCGGCCTTCAGGGGTAACTTTGCTATAATATCGGCGATATCAACAACAGATTTTAATACCATCTCCGATTGGCGAGTAAATTGACTAATGTGATCGCGGTATTCGTCTCGCTTGATTATGTCAGTTATTTTGACGTTGCTAGTTTGTAATCGCCCTTCTGTATTTTGAAATACAGCAACTTCACCAGGATCAACTTCTGACAGCGATAAAAGATTGTTAATATCGCTCTTGGTTGCAAACTTTGATGTATCGATGTCGACTGCATCTTTTTTTTCTTTTCTGAAGAGAGATCTACCGTAAATGTCAACCATGATATTTATCTACGGTATATTCAAATAAAATTTTGCGAAAAGGACGAGATGATTTTGAAATTGCATCAAGGACATTAATTGACTCTGGACCGCATATTGGTGGATCCGCTAATGTTTGTGTTGGAAGTGTTGAATACCAAACTGGAAGTTTTAATTTTGACACATATTTGATAAATTCATTCGGCGGTGCTAATCCGTATGAGTCGAAGTAAATAACTTCGCGAGGATTAATCGCGTAAGCAACCCAGTGAGTGCCAGGGCCGGAATTTTTATCGAGATTTATTATTCCTGTCTCGGTGGGATTTGGTTTATCTGGTAGTTGATCTCGCATAAATACGCCTCTGAAAAATTTTATTTTCTTTTTTTTTGCTTCACTTATTAAATCTAAATTTGAGGTTGGTAGGCTCGATTTAACCCGGATCCGTACGGGGGTCGTCTTAGGTAAAGGCCGGATCCTTGTTGCGGTTGCATCAATTTTGCTAGAAGAGAGAAGGGGGAGATAAAACCTCCCTTTTTTTTGCGATATCCTCTTCCAACGATTTTACTTCCTATTGCGGTACCTATCCCTCCAAGTGCGCCCAATCCTAATGCTTTTCCACCTGCTATTAACGCGGGTATAAGCGCGGCCAATGGAAAAATACCACCTACTTTGATCATATCTCTGATTGCTCCTATTGAGAGATTCAAGCGAATACCAGTATTTGCCGATCTGGCTTTGGTGAAATGTCCGTGTTGATTTTTAGTTAACGATAGTTTGTTAGGTCCACCGTGAAGTTGATTACTTTTCAAAGTTAAACTTAAACCTCGTCGCGCTGCTGTTGCTGATTGAAGTTTTTTCACCTGACCGGGGGTCAGAGTTACGCTGACGTGATCGTATGGCATATTAATAATCACTTAATCTAAATTTAGAATTTGTTACATGTTCTCTACGGGTGCATCGATAACTCTCATTCTACCGCTGATGCCTTCCAGGATCATTGTTCTATCGCTGAGAATAACCGCGATTGCTCTTGCATTTCCTCCTCCTGTGTTAATTCTTGCTTTGAAATGAATATCGACGACCGACTGCTTTACCAAATCGAGATGTTCCAAAGAAAAATAATAGATGGGATAGAGAGTGTTAAAATCTAATTGTGATATTTGCAATCCAGTATCAATATTTTGATCGCGGCCCATGAAACTTAACAATCGATGATACGCGCGTGCCGTGGAATTGGTGACATAATCGATGGCTATTTCCTCGGTTGGCTCCTGTTGGCCGTTTATTCTCAATGAAACGTTTGTTGCCTCGAGTCGATCGAATATCATATGGCTATGCAGTTGATCATTTCTATTCATGTTTTGTAGAGCAACAAAGATATGTCTTGGTGCGGAGGAGCCCTGCTGTGACGCAATTCGCCAAGTAAATATTCCGTTAATATTAACATTTTCGATAGAGTCAGTCATCGTTGTCAGCCAAGACATTATGGATTTTCCTCCTTGATTCATAAATGATAATAATTTTTCTTCTATGATCATCGATGGAACTATCGCTGGCATCCACAAGGTAATTCTTTCAAGGACAACTTTGCCGATATCAAGGGGATCTGCACTTGCATCTCGCCAGATGGCTCTGTCATCATTGGCATCTCGAACGAAAGATATCGTATGCTTCGCTCCGTAAATAACTTTTCTGAAATGTCTGCAAAATCCAAAAATATGAGATAACGGAATTGCGCAGGAAAATCTTAAACTCGGACCAACCAACATAAGTTTTCGCGTGGCAAATCCGAGATTGTAATCGTCATTGACGCCAGTTATTAACGCCATCTGAGTGGCTGGATTAACACCACCTGGAGTAGTTGGTATAGCGGTGTTATACCGATTGTGTTCAGCTTCATTAGAATTATCCTTGGCAAACATCATACTAGGACCGGCTGATCTGGTAAAATCATCCGAGTATCTTGCTAGTCCTATGATCGTCGTTGCTATATCAACATTATTCGTGATTGATTCAATCTCTTTTCCATCGATCATGTAAGTGGCATTCTTGAATAATGCCATAATACCATTATTGACAAATCCAACTTTAAAATTTGCTCCAAAGTTAGTATCATTGGTTCTAACAATTTTACCAACAAATTCGATATACGCCTCAGATGGAAGAAAATATCTTGTTGTATCGTGGACTTGAATTTCCTTCCGATTTCTTGAATCGGGCTCAACTACATCGTACGAGAAATATTGAAAATCTCGCACTGATGTATCCCTACCTACTGGTTCATCCATGTCAAATACTTCATTTGACACTTGTGCAAACATTTATTATTAATAATATCGTCTAAAACGAAGACCGCTGCCTGAAATGAAACTTGTATTTGCTAGATTTGTCCTAGCAACATCCTGCGCTAGATTTGTATTAGCAACTTCCTGCGCCAGATTTGTTATAGCAGCTTCCTGTGTTAGATCATTTATTTTTTTATTTGCCGCATCATTTATGACCTTACTAACTTCGGGTGGCATTTCTCTGGTGCTAGGTAATTTAACAGGTTGCTTTTTACGTACTAAACTTAATATTTTATTTTTGATAGCGTTGAAGCCTTTACTAGCCAAATTACCGATACCAGAAACAGCAGTCTCACCTATCTTTCCTATTGCTTTTAATCCTAGTTGTTTTACTATTGGTCCAATTTTAGGTATTACTCGCGTGACAAGACTTCCAATAATATCGCCGAATCCATTACCGTGAATATATTTGTATACTGGTAATCGAGAGTTTACTATGCGGACCTGATTAGGTCTGCGTTGATGTTTGTGAACAATCATATTATTTCAATTGTGTTGATTTAATCGATGAGTTCATCGACAAACTCTTTATAAATGTGAGAATCGATGATACCACCACGGAATAATCGCTGACAAATATCTGATGCTTCGTTGACTATCTCACGGGAGTTATTTCCGGCTCGCTTTCCTCCGATTAATACTTCGAGGCGAGATACATCATTGACAACACTATCGGGACAAACTGAATATCCGCTTCCTGTTTTTTTTTGGTCTGGAGATTCCAATGGCGTTACGTAGAATAAATCGTCTGACGGCGTTGAAGATTTCTTCTCCTCCTCTGATGGTGACCCCGGCGATGTCCCTGACGACGTCCGTGGTGAATATATTTCTGGTGGAGATGGAGGGGTACCACCCCTAAGTGTTGAACCCTCCCCCGGGTGAATTCCCCATCTTATTGGTTTTTCAGGGAGGGGTCCTTTGTAGTTTGAAGCTGTTGGTTCCGGAGGTGGGTCCATATACCAGGGGCGTTCTACGTGAGGATAAAACTTTTCACGTATTTCAGGAAGTTCAATGGAGTGGCGAATATCAAAGGAGGATGAATCAGAACTTTCATCTTTAGGTGACGAACTTTTACTTTTAGGTGACGAACTTTTACTTTTGGGTGGCGAATCCTCAAATTTGGGTAGTGAACCCTTAAATTTGGGTGTTGAAATTTTTACATCTTTCCTTACTTGATAATTAACAATATCCGACAAAAATTTTGAAAAATCATCATCTTTAAAATTTATTGGTTTTCCTAAACTACCAAAATAAACTATCGCATGCCAAACAACATCGTTGACTTTATCAGCATTAATATCTTTTTTCAAATAAATTTTTTTAGTTTTCAAATCAGTTTTTGAAGCAATTACAACTCTCGCAACATCATCTTCACGAATTGCATGTATGTTATCTTCATCCAAATAATTATCAGCAGGTAAACTAGGATCAGGAATAAACGAACCAGATTCATCGTATATGTATTTAGGTACAATTATTGGTTCATCACTCTGATCTTTTTTCTTTTTTGGTTTTCTTTCCTTTTTCTGAGGTGGAGTTCTTTCTTTTGGTCTAGCTCCTAATTCCTCTGGTTGAAATATTGGCTCCTGTGGTTGAATATCTTCCTGTGGTGCTGCTTTTCTTCCTCGTTTTTTAGGTGTTGGTCTAACTTCTAATTCCTCTGGTTGAAATATTGACTCCTGTTGTTGAATATCTTCCTGTGGTGTTTCTTTTCTCCCTCGTTTTTTAGTTTTTTCCTTCTTCTCCTGTTGTTTTCTTTCTTTTTCCTCTTGTTTTCTTTCGTCCGCTACTTGCTTATTAAATCTTTGTGTATCTCTTGCCGCTTCTAAAAATCTTCTGTAACGTGGATCCGTTACTACACTCACATGTGTTTTTCCCGTATAAACTTTATATACCATGCTGTACCAATTATCACGAGTCCCATATCTTTTTTTTCCTATTGGAGTCAAATATTCATTTCGATCGCTAAAATAATTTTCCGCAAAATCACCAATTTGTTCTATAGTATACAATGCCGAGAGAGGTCGCGATATCATATTCCATCCCTCCTCGGTAAAATTTTCTCTTAAATTCTCAATATTAAACTTTCCTTTTATCATTAAAGGTTTTCCTCCAGGTTTTTTTCCTCCAGGTTGTCCTCCATCAGCAATTGCAAGTTGTTGCGCCGCTGCTGCTATTGCTAATCGCTCGGGTAATGTTCGTGATTGATCCTCAATACCTTTCAACATAGGAAAGATTCCACGTTTTCTAGCATCTGGATCTTTTTCGTCGCCATATACAACCTGCTCAATTGTTCCGGTCACTGGCTTCAACCATTTTGCCGAAGTTTCTGAAATTCCATGTTGCATATCTTCGTAACCACGAACATTTCTCTTAAATAATTGTTTTGTCGGAATGAACTTCTTTAATGCCGCTAATTGCTCTCGCGCTAATCTAGCCGAATGAGGCTCTCCAACTCTACTAGTTTTTTTACTCATCTTATTTTCAATGATATTGTTTTATTGTGAAATAAAATTAGCATCTTCAACCCAAATTCAATTACGGCAAATAAATTTTACAATACCCCCCCCAAAAAAGCTGCCATTTTTTTTATGTCCAAAAATGCAAATTTGGGGGGAATTTTTCGGATTATTTCGCGTAGGAGGCTTTAGTTTTGAATTCTGAGGGTTCTACGGAAATTATTTGTCTAGAAGGCTTAATTTCGTCTGTGCCACCTGGTCTGTAGAACTTCCCTGCTGCTTGGAAGACTCTAAAACTGTGTACATTAAAAATAAAAAATAAACAAACATAAAAATTTGCAGAGTAAACTTCGTGTCATTTCTTTTTTATGTTGGCATTGTGAAGTACATTTTGTAAGATGGTACTTAGCATTGTATTTTAGTCTCTCTCTCTCTCTCTCTCTCTCTCTCTCTCTCTCTCTCGTGTTATTACTGGTAATTTCAGTTGTTGAGTATGCTGACAGCGTAATACTCAAGGACTGTATACATTCAGCAGATCGTGTTTTGACCAAACTGTCTGTGTCGACACTATGCCACACTGAATGAATATGCGTTGTTGTTGTTGTTGTGGGGTTTAACGCCATTTTTCAGCACACGATAGGCTATACATGGCGGCCAGTATTAACGGTGGAGGAAGAACCCGGGAAACCCCCCAGAAAGAACCACCGACCCACGAGAAGCTACTGGCAGGCTTTCTCACATATCCACATTGGCTGAATCTGAGACTCGAACCCACGCAGACAGAGGTGAGATGGCAGTGATCCGTAACGGAGAGCGCTTTAGACCACTCGGCCACTCGGGGCCCCAATGAATATGCGAGAATTGAAGGTAGCGAAAATATAATATTATGACTTAACTTCTTTGTGCTTCGATTTTGTATGTGTCTTTAAATATTAACCCGCCTTGTATTTCGACTTGAAGAGAGATTGTAACACACACACTCACACACACACATACATACATACATACATACATGCATACATACATACATACATACATACATACATACATACATACATACATACATACATACATACATAGATACATACATACATACATGGGGACCCCGAGTGGCCGAGTGGTCTAAAGCGCTCACCGTTCCGGATCACTGCCATCTCACCTCCGTCTGCGTGGGTTCGAGTCCAAGGCTCGGCTAGCGTGGGTACGTGGGAAAGCCTGCCAGTAGCTTCTCGTGGGTCGGTAGTTCTTCCCTGGGTTTTCCAGGGTTCTTCCTCCACCAGTTATACTGGCCGCCATGTATAGCCTATCTTGTGCTGAAAATGGCGTTAAACCCTAGAACAACAACAACAACTACATACATACATAGCTTCTCGTGGGTCGGTGGTTCTTCCCGGGGTTTTCCCGGGTTCTTCCTCCACCATTAATACTGACCAACATACATAGCCTATCATGTGCTGAAAGATGGCGTTAAACCCAACAACAACAACAACAACAAACATACATACATATATACTTACATACATACATGCATACATACATACATACATACATACATACATATTATTTGTTCGTTATGTAACATTAAGATGATGTTTTTTATGTTTCTTGAGATGATTTTTCTATGTTGTTTTTAGCATAAGTCTTGTTAGAGTCGATAGAAAACTCTCCATTTATTAGCCAAATAGTCAAGACTGTAAAAAATGTCTTCCTATGTGGGAGGGTGATTCACATTCTATATATACGTGTAAAAAGGAAATGGCTTCATTATGTGCTACATTATCTTTCACAGCTTTGATTCTGATACTCCTTGAGAAGTAAAGTCTGTTTTATCATCGGCAACGTCACGTACAAAGCAAACCGCGAGAAAGTCCACCGGACCCAGGACATACTTAACCATATCCAGAACCAGAATGAATATTTGAAAACAGAAGACTAACTCAACAAAATTTACAATGATAATCTACAAATAGTCAAATAGAACTGCATTTTGAAACTGTTTTGGAAAACATCTTAGTGAGTAGCACGAACAGCTCGCACTGCACGTGGATAAAATGGCGTCCAACTAGGAACTTACTGAACTTGAAAAATAACACAAAGCGGTAAGAGACAGACCATAGAGATTTTATAGAATGTAAATACAAAGAAGGTACACATGAGATCGATGTATCCAAAATACCCATTTAAAATAGACCTAACATGTCAAATCTTGGTAGTACTTCAACTGTTCAACGAAGACTTCGTAGAATTGGCAGACTCCTTGAATCGAAAATGATTGAGAGGATGGATTCTGCGATCCAAGGGAAACAAGCAAATACTACCGTTTGGCGAAATGGAAATAGGAGGGGAAAAGGTGCTGATAAAAGAACCAGAACCAGTACTCAGGAAGATCAAAATGAAAACAACAGAACTACGCCTATCTGATATCCCTATGGAGATCCCCTTAAAGGCTACAATCAAACACTTCGAAGAATAGTTGAAAGTAAAGGTGATGAACGCAAAAATGGACATCATCCCACTCACACCCATGCAAAATAGCATACGAATTTTAGAGATAGAAAAGGATATAATGAAGATCAAACTAGCATTTTTTCTGCGTGGATTCCTCACCAAGTCGTGGTATAAAGGCTGCATATACCACAGGAAATGCAATATATATGGGACTACAGGTCACAAGCCACACAATCGTCCAACCAACAAAGAGGAGAAGAAAAATGATGGCACTGGAGAGATAAACTATCCAACTCAAGGACAAAGAGATGAACAACAGAAATTACAAGTAAAGAAGCAGCAAGCACAACGAAATACCCAAACAGAGATGGAGACAAGTGGGACACAATCTAACAGCAAGAAAGCAACAAACTCAACAAATAGACAGACTAGCATACAAGAGAAGATAAGAACGCAAAGGTACAAGAATCAACGACAGGGAAAATAACAGCAAGAAAAGTACCATAATTAGAGCAAGATTTCAATGGAGCACCAATGAAAACAACAACAGCAAGGAATTCGCCGAAACTGAGAACACAAAAGGAAATGTTAAATAGAACACCACTACTAACAACATCAATGACATCACCGCAAATAAGAGCAGAAACAGCTACAGAGGCTACAACAACGACAACAAAAATACAGGGAATGGAGCAAAAGCTGAATGAAACACCAACAACAACAACATTAACAACAATGACCCCACCGCAAACAAGAAGAGAATCTTACACAAGAACAGTATTGCAAATGATTGAGAAACCAATGCCACCACCAAGAACAACAAAGAAAAACAAAAACAACAACGAAGAATAGAAACCGCTAGAAGTAACAAGAATACCACAAATAGAAAGAGAAATAGAGAACACAACACCAACTGAAAGAGAAGAAGAGAAGAGAAGAGAAAGACTAAGGAAAGGGGAAAAAAAGGACGCAGAACACAGGAGGACGAAGAGACAGTGCAGAAGTATTTCCTTGAAAACGATCAATATCTAGAATAAAAATAACAAAGGATCATAGATACAATAATCCCCCAAAACGAGAAATAAAACATCTAGAAATATAGCAACACATACAAACACCAAAAGGTTAAAATTAAGCTTCGGCAACAATACAGTTATGACAGTGGGGGACTCTGTAACGGTCTGAAAAGTTAATATAAGGGAGTACACACACACACAAACACACACACACAGACACACACACAAGTAAAATGGAAATGGCTTTATTATGTGCTACAGTGTCTTTCACAACAAAACTGCGTTGCCCATGTTTGAATTCCGGAGTGACACAATCTCTCCCATGTTTGTAATATATGCTCAGATTAATCCTCCTTAATTACGGGATTTGTTTTCTACGTACGTATGTGGCTAACCATTTCATTTTCTTGGTGTGTGTGGATGAGATTGGCAATTCCTGGATTATTTTTTTTGGGGGGGGGGGGTGAGGGGGACATTTCCGGCCTTCAAATAGCGTGAAAACAAATTTTGCCCTGATTTGTAGAACAAAAGATATAAAGTAGCTTCACTGAGCTAATATTAATAAAAAAAATTTTCGATTCTAAACAAAAATGTAGCATTTACATGCGGTATGTGTGTCTGTTATTTGTCGGTTTGTGACATTTTAACAACTTAAGGTGATCGATTACAGAGTATGGTTCCATGCTTGTTCAAGTGTTAAAACAATTTAATTGCAGACCCAAAACGACACAGTACATATCGTTAAACACTCATTTTGCAACTTGTCAAAATTTAGGTCTAATTTAAGATGTATATTTTTATATGCAAGTCATGTACAGATGCGCGATATTTACAGTTTTCAGCTTTTGAATATGAAAAACAGAAAACTTGTAACGTCACACCTGAAACTTGTAAGTGCAGAAAGAAAAGCAATTAAACAGCAATCAAGCGGCAGTAATCAGTTATACGCGGTAACTAACGAACACCTGTTTATAGTAATGTATAACACATGTACATTTCTCTATTTTCGTGTTGGAACAACAAATTCACCGGACTACCGCGAATCAAGAAACCAATTAGGTATTACTAACTGAGCAATTATCGAAAGAATCTCGTTAAAATGGTTGATTTAATAGCATAATTCCACGAGTTATCTCTCTGATTATCTAATGAGGACTTGTTTGATAAGGATGCGTCATAACACAGCTAAAACAAAGTAACGCATAAATAACGGACATGTCAGATCCAGCATTCTACGGCGCCATGGGACGTTATGATACGATAGTAAGTAAATTTAATTTCAGCAGTCTCCGCTGCTCCTGTCAGTCACGCCTACAACAAAGAATTATACACTAATCTTTAACATCTCGTTTTCGACAACAGACTCTAAAAGTAATTCAAGCTAATATCGTAGCGGTGCTTGTCGGAGTCTGAAATTGTGTCTGTAAAGTGAAGAAAAAAAAAACCAATATAGGAAGTAATACATTAAACGTTTGTTATTTCGTGTTCATTTTGGCACCGTGAAGTATATTTTGTAAGATGGTGTTTAACATTTATCTTAACGTTTTCTTCGTGTATTAATGACAGGGATAAGAGTGATATGGAAACAACAATCGAAATATTTGTGACGAATGAAGAGATAATTAAACGAAAATAAGAGCACATTTTAAAATTAACGTTTAATTTAAAATTATATATTTAGAGAAAAATGAAATAGATTTTTTCATTAGGGACATTTAGCGGATTAAGATCCAGCTAACTTTCAGTTATCTTTACGCATGTTGGTTCAGACCAAGAGTATGCCAAATCAAGCAAAAAATGCAAGGTGAACTAGCTTTAGTGACAGATGTCCATTATTAACAAAAGTTTGTATTATTGTTTAAAATTTCGTCAGCACCAATGGTTTGTGATGTCCGCCAATCCTGAAAGTCATATTTTCACCAATTTTTCGTACTATCGTAGCTTTTGTCTTTCTTTTCGGGAAAAATCCACAGATCGAAAGGTGATGGTGAGCTCATGTTTCCGTCCTCTACGTCACAGTAACTAGGAGAGGCGTGATTTCAGCGAGGAACGTCAGAATGGACATTGCATTGTTGCATGGTTGGCCGTGGTTCGATACTCTGTAAGAGAACTCACAGAAATGTAGATTTAGTTATAATTATTAAACCAAGACAACACGCTAACTCTAAGCTTACATAAGAAAACAAACAAGAAAGTATGATTCCTTTGCAAAAAATTAATTTAGGGTTACCAATTTGATATTTTCATAGTATTTCTGTACTTGAAAAATCATATAAAATTCTGGATGAGATCAAAGAACCCGATGTAGCCGAAATATGCATGAGATGTAATACAAACAGTACTCAGATTGTGCGTGAATTTAAATAAGTACAAAAGTTATAATGTTAAATCATACATGCAGACAAAAGAAAGTTTATAAATTTTATCGTACAAAGAATTCCATGCCAATTTTTTATTATTATTGTAGAGCATGAAGTTGACAGCGAAAATCTTTATGATAACAAAGTCCATATTATTATAACAGAACAAATATTAGAATAACAAAATCAGTATTAGAATAATACAATCAATATTAGAACAACAAGCAACAATTACATAATTAATACGAGTGACTTTCTATAAATACAACATTATCCTAATTTCAATATACAAATTTCGAACAATTAAAATTTTTGAGAATTTCACAAATATAAAATTACAACTACCATTGCCCTACTTTTAGAAATTTATGCCATTATGTTGACATGGCATATATGAACATAATTTAAAATCTTCCAAGAAAAAGATGTCAAAAGCTAGAAAATCGATGAGGTCAACAAGTCGGCTGAGTCAACCTTATAATGGCGGCAAATTATTGGTAACAATTCCGGTCTTGTATTGGTTTTGCATTACGTACAACTGTTTCTGAATGTGTCATGCATCCCTTGACAATTGTTTTGAATCCTGTTGACGCATATATTTGTTTTTTTATGGCACTCAAATTCATGCTAAGTTAACAAAACAAAATGTCATTTGAAATTTAATTCGTGCTTGGACGCACATCCTTTCGTGCAACGTAGGCTGCACGTCTTAGTTGATGGCAATACTTAATTCTTGTTTGTATATCTGTAAATTTCAAAATGTCACGCGTGAACATCAAGAGGTAGCATAAGGAGACTAAGCAGACCAGGCTATCAAGTACGTTGGGGGGTTGGAGAAGAAGTGGTTGAGACTACCCCGTGCAATTGATAGAAGAGTAACCCCTTCCCCCAGCTGACGTCCATTTGTCAGTTTGTTCCGATGGAAGAGAAGTCAGAGGTTGGTGATGTATTTGAAGTCGAGTCAAACAAAATGGAATCCAACGAAAATTAAGTGGACAAATTAACGTTAAATTTGATAAAATGGTTTTATGAGGTGATGAAGTCAATGATAATAGAGAATATGTTTAGATTCACACTTGTTCAAGCAGTGTTCAAAATCAGCGAAGATAGCTCTTAAAAATACAAGACGTTTTTTATGTTAAGTGTTTAGGCTTTAATAAACAGTAACAAAGAAAGAATGAAAACAACAAACTTTGAAAAATGTAACAAATAATTCATTTCCCTGGAAAAACAATGGAAAATTGGAAAAAAAGAACTTACGGTTTTAGGAATCAAATCCAAAAATAATCCTAGAAAAATCCATGGAATTAAATTTTAGAAGTCATAGTAATGAAATGGTCTAATGGTCTAATCAATTCAAGTTCGAGTCCCGATGAAAAATCCAAAATGGAATGGATGGCGTTTAATAGAGCCAGTATAGTGCTGTAGTGTCTACAGTTCTTTGTTATTCCACAGAAGATAATATTCCGGTATCTGAATTTCCGAATAAACATTCAAAAAATGTCGTTGTCCAAGAATTCTGTATGAGGATATCAAATATTTCCAGAGAAAGGAATGAATAATTCCATAAAATAAATCTTTTACTCAAAACTGTTCACAAACACTTTCCAGTGTAAAAGCCCAACTGACTAATTTCTCTATAGACAAAGGTTATACAGTAACATGAGATGCAAAAAAGATTCCCGGATGAGGGTCAACCCTACAGAATTTCGAGAACATCGTAGGAGTATTTACGTCTAAAGTCACGTAGTCCCAGTCAGTCTCGATTTCACTATTATCATTCACACATTAAGTATAATTTTTTTTAAAAAAAAGAGTTGTTTACTTGATTCTCAATTGAAGTCAGGAACTAGGTCAGCAAAAAGATACAAGGTTCTATTTTTTTGGTGTTTTCGACTAAATAGTCAGGTCAAACTAATTTCTGGAAAATATCAAATTCCTAGTAAACAAATTACATTACTTTGACATGTAATGAAATAAAAAATATTTTAAAACTTGCAAACAGCCAATTAAATTAAATCAAATATAAATTAAATCAAATATACATAACACGTTAATGATTGTGAAGTGTCGAATATTGAATTGTAATTAACTTTAAAGTTGAATGCATTTAGCATTAAAATTGTATCGCATTTAAACCAGAAAAGTCTTTTTGAAGAGTCACTTCGACTTTTCTTCTTTTCTCCCACGTGTCAGGGTTAAAACTTGAAAGGCCAAATTTTATGACTGAGTGAGATTTGACCAGGGGCATTACTACGCTGTCCTGAGAATGTAAACATTTGATCTACCAACCATAACCGCTTGATAGGAACCCATGTCAAATTATCATTTTCACTGGGAAATTGATATGCCGTACTTCACAGATTCTATGCTGTCTGAAAATCTGACGAAAGAAATGATTGTCTTGGGGAAAATTTAGGAACCACTGCCTACGATTGGCCAGAATAAATTAAGGCGTACACTTTAGAAGTAATGTGAATTTAAAGTGACGACCTTAGTCAAAATTCTTTAGTCTTAAAATTTCATGTGAGGAGGAGTAGTTTTGACAACGAGGGAAGCCGAAAGAGAGTAGTGCTTTCCTCGTTAAACAAGAAAGGGACCTGGTTGCTGTCTTGTAAGAAAAGACAGGGTTTAGTGCTAGGACGCACAAGTTCTGAAAGATAATTACCTATTTATATTTGATTTTGTAATGTTTAATCTTGTAGGTTAGAGATTGCTGTGAGTTAGAATTTGTGCATGTTATGCAATAGTAATTGAAAATTTAGTAGATCTGTCGCTGTGAAGCGAGGGTAATGCACTACCGTATTAAGTCAGAATTTATGCAGTGTTCGGATAGTTATTTATGCTTCTGAGTAACGTAAGTGAGGGAATTTATGTACTGTAGAAAGTGGTACATACATTGATTTAGGGGCAATTTTGTCCTTGAAGGAACAGGTTTATAAACAAGGACAGTCTAAAGACAGAACGCCGAGAAAAAAAGAAGCACGAAGTCAGAATAAAGGACCAGAAAGTCCATGAAGGGACAAAGCATGGAGAAGAAGTCGATGAAATAGGAAAACGCTGATACACGGTCAAGATAGGAAGGTGATGCGACGTTACAATGATGAAGTGGCAAGAATGAGAGAAGAGGTACTGGAGTTTAGGTGATAGAACGACACTGTCTAGAAGTAGAATATGTAATTTAGAATGATTTCTGGATTACTAACCTGTAATTATGCTTTATGAAAACATGCTGAGATGCGAGAAAGATATATGAGAAAGAACAAGATGATTGTGCGCATGATGATAAGGATACGAGGAAATCGGTTGATAAATGCGAAGAAGATGGCGAGACTAATCCAAAAGCAAAGATGGAATGAAGATCTATGTCAAGGACATAAGCATTACACATTTCCTTTGCAATTTCTTATAATCAGCTGACATACCTGTCAGTTTTTATGAAACAAAAAGACACTTGAAATGTTGATGGTGGAGATGACAGAGATGACTTATACTAATTTGAAGATGTTTAAATGATTGTAAATACTAAATAGTATATAACGCTTGTTCTGATAATATGAATTGCCGAATCGATTGGCAGTGTACTGATACTGACATTGTGGTCGATCCTGCAAATCATCATATTTTCTAGATCATAATATTTTCTCGAATAGCTGAAAACCTGTGTATGTTAAGATATTTTTCAAGCTGAAGGCATATGATTCAATGATTGTATACATCTAACAGATCTTGTATTGGTGGAACGTTTGTGTCGCCACAACACCACAATTACCAAATATGCAAATATTTAATGTACAGAAAATATTGTGATTTCATTTCATTAATTTCATTCTGTGTCTTGATTCAGTACGTAACTTTAAGTACCTTTCCTCCTCATAACTCGAATGCTGCATCCTTACTATGTAAATCTCTCAGAAATTATACCGTATCGAAAAGAAACTAGGATACATGTTGCTACTTGCAGCCCATCTAGTAGTCTACATCAATCCATCGATCTACATACATACATACATACATATGTCCACGTCTTTGAAAATCGATACAATTGTATAAGAATACATGTAAGAAAAGAAGCATTATGATTATATGGTCTTAAACGAAACAATAGCAAAGAGCGAAAAGAAGCAAGTTTGTACAATTCAACAAATAATTTTTTTTCTTCTAAATTCAACATACATACAGATAACATGTCTCTCAATATGTCCAATTGTGATCCGGCCATTGCGTCATAATACGGATATATAAGCATTGTTGTAACTGTATTATATCAAGACTGTAGATCAGTGATGAATTTCCACTGATTAATCATCAGTGATGTTTGAAAATAACGACGAAAATAGAAGTAATCCCAGTTTTCATAAATGAATTTTACATTATACACAATTTCTTCGCAATCTTTTCTGCATTCCATTCCGCTTCTCTCTCTCTCTCTCTCTCTCTCTCTCTGTTTATAATGTTATTGTGTTTTTTTTGTGTGGTTGCCAAAATTTCACCTAAAGAATTTACTATATTTCTCTTATAATAGCTTATTTCTAACATCTTATTATCGACGCAACTACTTAATTATGTTGAAAAATTTGCGTACATGCTAATTTATTATGCTGACATATAACTATATGTCGACATGTGATTTATTTTTATATATCACCGCATTTGTGTCGCATCAACTATGGAATATGTCCCCCATTAAGAAGTTCTCGACTTTACAAACCAAATTTATGAGTATTGGAAGAACCATATAAGTTTAGCTCTCATTGCATCTCTCATGATCGATCATTTTTTAAAATAAAAATATTTTAAAAAAATTAAATAATTATAAAAAAATTAAACATCGTTACCCGAATGACTCATACAGTTGAGTACGTTAATAAATAACACTTTATATTTGCTCCTTGTCTTTGTTATGTCGGTGAAGTGTATATATTTGGAAGCATTTTTGGTTCATAGTAAGTGTTGTGCCCAAAGAACTCGCCGGGAGAATCGTGATACGGATGGAAGCACACTGATGGTGTACACGGATGGAAGTAAACGGTTGGTAGTACACGAATGGAAGTACACGGATGGTAGTACACGAATGGAAGCACACGGATGGCAGTACGCGGATGGAAGTACACTGATGGAAGTACACAGATGGAAGTACACGGTTAGAAGTACACGAATGGTAGTACACGGATGGTAGTACACGGATGGAAGTACATGGATAGTACGCTGATGGTAGTACACGTATGGAAGCATAAGGATATCACGCTGATGGTAGTACACGCAAGGAAGTACACAGATGGTAGTACACTGATGGTAGTACACGGAAGGAAGTACACTGATAGTAGTGCACGGATGGAAGTACACGAATGGTATTACACGGATGGAAGTACACGGATGGTGGTACACGGATCGAAGTACACGGATAGTATGCTGATGGTAGTACACGGAAGGAAGTACACTGATAGTAGTGCACGGATGGAAGTACACGGATGGTAGTACACAGATGGAAGTACATGGATGGTAGTACACGGATGGAAGTACACGGATGGTATTACACATATGGAAGTACACGGATAGTACGCTGATGGTAGTACACGGAAGGAAGTACACGGATAGTAGTGCACGGATGGAAGTACACAGATGGTAGTACACAGATGGAAGTACACAGATGGTAGTACACTGATGGTAGTACACGGAAGGAAGTACACTGATAGTAGTGCACGGATGGAAGTACACGGATGTTAGTACACAGATGGAAGTACATGGATGGTAGTACACGGATGGAAGTACACGAATGGTATTACACAGATGGAAGTACACGGATGGTGGTACAAGGATGGAAGTACACGGATATTACGCTGATGGTAGTACACGGCTGTTAGACCATGGATTCGATTGGTAAGCTCAAAAGGAGAGAGTACGAGTATGCCATGTTCCAGAATTCTACTCATTTATTTTCTTTCTGGAGAACTCGCTTGCAAACCCGTGAAAGGTCAATCCGTGCTGTCCTTGTTAGAGTATGTATTTTTATTTTGTTACATTATCTTCTCTCATTGCTTAGCCATTTAGCCACGTACTTCCAAGATGCATCACTTTGAAACGACTGTTCCTTAATAAAAGCTCAGCTTACATTCCACGTTTAAAATAGGTATGGACTCATTTTTTATGTTAAATTATACGTGATATACGGGAGTAATATGATATTTGTATTAAGAAAGGACACTTTTTTCTCACTGAATCATAAAAAACTAGACGTAAGTCTGTGACACAAGTTATTACTATTATTGCAATTGCCGACGAGGAATCGTTAAAAAAAAAAAAAAGGAAATGGAAGATAATACCTACAGCGACTGGTTCTTGCTGAGGTTTAGTCCTATGCCTAATTTTCTTTTGGCAAATAAAAGATTCTTACGAAAATTACCTTGTCCATTTTTTCCATCACTGTAATATTCCCATTACGATAAACATGCTTGTGCATCTGAACCATTTGTACTCCTGAAGCTACATCTGTAATCAGGCACCTCAATTTGAGATGATTACCAGGCCCGCACAGAGCTAGACAGTGCCAAGACGGGTCAGCTGCTCGACAGAATCATCGTAAGCAAAATTTACACTTCGCCGCCAACAGCTAATATATAGACCTTGATCGAGCGCAAAACACTCACGTACTATGTTTTGATACGTATTTTTCTTTTATTAACAGAGTATAATTTGTGTTAGCAATGTTCGGTACCAGGTCTTAAAATCTCATCCTAACTCCCTAGGTAGTGCCTTGAAATCATGTGAACTTTTTTTACTACAAGACTACAATTCAGACTTCGGGCACTGTGCTGCCATTCAAACTAGATCCTTTATTGAATGTTAGATTGGAGATTATAAGTACTTAAAGCGTCTTGTACAACATACGTGACAGCAAGAAAACTAAAATAAACTCATAATCTAATGTAGGGTATATATCAGGTGTCGCAACACCATTCATTTTGCTTAATACTATATACATGTATTTCTCCGAGCTGACGTCAGACCAATTCCAGTTCCTCTAGGATTGCTGGGGTGACAGTGCCATTATAGACTATTACACTTAACAAGACTTGTCAATTGTTGTTGAGCATAACTACGAATGATAAATATTAAACCCTACCGTGGTCATCCTTCCATTTCCGGGTCAATCAAAACATAGTTTGTCAACATATTTCACACCTACTTTGCACTGCTTTCACAACAATAAAAACACGGTTCAGAGAAAGAATGACTTCTTCCCAATTATCTTATGATTAAAATCAGCACCTGTCATGAATATTTCTCAGTAAAAGACTTAGCCATGCAAAGTCTATACATTCAGATATGGACTACTTAGCTTGGTACTGGTCCGGAAGCATTTTGATCGTGATCTGACCCGAGAAATAGTGCCAAGAAGAATAGCCTGTGTGATAATCAAATCATTCGGAACGATACATGGTATCGAATGGTACACTTCGGTTACAGCAGAGATATTTAAACGCACGGAGACTGTCGGGATCGGTACCAAATTGTACGCAAAAGAAATGACACTCAGAACAGTAAGTGAATGTGTACAAACTGGAAAGGTCCAAATTAAAAACGAAACAGTACCAAACGGTATGCAGACTGTATGTTATTCAAACACTTCGTAAAACACAATTTTGTTGGAAAACCCCCACAAAGGCTGTCAAGCGTTCGATCTTGTGTTTAAATATGTGATTTACATTCAGCTGATAAACTGACGCGTAAGAAATATTAACCATTTTGCGAATGGCTTAGCAAAACATCTAACGTTAAAATTCAAGCTCAACAGAACATGTCGATACAATAAAACTTACTACGTGTGCAGGATGATACCTTGTCACTATCTATTATAAATGCACACAAAAGGAATTATGAAATTAAATCTCGTTACAAATGCAGATAAGCCGACAAATCATGCAAGGACCGATATGAATACCAACATATTTGCAGATTATTTATGTGCTTTTCCTTGTATATTTACAATCACCACAAACATTGGACGCTTCGCACATGACAGTTTAAATAATATTTTAAAACCTATGCATGATGCTGCAGTGTTCCATATCTGAAATTATTTTAAATTGAATGCACTTCCTCTGTTCGGTACCTGCAGACATGTCAAAAGTATTAAACATCATCCAGTAATATGAGAGATTCTGGCCCATTAGGAACATCCTTGTATCTTTCCGAAGCGAGTAGAGTACATTCGACTCTCTGAAAGAGACTCGAAGGTAATCGTACTGATACTTTCCTAATTCGTAAGTTCTTGGTCGACGAACAACCGAGTAGATGTGCGAAGAACATATTTTTATAAAATGATCAGTGTTGAAAATAACGCAAAATGAACGGAGTACTTGCACTCTTAATTTATAATGTTATTTCTGCATCTCCATTTAAAGAAAGTAAAGAAAAAAGAAATCATTCCACTTTAGTAGTCTGAAATTATTGCTTATGTTGTTATTAGTTACTAGTAATTATGCCTAATTGATGTTATTATGACGTTTAAGCAGCCAAGGGTTTGGGGGCGAATCAAAATTATTTAAATCTGAGGGTTTATCTAGAGTACAACAGAAAAGGCAGAGGGTGTTTCGATTGAGGGCATGAGCCTATCAACATCGTACTTTTCTGTTGTGCCAAAACAGAAAGAGCTCTTGTGTTCCAGATGTCTTGAATCCAAGCCCAACTTTCAAAAAGCAGAAGCCATTAGTCACAGTCGGCACCCGTTATGGCTGGGAAGGGTGTCACGCCTAATTTGAAATCCGTTTTAAAGATCCAAAAGAACACCAAGAAGTACGATCCTTCGTTCGCACAGACCTGAGTGGACACGTGCATTTGTTCCACTGTAAAGCACTGACATTGTTACCTTTTCTCAGACCTACAACAAGGACTGTTGTAAGTAAACTGATACTAAATTACTCAGCAAAACATTTGGAAACGTTTCTACGATAAATAACACCTTACAAAAATGAACGTATCCAGCGAGCCCTTTTAGTTAGATTTTGAAGACCACGTGGTTGATGATATGCCAGACCACACAGAAAAGCCACTAAAAGTTCTTCAGACATACACATAGGTAAACACGTGAGTTACATAATGGCTGTTTAGTTTTTTATTTTATTTTTAACAATAACAAGCAGGATATCTGTCATGGTTGCTTTACAATAAGAGCATATGGCAGAATCTTCTTACAGTCATATATGTGTGTATGCTGCCCTCCCTCCCTTTCTTCTTCTTCGCTAATTTTATGGTGACTTTATTCATATGCACTGTATGGTTCCCATTTTGTTTTACCTTATCAATTGTTTTAGATCTATTTTGGCATTAAAATAATTTAATCTTTCTAAAATTCGGTCTTCAAATATTAATGAAACGTTGCTTTAATACAGTCCAAAAATAAAATAAAATTGAAACTTGTTGTGAAGTGTCGAATTTCGAATTGCAGTGGACTTTAAAGTTTAATGCGTTGAGCTTTATAATTTTGTCCCAATTAAACCAGAAAGGTCTTTGTGAACTGTCACTTCGACCGTTCTCCGTTCACCCCCCCCCCCCATGTCAGTGTAAACTTCAAAGGGGCAGCATTCCTACTCAGTGAAATTGACCGGGTATCTTAACAAGGTCCTTAGAAAGTAAACATTTGAGCTACCAATTATAACCGCTTGGTAGGAACCTAAGCCAAAGTATAATTTTGTTAAAGGAAAATTGTTGCGCACCGTCGTTCAGAGATTCTGTTCTGTCTAAATCTGATGAAAGGAATTATTTCTTTGCGAACAGTTATTGACCGCTGCCTACGATTGGCAGAATAAATTAAGGCGTACACTTTAGAAGCAATCAGAATTTAAAGTGACCACCTTGGTCGAAATTCTTTAGTCTGAAATTTCCTGAAAAAGGAAGAGTAGTCTTGAAGCCGAGGAGGCCTAAAGAGAATATGTGTTTTCTTCGTTTAACAAGAAAGGGACCAGGTGGCTGTCTTGTAAAAAGAAAGACAGGTTTCAGTGCTATTACGCACAAGTTATGAAAAAGAACAGCAATAAGTTACGCAAATTTAGTTTCACTAATATTCTGTTATTTGATTGTTTGTTTTATGCAAATGTGTTGCTATGACTAGGTTCCATATTCTGTATCGTTTGTTCAATTTCATATAAATGTGTTGATGCTAGAGTTGTTATGCAATTTATTTTTATTCAATTTCATGGAAAGTGTTGATGCTACAATTGTTATGCAATTTATCTTTTTAATTTCACAGTTATTAGTTGATTGGTAGAATTGATTGCATGCGATCCAAATGTTCATAGGTGTAGTTTTTCATATGGTTAATTGAACTAACTTCCTTTGTTTGTTAGAGCGATATAGATTATCTTGAGTTAACGATACGTACCTAATTATATCTGATTTTGTAATGTTTGAATAATTTTGTAGTTAAGGATTGCTGTGAGTTACAATTTGTAAATTTCATGCAATAGTAATCGAGCATGTAGTAACATATGTAAAATAATAAGGCAATATTGGATAGACGCTCGCGTGGTAATTTAAGACCTGTCGCTGGAAGCGAGGTCAATGTCCTACCGTACTAAGTCAGAATTTACGCAGTGTGGATAGTCAACATACTCTGAGTAACATGAGGGAATTTTATGTATGTCTAGAGAGGAGGGTATACATAAATTATGGGGTAATTTTGTCCTTTAAGGAACACCTTTCTGGGACAAAGACGGGACAGGCTGAATACAGAAGTCCCAGGAAAAAGAAGGAATATGTCAGAATAAAGGACCAGGAAGTCCATGAGGGGACAAAGCATAGAGCTTAGGAAGTTGTTGATACACGGTCAAGGGAGGAAGTGATGCAAATCAGTCGTGGATATTGCGCTCTTTTCACCTCTCGCTATGATGATGAAATACATCCAAATTGGACACTCCTGTTAAATTCTATTGACACAGTCTAACTTGAATTGGAATTGCCGTTATTAATTTGTTCTGATTAAATTTGCTATGTTCTTCTCAAAGGAGGATCGTATTGCTTTATTTCTTCCCAGTATTATCGCTCAGTTCTCTGTTGAAATTATATTCTTCTTTCACTCCCGCTGGACTATATTATCGAGGGAGGTCATCCTCTAGATAACGATAACCAAATACAATTAACCACACTTCTTACTAAGAGGGCGACGTTACACTTGTCATCTATCGTAGAGGTCTAGGAAATTTTGTTTTCTCGAATGCCCCATACATGATGTCTCTGGATTATTTCGACCTTCTCTCTGTTAATTTTGCATGCGTTGTTCATGGCCCTAGTTGGTATCTGAGTGACAGTAAAATATGACTAATGGACTTTAATAGATCAAGTTTCCAAAATCAGAATATAATTGCATTTAAAAGTTTCCAGTTTTGCATTAAGTAATGAAACACTGCCATTTGTATACGTGTGCGACTCTATGGTCTTAAACTAAGTAACATAAAAGGGAGAAAGGCAACAACATTTGTAAAATTTAACAAATAATTTATTTCCCAAGTACACAAAGTGAAAATATAAAAAGAAGTTACAATACTGTGAATTAAATCTCTAAATAGTTCTAACGTTCTATCATAAGTCCAAATGTTTACAGTTCAAATGAATTGCAGTGGTGATCAGAAAATAAATTCAATATCGAATGTGTTGATGCGCCTGTAGTCTCGAATGTACTAATGTAGCAAGAGTATTTTGGTGTGTCCCAATGATATAATCCAAAATATCCTTGAATGCATTTACTATGAATTCCAAAATTAATGATTTCGTCAAAGAAGTATTAATGCGCACTTCGCAATTCCAGTGAATATTTTAAGTATAATAATCTACCCAAGTTAAAAAATGAACTTAACAATAAGACTGATACCACTTCGTTGTTACAGTAGGAATTAATAATTCTGAAGTAAACAACATTAATATGAAAATATAAGGCACAATAAAAAAAAGCCAGGATGTAGGTCTGTTTCTTTTCTAAAACATTAAAAGTTGTGAACAAGATCAGGACTTTCCAAGTACAAAACTAACGCCCTACACTCAGATACAACTAAGCATGTTTACAGCCATTAGTCATGATCAGAATTGGTAATCTAGTAGCATAGAGAAATATTGTGTTGTTTACAAAATAAATGTCATTAGTCAGGTAAACAATTAACTTGATTTTGGACAAATGCATACAGATATACATAACAGGTAATCATGGAGAAAATCTAACAAACAATACAAATCAACTATACATAACAAGACATACTTTTTATAAGGACAATGAACCACTAATATAGAAATATTGTATTCACAGAAGAATGACAACATATGAAAGATAGGTTTTGATTATTCTTTCCGTTTTTGCGGTTGATTTAGCAAGTTTTACAACAATTAATTATCAGTCGGATATAAGACTGAATCAATGTAATACATGTTTTTCTTAAATACATGTTCGTAATAGCTGCAAGCCTGTAATACGATTTAAACAAACCCCCAACAGGGTCGGATCAGGTCAAGTGTTGGAGGGGTGGGGGAATTTAAAAAGTACGCTGACTCTACGCGAAAGGGCACCAAAGCAAAAGTCTGTGTGTCTATTTACTCAAAGTGTGTATACTACCCAATAACGTGCGCAAGGATTAAACGATGGTCAAATTTCAAATGACCAGTGTGTGTGTGTGTGTGTGTGTGTGTGTGTGTGTACATTTTTTTAGCGGCGGGGGGAGGTCAGAACCCTAGAAATAAACCCTGTCCAAAGTATTGAACCACCCAAATCTGACTGCAGTAGCTTCCCTCTCTCTTGACCCCATTGGCATATACTTGAGGGCTCGTCCCTTTGATTTTGGTTCGATGGTGGCTCATTTGTATACTTAAAATTATGGAATCATTCGGTTTCCTTCATAAATATGCAACTTTACAAGAACAGTATATTTGATTTCCACTTTCAAATGAAGACATGAAAAGTGTACCAATATGTTAGTTTTGAAAACTAGTTTATAATACAGCATTAAAAGGAACATTCCATCTGAACAAGAGTCCACAAGCGCACCTGTTAAAAGAATTCACACACAGGAAAGCCTCATTCAGGATGATAAACATGGTACTTCTGGCCCTACGGGCATCCGTATTTTATCTGTCTACTTACACACACCTTTGGAATTCTGGCGGTTAAACAAACCATCGATGAAAACACAGGTATAAATAAATAACGCTATGTGATTTTCTCATTAAATTTTGCATAGTTTGTAATATTTCAGAATTTACTATGACGCTCGTCTGATAGCGGCCTCAGTTCATGTTCCTAAAATCTGCATGCATTTGCAAGATAAGACTTCTCTCTGTACTCTACTCCACGTTGTTACTCAGCTGAATCTATTTTAAGCGTAAATAGATATAGCTGCCGCAACTGGTGCTCTCAACTCCCAGCTTTTCTCTCAATGCCTTACTTGTTCTACTGGGCAGTTTGTGGATGAGGCAGGAAAAGATAAACCTGGGTCAACTGATTAAATCTATAGTGTCCAAATCAATACCCCCCCCCACACACACACACACACATGGGAGAAGAATGTTTAATGGTTTTGAATAAAATCGATGATTGTAGGAATATATAGTATTTAGGTTCGTACCAGCATCGTAATGTTATCACGGGTCGTCCGTGCTCGCGCAATATTTTATTCCCAATAATTTTCTCTCGTGTTCGCGAACGCTCCGATGGCCTAAGTTGTTATAGCGTCCGTCTCGGATGCGGGTGGTCGCTGTTTTGAACCCCGGCCGAGTCATACCAACGACATAAAAATGGGACTGGCAGCTTGACGCTCAGCATTAGAAGGTAGCGTTAGGACTGGTCGGTCTGGTGTCAGGATAATGTGACGGGGTGTGACATCATGCTACGTGTCTGTGCCATCATGAGCAGTGCTAGACAACACTATAAACTGCCACTCTGTCGACATCGTAGCCATATGACTGACAGATTGTAAGGCTAAGTTAAAAATCCAAATCATACACACTCTGTCGTGTTTGTGAAAATAGTTATCTCTGTGTTGGACCAGGTTCTTCCGTCACACACTTCCCTCGGCTCTAACATATTCTGACCAATAGAAATGTTACTCGACTACATATTCTGACCAATTTAAACGCTGCAAGTGTTGATTAAGAAGAAGATTTCGCAGTGTTACTTTATATGTGTTACTAGAAATGCTAAGTAAATTATTTTTTTTGGGGGGGGAGCAAACGTGTAGTGGTCAGCTATTAAGTTTTATGGAGGCCAAAACATGTTTAGAGTTAAAACTCATAGTGGTGCAGGCAAGCGTCCCTTCTCCCCACCCCCCACCCGCCTCATATGTGCGGGCGTCCATGAACACAACCCACCACGTGCTTTCAAGCAAGAATACACTCCATCACGTGCTTTCAAGCCAGAAAAAACAGCAATCAAACACGTGTATCTTTCAGGCAAGAACACAATACATTACGTGCTTTCAAGCAATAAACAACAGAAATCCAACACGTGTATCTTTCAAAATAAGACATAATCCACCACATGCATTTTTCAAGCACAATTCACCAAGAACTCATTTTAAACTTTTGTAAAATTAAAACTAGAGGAAATGTTGCTAAACATTTTAATACAAATATTCACTCTTTATGTGATTATTCAGTGATCAAGATTGAGAAAGTTCATGGTAGAAAATGTGGCAAAGGAACCAGATAGAATAATAGTTGAAGAACAGACGAACGACCCCCAACTAAATACATTGTCTCCAACGGGACTAAATTCTCAGTGGGAACTCCATTGATATTTCCACAGACAGTCATACATTAATGCTTTAACCGAGATTGTATATGTAACGTCATCATCCAGCTGTTTATATTCCGATAAAAGGTCATTATAAAGATACATGTTATCTGGGGTGCTCATAGTATATGTTATCTGGGATGTTCATGGTATATGTTATATGGGGTGCTTATAGTATATGTTATCTGGAGTGTTCATAGTATGTTATCTAGGGTGCTCATAGTATGTTATCTGGGATGCTCATAGTACGTTATCTGGGGTGCTTATAGTATATGTTATCCGGGGTGCTTATAATATATGTTATCTGGGATGCTCATATTATGTTATCTGGGATGCTCATAGTATGTTATCTGGGGTGCTTATAGTATATGTTATCTGAGGTGCTCAAAGTATATATTATCTGGGATGCTCATAGTATGTTATCTGGGGTGCTGTTATCTGGAGTGTTCATAGTATATTATCTAAGGTGCTCATAGTATATGTTTTCTGGGGTGCGCACCAGAGCTATAAAGAATACAGGGGGTGGCGAATATGATGCACATCACGAATACAGGGTGAAGAATACGAATGTTTATTCGTGCATATTCAGTAAACAAAAACAAAAACAAAGTCAAAATAGTTGACTCACAGGTTACTTCGTGTCTTATTCAGTGTCTTAGTTACTAGTCTTAGATACATAAAAGCAGTTCCAATGATAATATTCTTCTTTAAAAAGAAAAGCATATGAACATGCTCTGGTCTGAGAGCTGCCCTTTAGGCAGTTAAAATGTTCCTTGCGTTACTGAATACTCTCTAACCGGGTTCATGATTTCAAATATATTTGATCCGATTAAATCAATAGACCCAGGTTGCTACTCCAAAATTGTTATTGAAAACGTTTACAAATATTGGACCGTAAAGCTTCGACTTTATAAGTGGCGAAGATTGACAACAACGACAACAATAAAGTTATAAATAAATATTAAATAGTAATAATTGCCTGATAATGTGTCCACATAACTTTCAGATAGTTTCGACTTCTTTCACTGAGTATTTATCGCCCTCTATGAACTTCGGAATTCCGAAGTATTTTCATACAGACGATTATTCTTTAGCAGAAGGTTCTGAAATTTCAACGCCAGCTGACATTTTGTTGGAATTGCAGGACTAGTTTTTGATTGTCGTAAAACGCGTCATTGCAGAATGAAATTGACTTGATATTTTTGTCAATAATTGCAAAACTATTGAACAATACTGATAAAAGCATTTTTCAAAAACAGTAAACAACTTTAATTAGTAATGTATTAAAGTAATTTATTGCCGTAAGCGTAAGAAAATGAAACTGATTTTTTCCACTTACGGAATAACTAACTTGACATAATACGTTTATACTGCGACAGAAACAACAAATTGTGCTTTAAATCAGTGATAGATCGACTGTAATGTTAGTACTGGACTACTGGGTATACGTTCGCATCTATGTTAAACTGTTTGTATTCGAAAATATTCGAATAACGGTAACGCGACTACCGAAATCAATTCGAATATGACATTATCAATTCATCGAAAATCTGAGTATATCGTTACACTTCTAGTGGTCATATTATGTTATCTGGGCTGTTCTAAGTGCGTTATCTGGGATGTTTATAGTACGTTTGTGAGGTGTTCATATTATATATTACCTGGAGTGTTCACAGTAGATGTTATCTGTAGTGTTCATTGTATATGTCACGTGAAGTGTTCAAAATACAAAACATTTAATTATCTATTGTGCCAGCATCGTGCTTCACAGAGATTCAATTTTACTATGAGCTACAATGAAAGATGTTTCTTACGCCAATTAACAGACAACTTTAATTACAGTATACATTCAATCAAAAACAGTTTCCTTAAAATTGATGAAGCCATGGCCGTATCATTTTCACATAGTAATTTTTCCAGTGCATACAGAATCTTGCAAATTACGCATACATGATGGAAACAATTCACGTCATTACCGCAAAGGGCATGGGATGCAATTTCTTTTTCTTTACGGAAAATATCATCAGCAAAAAACGAATAGCATTGGGAATCATATCATCATGCCACTGTCTCAGGATATGCAGAAAAATGTAGTTTTCTTTAACTGTGGATAGTTCTCATACACGGCGATACATCAGAAGTCTTGTAAACAGCTTCTTGATCTGATGTGAGTCAGTTTTTTTCTGTTTCATATAATGTTTCATGATACAGGAAATTCGCAATAACTTTAAAATTATATGTATATTTTTGACATCGTTTGATGAAATTCTTGCATACTACATTTAAATTTTAGATTTTTTGATGTGACCTTTGAACATCACCGTCACCATTTTGATCTGATAGTAGAGGAGCAAAGACTCTATACAAAACCCAAGTCAATACATATCGTCTTATAAAATTCATATAGAAGAGATTCGGATTTATAGATCTGGCATTTGTGCAAGTCGCACCTGATTCAGAATTATTAATATCATTATTAGACAATATTTAAAAGACATTATCATTATAATGAAAATTGTGTATCATATGTAACCAATACACAATCTCACCATCACACAGCATAAGCACGATGAATGCTTTAGGGCAGTGGATTTATCTGTCAGCTAGTTGCAACAATTATTTTAAGTGCACTAACAGAACAGAGCTGCACAGAGAAAAAAAAATCTGACATAATTTCCTAATATTTTAGAGTGTTTGTAAAACAAGTTTTGTTAGTAAAATTACCGAGCACAAACGTGCTTCATATCCAGAGGCGCCATCTCGGAAAATACGTCGGGTTTGAGGTTATATTCCCGACGCTCTGATTCATCTATCAGCAGAACAGAGCAGAACAGAATTTTATAGATTTGACGTATGCACATAACAGCACAGTCAATACAATTTATAATTCATATAGTATGCACCGTTGCAAAAATGAATGAATGAATAATGGCGATAAAAACCTGTGTGCAGAGAGAGAGAGAGAGAGAGAGAGAGAGAGAGAGAGAGGATGATAATCTATGTTGGAATGCATTATACACATATTTACCTAAATATTTTATATTTGTTCAATCTTCATTTTAAATATTGCAAAGGAATATGTGCTTTGCCAGAAGGAAGGATCAATATAAGAATTTCTAAGTGAGAGGTATAGAGAACAAATTAAGACAAAATACTATTGATCTTCGATCGCTATATTTACACAAAGTTCCTTTCATGTTGTTTATTTCCAGTCTCGTTATTTAATGGGTGTGAATAAATCCCTAATTAACTTAAAACCTTTCTGTGGTTGGCATTTGCAATCATTTTAAGATGAGGTTTCAAACACTTATTTTATGTCATTATACAGGTATGAATTTTTCTCAGCAACTGCAGAACTCCGATCAGAATGCACCTTCGCTAGCCAAGGTTCCGATAACTCTATCTACACCTTGGCGGATCAAACAGCTATATCTGTGCTTTGTCCTAGCGACATCTATTGGATTTCACGTGTTGCCTCCCTTAGTATGAAATTCCAATTAACCAATAATGTGCTGCATTGTGCATCGGCCGAAAACGGTGGTGGCAATTGACCTAAAAAGGATACTTTGTAAGTTTAACATCGAAAGTATGACTATGTACCAGAGGGAAGCCATTACTGGTCTATTTGAGTGAAGGTATTTGTGCAAACACGAACGGGCACTGCAAAAGTGCTTATTTATCTGTCCATTTACGTTGTGTGCTCCCCTTATCTCAATCACGTAAGAACAGTGTTCAAATTTGAACAACATAATTTTGATTAGATGCGGTGGCTTGCCGTCGCATCCAATGAAATTCACAGACCCGAAGCACAGAAATCTCTGCTCGATATGCCAAGGTGTAAACAGGTTATCGGTACCTTAGTTAGCGAAGACGGACAGAATGATATATGCATTTTACTCTTTTGTGAAAAAGTGATAAAAAGGCAAATACATGGACAGAATTAGGGTAATACCAAACTTCTTCAAATCCTGAGATCAATAGTATAGTTTTCAAATTAGAAATCCAGTCTGTATAATTCTTTCTCTCGCAATAGTTTCTGACTTTTCGTAAAGATCGCAAATTATGCATTGTTTGCCCTCTTGATCTAATGTAGATTAATATACGCGTTTGATAGAAATATTCATATTCTTTTATGTTCATTGCTTAATTCCTTCCGTTTATACCAGCCATGTTTTATGTAAACAATGTAGCGCAATCTTTTATTTTTGAGTTGATTGGATGTTTACCAGAAACATTTTCCAATCAGATCATAGTTCGTATTTAAAGCGAATGCATTAAAGACAGAAGTGACCGAAATGCCTTTGACGTAGTAGGTTGGGATTGAATACAAGTAAATGGAAAATCGGCTTAGGTGGCGAGGATGGGTGGGGGTGGTATGTGTGAATATTAGCTCTTGTCTCGAATTTACATGTTTACCAAGTTAGTTTAGTAACATCACACTGTTTGGTCTCCATTATCATAACTGATGTCAGACCTTACAAGAAACACGTTAACATGTATGTTAGATCAACCATATGTTGCCACCTCAATGATGATAAGCTGCAATACAAGAGCATGGAATTCTAGAGAAGTCCATCGTTATGCCTGATTTATAACGCAATTTTCTCAGATTCATAACATAAACTAAATTGCTAATAGCCAACTTCTTACCTATCCAGTTGACAATGTATGAAGGGTCGGTGTCAATCAACCCTCGTATTTATTTTTTGTTTTCTCATTACCTGGATTTTCAAATGTCTCATGGGGTTTGACAAATTAAATTAAAAAAAAGATTAACTTAAACCTGACACAAAAAAGGATTCTGTTTTACATGCAGTCTAAGCTGCAGTGGCTTTAATAAACGTACAAGGGTTTTGATAGCTCTGCGCCTATGTGGTCCTGAAATCGAACCCAGACATTTGCATGAGAACGTTCACGATTAATCTCGTTCAAAGAAACTCCCTTGTTGCATCCGAAAATCTATTCTGTAAAGTTTATAGATACTATTTGCACATAAGCAATAAATGAAAAATGTGCATTGTATATTCTGGATGAGGTATAATGTATGTGAGAAAAAATTAACAATGCCAACCGTTTGATGAATCCATTAAGTATCCAATGTGCAAGATTTTCGTCAAGAAGGGAACACGTACTTTATTTGTATATGTATTGTGAGGTTGTTGGTAGTAAAAAAGATAGACGTAAAAATAAAATCAAAAAATGAATGAGTTAAATAATGTGTGAACAATTATAAAGACTGTAAGAAAAGATAAACAAAATAGGACAATTGCGAAGAGACATGAAACTAGAGGATAATGAAAGAACCATGGCATTTCGCAAAATGGACATTACATTTTTTTTAGAAATCAGATATGGAAATAAAACATGCAAATTACGACAATGAAAAGAAGTTACTATCCAAATATGGCCTTTAATTACTATTTTGTAAGACCGAACAATAAAACATGGATCTTCATACATCAGTATCCTCCCCAAATTAGAGCATTTAAAGACCAAAAAAAAAAGTCTTTTTTTGTGTTATCTACTAAATCTGGTTAATTCTTATTTTTTAGTTTTATTTTACACACATTGATATCAGCAAATGAACATAGTATAGGATAAAGTTCAGCGTAAGCATCAAATTGCGTACACTCCTATTTTGTCCTGTTTGTCCGGAAGCAGTATAGCATCGCATGAAAGATCATGTGGGTAAATAACATCGAAATTCTATTTCTATCAGCAAGGTGAATTTTTGACATGCCCTATTACTCCTTTATATGATTCATCAGACCGTAGCATATTCGAAGGGGTTCTCTGTTCTTTACGCTGGCTGAACTACTCGTTCTCCTAAGATTAAACAGGGCAGGAATATTGATTGATTGATTGAATTTTATCCGATACTGAATGGGGTAGGATGGGAATACTGCGACGGTGATCTCGGTTTCATGCTTTTGGAGTCAGCTGACTTATGTATGACAGATATTGATCTGCAGCATACGGAAAAAAATAAAGATCAGATAACAAAGATCACATGCAAATTATATTAAAGAATCATAAAAAAAATTATTAGCTCATTTTATCTTTAGCTGATTATTGTTTTACATGCATTATGGTTTCGCGTTCTCGAAGCAGTTGTAACTTATGTATCTGCACAAGATTGGCGTTAACCCACCTACCTGTCTAGCTGCATGTATACATAGATACCGACCCACCTACATGCCTCCCTACTTATCTACCAGTACCGGATTAAAGCCTTCCTGGATTCTAGGCACTGAACTATTATGGTGTCCTCCAAAAACATGTGAAACTAAAATAAATACCAAAACCAAAACAATATTAAAGCCTAGAAAGGTGTGAAATACCAGTGTTGCCATCATTCCAAATCAAATAACTCGTACATGCAGATCGAGGTGTCACATATAATTAATTAAATTTTATTGTCAGCAATTAATGTGAAATTTTTCTGGTGCCCCTGTTGGGATGGTGTCCTAAGCACGTGCTTAGTGTGCTTTATGGGTAATCCGGCACTGTTACATATCTACTTAACTACCTACCTACCCGCCTACCTACATACCTACCTACATACCCACCTACATGCCTACATACATACATACATACATACATACATACTGCATCGTGAATTCACAACAATCCTGTGTTCTTTTGGTTGGTTACCGTCGTAAGTGGTTGACTGCTTTAGAACCACAGGGCTTGCGAACGGAAACTAATTTGTTTTCAAGGGCTGCAGTTTACTTCACTGAAAAGCGTTGCAGCCCATGTTTATATTCCGGAATGCCAATCTATCCGTACCATATGCCCAGCACTTTCGTCCTTAATGAGATGGTTTGTGTTTTCGATTGTCACTTAAGCCTACGTACAACGGAAAGTAATGTGGGAAAGCAGAAATAAAATTAGACTTTAGATAACATGGTGCATTCCATGTCATAATTTGTTTCCCGTTATGAGCAAAACAACACGCAGCTGTTTAATTAATCGAAAGTAGGAACAATAACTGAAGGTGACATTTTGGTGCAAACTCTTGATACTGATATATACAAGACTTTTTACTTAATTATAATGTTACATCATCTATTCTTTTCTTCTTCCTTTGTTAGGTTACGAATTAATTCATTCAGTTTACGTTCTCTAACTTTCGCCGTGAAAATATTTGACACAAGCTACTTATAGAAAAGAACAAGTTTACAACGTCGACCTTTATATATGTTATATGCAAAAACGAGAGAGAGAGAGAGGGAGAGAGAGAGAGAGAGTGATAATGACAAAACGGCCACGATGATTGCCAATTATTACACTTGTGAAATCCAGTACTCTTCTATCTTTTATTGATTTCCTTGTTACTGTTTCAAATGAAAATTTAATGGTTCTGTCTTGCAGTCCCGTTATTGTCAGAGCGTGGATGTAATCTATAATATTTTCTAATTACTCATGCAAAATATTAAGCATCAAAATGTGTACTTTAATGTATTAAATTTCACTTCTATCTTAATTTAGAGTGCGTTATAAAATATATCATGACACTAGATGGATGTGTGCGTGTCTATATACAGGAATATGTATGTATGTATGTATGTATGTGTGTATGTGTGTGTATGTCTGTATGTATGTATGTGTATGTCTGTCTGTATGTATGCCTGTGTGTATGTGTGTATGTATGTATGTATGTATGTATGCATGCATGCATGTCTGTCTGTCTGTCTGTATTTATATCTTCATTCTTTTGCGAAGCTACCAGCGAAATCAAGTTGGTTACTTATTCCTTATTCCCGATTCAATAAGGAATAAATAACTAGTTACTTACTCCTGATTCAAATATTTTCATCTACATTCGAATACTTATTCCTTATTCACACCGAGTTTTTTTATTCATTATTCCCAGATCAGTATGAAATTGGTTACCACTTATTTAATGCAGATGAAAGCTTTTTAGGGCATGCATTGGTGTAATTCTAACCTGATTGGAGAAATACGAGTGCTATATAAAGTTGAATATAGACAGATCACGGACTATATGCAGGAATTGTTTAGGATATTCATAGGAATACGTGTTCAGTAATTTGATATAGGATTAATTAGTTGTATTGTTATGCATGGTGTTAAGTATTCGTATTCGGGTTCGAAAAGCCTACTAATGACTCAAGTAATAGGGAAACCTAAAAAAAACAACATACAAGTGTGAAATTGGAGATTTCCCTTGTGTGGCCATCATGTCTGTAGAGGAGAATTGTGTGGAGTATTTACGAGTTTAAGAAGACTTCGGTTGACTTTGAATATTTTCTTGAAGTCCTTGGAACTGGTGAACTTAGCATACTTGTAACCGATTTCCAGAAATCGGGGTTACATAAAGGAGAGTGGAGGGCGGGTAAAGCACATGCCGCAAGAAGATTTTATCTTACTTATACAGTTTGGTCATTAAGTATCACCTTTAAAGAGATTTGACAAGGACCCTTCTCGACATGTTATCTCTAGAAGATAGTGTAGTCACGAAAGAAGTCCTGAGGAATTTCATTGGGCCGATTTCGAGAAATCAGCTAGATTATAACATAGACTCTTCTTTGACATTTTATCTCTAGGGTTTAGCGGTCCGTCTACAAAAAGTGTCCTGACGAATTTCGTCGAGAGGAAACAGCGAAATAAGGGACGCCCTATGGGTACCTGGTATTACCTCACATCTCTCCCCGAAAAAAAACCCCAACAAAAACAACAACAATACGCAAATGTTAATATATTGTCTTATGTTACGTGTTTAGGCTCTAATAAACAGCAACAAAAGAAATAGTGAAGACAACAAGTTTAGAAAACATTAACAAATAATTTATTTCCCTGGAAAAACACTGTAAAAATAAAAAATAAGAACTTACGGTTTAAAGAATCAAATCCAAAAATAATCCAAGAATAATCAGCGAAATAAATTTTAGAAGTCCTAGTAACGAAAAGTTCTAATGAATTCAAGTTCGAGTCCCGACGAAAAATCCAAATTGGAAGGCAATGACATATGCTATATCCTATTTAGTACATATGTGTCTACAGTTCTTTGCTGATTCACAAAATATTTTCCGGTGTTTGAATTTCGGAATCAAATTTAAAGAAATGTCTTTGTCCAAGAATTCTGTATGAGCATTCAAATATTTCCAGGAAAAAGAATTAATCTTTTAGAATCCAAACAATTTGAATAAAAATTGAAATGTAACTCCAAACTGATCACAAACAAATACTTTCCAGTGTCCACGGTATAAGCCCAACTGAGATTATTTCTCAATAGCAAAGGTTATAAAGACAAATAATGCGCAAAATAAATACCCGTATGAGGGTCACGTGATCACGTTCTAGAACATTTTAGAAGGTATTCACATGTCTAAGACCACCTATTCCAGTACAGCATAGATTTCACTATTATCCTTCACACATTAAAAAAGTTATTTACTTGATTCTCAATAAGGCCAGGAACTAGGTCAGCAAAAGATACAAAGTTCCGTGTTTACGAATAAACAGTCAGGTCAAACTAATTTCTGGAAAATATCAAATTCATAGTAAACAAAATAACATTATTTTGACATGTAATGAATTTTTTTTTAAACTTGCAAATAATTAAATTAAATCAAATATAAATTAATCAAATATACGTAACAATTGTATCGATAGTTTGTACTAATTAAACACCTGCTAAGATGATTTTGATTTCAACGTCTTTTGCATATTATCTAACAAAGTACACGTTTTTTTTCTTAAATTCGTCGAGGCGATTTCGAGAACTATACGGCTAGATGTAGGTAGAGTAAGACACATACCGTAAGCACATTACATTTTTATACAGTTTTGACATGGAACCTTCTTTGATATTTTATCTCTAGGGGATAGAGTCAACTCTCGAAGGCTGTCACGACGAATTTCGTCCATAGCAAACCTCGATGGGTACCGGGTATGAATACAATGCAAAGATTAATAGACTGAATCAAGAGTTTTTACTAATCGAACCTCTGATTAGAGGAATTTGATTTCCATGCCTGTTGGACAGTACCTGGTTAGACACCCGTGCTAAAAGTTAAATTAAAAAAAATAAATAAATACCTCGAGTTCATTACGAGAAACTCGCGGCGACATAAAGTCGGTCGGGTACAGCACATTCCGTATGAATATTGTATTTTACGTATATATTTGGGCCATTGAGTCCCTTCTTTATAGAGCTTGATATAGACCCTTCTTTGACATTTTACCTATAGGAGGATTGAGTCCATCCATGAAAGAAGTCATGACGACTTTCGTTGAGACGAAACAGGGAAATAAGGCACGCCAGATGGTACCGGTTATGAAAAACACGCAACTGTTTATATATTGTATCAATATATTTTACTAATTGACCCCTTACTTACAGGAATCTGATTTCAACGCCTCTCACAGAGTATCTAAATAGGGCCCCATTCTAACAGCAGGAAAAGTTTGAAGAAAATTCGCCGAGCCGATTTCGAGAAATTCGCTGCTAGAGAAAGGAGGTCGAGTACAACATATACCGTTGTAGAGTTCGGCCATTACGTCCCTTCTTTAGAGTTTTGATATGTACCCTTCTTTAATATTTTATCTTTAGGGGATAGAATGCATCCACAAATAAAGTCTTGACGAATTGCGTCGTGTGGTAAAAAAAGCGAAATAAGAGGTATGCGATGGGTACGTGGTGTGAAAAACTCAAATATTCATTGATTGTATCAATAGTTTCTACTAATGGAACTTCCACTTAGACAATTTTAATTTAAACACCTCTTGGATATTATCTAGCTATGGACTCGTTTTAACAGCAGGAAAATACAGAAGAAAAAACTGGTCTAGCTACATTTGAGAAATTCGCGACTAGACGAAATCGAGTACAACACATGCCGTAAAGTTCTATCTTACATTACATTTGGGACACTACGTCACCTTTTCATTGAGTTTTGACATAGACACGTCTTTGATATTTTATATCTCGGGGATAAAGACCACCCACAAAGGAAGTCCTGATGAATTTCGTCGAAAGGAAGCAACGAAATAAGGGATGCCCTATAGGTACCGGGTGTGAAAAACATGCAAATGTTAATAGATTGTATTACTAGTTTGTACTGATTGTACTCCAACTTAGAGGATTTTGATTTCAACGTCTCTTGGACAGTATCTAAAGGGGACCCGTTCTTGCTGTGGGAAAGGTGAAAAGAAACTTCTTCGAGCAAATTTCGAGAAATTCGCAATTGGAGAAAAATGGTCGAGTACAACACATGCCGTCAGAAGAAGACGCCATACCTAATCATTTGGACCATTACGTCCCATCTTAAGGGTTTTGACATGGACCAGTCTTTTATGTTTTATCTCTAGGGGATAGATTCATCTACGATGGAGGTTCTAACGAATTTCGTCAAGAGGAAACGACCAAAAATAAGGGGTGTCTGATGGGTATTGGGTATGATAACCACGCAAATGTTAATATATTGTATCACTAGTTCGTACTGATTGTTCTCCAACTAAGAGGAAATTTATTTCAACGTCTATCAGACATTATCTAATTAGCGACCCGTTCTAACAGTAATCAAGGTTTGAAGAAAATTCGTAAAGCCAATTTTGAGAAACTAGCGGCTAGATAAATGAAGTCGAGCAGAACACATGCTGTAAGCGTATATCTTACGTTTACATGTGGGTCATTAAGTAACCTTTTTACTGAGTTTCGATATGGAACCTTATTTGATACTTTACTTCTAGGGGATAGCGACCACCAACGACGGAAGTCCTGATGTACTTCGCTGAGAGGAAACAGCGCAATAAAGGGCACCCTATAGGTCCCGTGTATGAAATACACGCAAATGTTAAAATATTATATCACTAGTTTGTAGTACGAGTACTCCAGCTTAGATGGGTTTTTTTTATTTCAACGCGTCTTGGTCGGTATTTAAACGGGGACCCGTTCCAACAGTAGGAAAAGTTTGAACACACTTCGTCGAGCCGATTTTGAGAAATTTTTGGCTAAATAGGGGAAGTCGAGTACAATGCTTGCCGTCAGAATATGAGATCATACATATATTGTTAGGTTATTACGTCCTCTCTTATGAGTTTTGACACGGACCGCTCTTTGATATTTGATCTCCTGAGGATAGAGTCCATCCACAAAAGGAATCCTGAAGATAGGAACGAAATAAGGGACAAACGGTAAGCACTGGGTAGGAAACACACGCAAATGTTAATAGACTGTATCACTATTTTGTATTGAATGTGCTCCAACTAAGAGGATTTTTATTTCAACGTCTTTAGGACAGTATTAAATTAGCGACCCGTTCTAGCAGTTGGAAAGTTTTGAAGAAAATTCGTCGAGCCGAGTTCGAGAAATTAGCGATTAGATAAAGGAAGTCAAGCAGAACACATGCCTTTAGATTATATCTTACGTTTACTATTGGGCCATTACGTCACCTCTTTGTACTGCTTTGACATGGATCCTTCTTTGATATTATATCAGTAGGGGATATAATCAACCTACGAAGGATATCTTGACGAATTTGCCGAGACGAAACAGCGAAATAAATGGCGCCTTATGTGTCCCGGATATGAAAAACACGCAAATATCAATAGATGGTATCTATAGTTTTTACTATTTTTACTCCATCATAGAGGATTTTTATTTCAACTGCTCACGGACAGCGTCTAATTAGTGATCCGTTCTAAAAGTAGTAAAAATTAGAAAAAATTTTGTCGAGCCAATTTCGAGAAATTCGCGACTAGGTGAAGAAGGTCGGGTACAACACATGCCGTAAGAAGATGATATCTGACGTATTCAGTTGGGCTATTACTTCCCCTTTTGAGAGCTTTGACATGAGCCCTTTCTTATATGTTATCTCTAGGGGATAGAGTCCATGCACGATGGAAGTCCTGACGAATTTCGTCGAGAGAAAACATGAAAATAAGGGGCGTCCTGTGGGTACTGGGCATGAAAAAACTTAATCTTAATAAATGGTATCAATAGTTTGTACTAATTGAGTTTCTACTCAGAGGATTTTGATTTCAACGCCTCTTTGATATTATCTAGTTAGGGAACCGTTCTTACAGTACGAATAATTGGAAGAAAATTCGTCGAGCACATTTCGAGAAATTCGCGGCTAGATGAAGGAGGCCGGGAACAACACATACCGTAAGAAGATTATATCTTATGAATACAGTTGGGTCATTACGTCCCCTCTTTAGACTTTTGACATGGACACTTCTTTTATATTCTACTTCTAGGGGACATCTACGAAGAAAGTCCTTAGGAATTTCGTCGAGATGAGTCGGCGATATAAGTGGGAGTAGGCTATACGAACCAGGTATGAAAAAAGCAAAAGTTAATTGATTGTATCAGTAGTCTAATAATTGTACTCAAATTTAGAGGCTATTGATTTCAACATCTATTGTACAATATCTAAATCAGGACCCGGTCTAACAGTGTGAAATATTTAAAGAAAAGTCTTCGAGACGGTTTCGAGATTTCGTGGCTAGAGACAGGAGTTCGAGTGATATGTTGTCTCTCGAGGATAAAGTCTACCAAAGAAGGAAGTCCTGAGGAATTTCGTCGACAAGAAACAGCGATATAAGGGGCGCCCATTGAGTGTCGAGTATGAACAACGCGAACATGTTAATATATCGTTTCAATTAGAGGATTTTGATTTCATCGTCTCCTGGACAGTATCTAAATAGATGCCCGTCCTAACAATGTGAAACCTTTCATAAAGATACATCGAGTCGATTTCGAGATATCAGCGGCTAGGTGAAGGAGGTCTGGTTCAATACATGCCGTAAGAAGATTATACCTTACGTTTACATCTTGGCCAATGCGTCCACCCATTCTAGAGTTTTGACATAGAACCTTCTTTGATCTTGTATCTCTAGTGTATAGATCCACCCATGACGGAAGACCAGTCAAACTTTGTCGACAGTACTCAGCGAAATAAGGGGCGCGCTATGGGTACGGGGTATGAAAAACAAGCAAATGTTCATAGATTGTATCAGTAGGTTGTACTTATTGTGCTCCTACTTAGCGGAATTTGATTTCAACGTCTCTTGGACATTGCGAAAGTAGTGATCTGTTCTAACAGTAACAAAAATTAGAAGAAACTTTTTACAGTAAATCGAGGCTGGATAAAGCAATTAGAGCTCTGCACATGCTGTATGATTATATCTTACGTTTCCATTTGAGCCATTACGTCCCTTTTTATTCAGTTTTTACATGGACCCTTCTTTGATATTTTAACCCTAGGGTATACCGTCCGCTAACTAAGGACGTCCTGACATTTCGTCGAGAGAAAACGGCAAAATAAGCGCGCACTATGGGTGTTGGGTATGAACAATACGAAAATGTTAATAGATCAATCGCTTGTACTAAGTGTACTCCTGATCAAAAGACTGATTTCGCTGTCTCTTGGACAGTATCTAATGAGGGACCCGTCCTAGCAACAGGAACATTTTCCAAAAATATTCGTCTTGCCGTTTTCGAGAAATTCGCGGCTAGATAATAGAGTTCGGTCGAAAACATGCCGTAAGAAGATTATATCTTGCGCATAATGATGGAACATTACCTCCCCTCCTTAAAGAGTTTAGAGATGGACACTTCATTGACATTTCTTCTCTACTAGACCTAGGAAGCAAGTCCTGACGAATGGCAAGGAGAGGAATCATCCATAAAAGAGGCATCCTAAGAGTGCCGGGTGTGAAATAAACGCATACTATAGATCGATTTGAGTAATAATAAATTATAATTTGTACTAATTCCACAGACTTAGAGGGTTTTGATTTAAACGCCTCCTGGAAAGTATATACCTAGAGACATGTTCCAGCAGTAGGAAAGTTTGAAGAAAAGTCGTCGAGCCGATTTGGAGAAACTCGCTGCTCTACAGAGGGGTTTGGGTTCAACACAGGTTGTACGGAGATCATATCTTGCGTACATTCATGGCTATTACGTCCCGTCTTAAAAGAGTTTTGACATGTACCTTTCTTTGAGAATTTATGTCAAGAGATAGAATCGACCCACGAAGGAGCACCCTATGGGTACCGGGTATGAAAAAGAAACACAATTAGGATCGATTGGATCAATATTTGCACTAATATGACACATATTTAGAGGATTTGTATATGTTCCAACAGTAGGGAAATTGTAAAGAAAATTCGTCGAGCCAGTTTCGAGAAATTTGCCGCTAGATCAAGGGGTTTGGGTACACTGCATGCCGTAATGAATATCTTACCTATACAGCTGAGACATTACGTACCCTCTTGAAAGAGTTTTGAAATGGATCCTTCTTTGGCATTTTAACTCTAGGGGATAGAATCGACCCGCGAAGGCCGTTCTGACGAATTTCGTCTACAAAAATTAGGGAAATGAGGGGTAACATATGGGTACTTGGTATGAAAAACACTCACAATGTGAATCGGTTGGATCAATCATTTTTAATTTAACAGCTACTCAGATGATTTTGTTTTCAATTCTTCGTCGGCGGTATCTAAATGTATGTGTGTTCCACAAGTAGGAAAATGCTAAAGAAAATTAGTCCAGCCGATTCCGGGAAACGTTTGGCTGTATTATTGGTTTGGGTACCCTGCGTAACTGACGAGATCTCTTGTCTCATTAATTAGCACTGTTCGTCTCTCTGTGTGTCGACCTTGATCGAGTAACGACGCTCGACCAAGACCTTGCCGGCAACACAGTCAGTTACACAGTCGCCGATTCTGCATTCAAGTCACAATCGTCGACTCTGGGACCCAGTCAGCGACTCTCCGACCACGTTTTTGAACTCAGTGTGTGACTCTGTGACCAAGCTGGCGAACCTGTCGGTGACTCTGCGACATAGTCATTGACACCGTCGGCGACTCTGTGACCCAGTCGGCGACTCTGCGACCAAATCTACGACCCAGTCTTCGACTCTGCTAAACAGTCAGCAACACAGTCGACGATTCTGCGACTCACTCGGAGACCCGGTCGGTGACTCGGCCACCACAGGACACCCAGTCGACGATTCTGAAACTCACAGACGATTTCGTCGGCGACTCTGCGACTCACATGGCGACCCAGCCGGTGACACAATCGAAGACTCTGCAACCTAGTCGGCGACTCTGCGACACAGTCAGCAACACAGTCGACGATTCTGCGACTCACTCCAAGACCCAATGAGCGACTCGGCAACTAAGTCGGCGATTCAGCGACGCTGTCAGCCACCCAGCCAGGGACTCAGCTACCCAGTCGATGACTGCACGACCCAGTCGTAGACCCAGGCGACGCTCTGTAAGCAAATCAGCAACCCAGTCTGCAGCCTGGCGATCCAGACGACGATCCAGACGACAACGCAGTCGCCGACCACAGGACACCCAGTCGGCGACTCAGCGACACAGCGACCCAATCGGCGACAAGAAGCCAGAAATAAGACGGTATCCCGCTGAAGTAGAAATCTGTCACACTCTGGAGCATCAGTCCTCCGAGAGATTTAGCGGGGTTTCATTCAAAATACAAAGACCTATCCTAAAGAATCCGAGATAGCTAGACTCGGTGTAGTGTAACCGAGGAGGTCCCTGCTGCATTAATTTGACCCAATTAAAAACCTACTAAGAGAATTTTTATTTCCACGCCTCCTCGAAGGTTTTTAGGTAGATATGTGTTCCAACAGTAGGCAAAGTGTGGAGAAAATTCGGTGATCTGATTTTGAGACATATTGAGAGATATATAAAGGGGGTCGGGTAAAACATATTCTGCAAGAAATTTTACACTAAGTACACAGATGGGAAATTACATAACCCCTTTAAATTGTTTCGACATGGACCCTTCATTGATATTTTATCTCTAGGAGATAAAGTCCACCAACGTTTAATTCAAAATCCTCTATAAGTAATGGTCCCATGAGTACAAACTATTGATACAGTTTATTAACATTTGCGTGTTTTTCATACTCGATACCACAAGGCGCCCCTTATTTTGCTGTTTCGTCTCCACGAAATTTGTCAGGACTTTCTGCGTAGGTGGACTCTATCTTCTAGAGATAAAACATCCATGGTGGGTTCATGTTGACTCCACAACTTCACAACTGCACGGTTTCTCCTTATTCCACTTCCGTAACGTAACGGTAGTTTTTCTATCCTTTAAAATATACAACTCAAACACCCTATGCAAGGAACTATTTTACCTGCGCTACCTCAGGCCTGTCAAGTCAGGCTTTTAAGCCTCATTTCTCCTGTAACCTTACACCATATCTACCATCATAAGAACAACACAAGGGGTCTCCACACAACGGGAGCATCCCTTCTGAATTACTCTTTTGAACAATTTACCAGTCACCCGTCACGGATACTGAACATGGACGCACATAATCGTTACATACAGGAAGGTTTTTAATAGGGACTACTCAGCTCCTGGGACACCTATGGCACTCTGACCTGAACTCACTATCAAATTAAACCATGCCATCCTGGAATCTCAACGACACTGCAGTCTGAGACATTCTTCCCTGGCAATTGGCTAATTAATCGGGCTGAGGACACCGACCTCCTGAAAATCAGCCAAGTGATCCAGAAATATATAAAATCCTTAAAATGGAGAGGTATATGCAATGGCGGATACTCTAAATTTATTGCAATATCAAAGATGGATTTATGTACAAACTGTATAAACAGGAGACATATTAGCTCAAATGTAAACGTAATATAAAGTCATACGTCATGTGTTGTGCTCGACTAACTTTATCTAGACGAGAATTCCCCTAAATTGGGTCGATGTGTTTTCTTCCACTTTTTCTTTCTGTTATTTAGACCTCTTTCATCTAACCGCTATTTCGTCCAAATCATCTCGACTAAATTTTCTTCGGAGGTTTCCTACTGTTGGGATTGGTTACTCTTTACCGTCTTTCAAACAGGGGTTGAATTAAAAAATTCTCCGAGTAAGGGTTCAAGCATGGCAAAGTTTGGCTGCAATCTAGATTGTAACGGTTTTAAATACTGCAGGTATCCGTAAAGACCCTTTTAGTTTTCCGCTTGCATTAGACAATCACCGTCAAAATACTTTTGGGAGTGAAATATATCTATGTTTAGAAGATATCGTACGATAATAAATGTCAAGATCATTTTAGTGGTGAACTGTAGGAACCAGATATGGACTGAAGAGGTAATCTGCTAATGGACTTGTTAAAACTATCATATATTAATCTCTAGATTCCAAGAAATCGGGGCGACAAATATTCTTTAAACTTTTTCTACAATTGGAAGAAATCCCTAACTACATATTGTCCGAGAGGCGTTGAAATCGATATATTCTATTTCAGGGTTCAATACTTATAATCTATTCATTCGATCTTTTTCATACCTGGTGCCGATAGGTTTCCCCGTTTTTCGCTGATTACGCTCGATGAGATTCATCAGGACTTCCTTCGTGGCTCGACACTATCCCCTAAAGATAAAATGTCAGTGAAAAGTCCATGTCAAAACTCTTGAAAGAGGCGACGCATTGGCCCGCCTGTATAATTAATATATTATCGTCTTGTCGCATATGTTGTACCCACCCCACCCCCCACCCCCCATGTAGCCCCAATTTCTAGAAATCGGTTAAACGAATTCTTTCAAAGACTTTGGCTTATGTTGGAACAGATTCCTGAATAGAAACTGTCCATCAGAAGTTGCAATCAAACTCATTTAGGTACGGGTTTAATTCGCACTAAGTATTATTAGATTTGACTCACACTGAGCGTGTTTCATACACCTACCCGTATGCTTGTTTACCCAGTTTCAATGACTTCAAGAGAACATTCGATGTCAACTGAAGGCTTCCTAAACCCGTAGATACTTGAAATAATTCTTCTCTAAGCACGTTACGACCACATACGAGAAATCTCAAATTTCATAAGTATATGTTTATTTGTGGTTTCAAGTTTACTTGAGTCATTAGTAAGCTTTTCTAATACAAATACTAATATTTCGCGCCATGCACAACATGACACGACCCAAACATCTAACACAACTAATTAATCCTATCTCAAATTACTGATTATGTACACCCACAAATCATCCTAACCGCTTCCTCCACATAGTCCGTGATTTATCTCTAGTCAGCTTTATATAGCTGGCACCAAAGAACACTCTTATTTCTCTAACTGGGTTAAAATAACACCAATGCATGCCCTGAAGGGCTTTTATCTTCAATAACTTATAACCAATTACTTAAGGAACTGTGAATAAAGAATGAATACCTTGCTGGATGCGAATAAGGAATAAGAAACCAAATGTATGTGGAAATAGTTGAATTGGGAATAAGCAACTGGCTACTTATTCCTTATTCAATCGGTAACTGGTTACTTATTCTTTATTCAATCGGGAATAAGGAATAAGTAACCAACATTTTGTCTATAACATATGCATATCCGAAACCAAACATCACATGCGCGATATGCGTCCTTCAGTATATTGAATACACTGTAATACTGTATGTGCTTTTCATACGTCCAATTTTAGAAAATGCCATTTAAGCCTATGATAATTGCACAAGAGAAATTACAGACTGGACAAAATTCAAATGAAAGATGCACGAATCGTTCCAGATCAACTCATAAATTATTCGAGAAAGTCCCGGATCAAGATATGCAACAGACAGTCTCTGATGTCCATTCTTCCAGGCAGTGTGTGTGTGCGTGTGTTGGATTTTTAAAGTGGCTTTTAAAAATGTGTCAGTCATAACGCGACAATGTCTGCGGTGGGGCAGTTTATAGTGATGTCTAGCACTGGGGCATCATGCCGCAGACATATAGCATCATGTCTCACCCATTCACATTATCCTGTCACAAGGCCGAGCGCAAAGCGAGGCAGCTGCTAGTACCATTTTTGGTATGACTCGACCTGGGTTCAAACCCGCGACTTCCCGCATCCGAGACGGACGCTCTAACGACTTTGGCCAATGGAGCGGTTCTGTTATTAGTAAAACATAATATTTGCTGATGGATCGACATCAGTTATACATATTTAAAAGGCCTTTATTAGAGAACGATTTCTATCAAACTTCGGAAAATTATGGAAAACGGTTTTTGAGAAGTAGTTTAGATGTTTTCTTTTTCAGTAACAACTGTCGTATCTGATGACAGTTCGAAATAAGTTCTAAATAGGGTAAAGGTCTTGATGAGAGAAACATTTCTGTCAAATTTGATTGCATTTTGAAAGGTGCTTTTGAGAAGACCTCGTTTAATGTTTTCTAATTTTAGTTAGGCTGGTATCCGTTAGTCTCGAGAGACGATGGAAGTGCGCCAATGAGAGATGTCCCAGTTAGTGGTTGTGCAGCGTCTGCTGTGGCTATGTAGTCCAACAAAGTAGTGGCAGTCCTTGCTGCACTTGAAGGATGTGTCAGGTGTGGGTTGGAGCTGCAACTTTTTCCTCTGAAATCGATTTTCATCAGCTAGCATGCGTAGCTTGTCTTCGCCGGCATTCAGACTAGTGATCAGAGCTTGTCGCTAGCTGCACCTGTCAAGAGCAAGCTCTTCTCAGGTGTTGTCATCGATGTCAAGGGCTTTCAGGTCGCGCTTGCAGACATCCTTGAAGCGGAGATGTGGCCATCCGATCGACCTTTTGCCAGAGGCAAGTTTCGAATATAGAATGTCTTTACGATCCGTCCGTCATCCATGCGACGTACATGGCCCAGCCATCTGATGCGACGTTGGCGGAGGAGTATGACCATGCTGGTAATCTTGGCACGTCCAAGCACCTTAACGGTTAAATATATCGTAAAGAATCTCTTCATGAAGAAATAAAAAATCTTGCGCAGAAATTTTTAACAGAGAATACTGAGCAATTATTAAATAATTGTTTTACAGATCCTTCTGTTGCAACTCACTTTGCAAGAGAGAAAAATTCGTGGAAGAAAACACGATTTGAATTTCTTGAAGACGTACAACTAAGCTGTTGTGAATACGGACACGATGGATTGTGGAATACCGAGTATGACCACAACGATGTTATCTCGGTTGATATGGTCGCGTGTTATCCGGAAGTTTTCTTGGTTACGGAGAGTGTTCTGGGTATTTTAAAAGATTTGTACACCCCACACACGAGATGGCTAGAGTATCGATAAACGGACCCCTACCTGATTTTGATCTAACTGGATTCGCCCGTATTGAGTCATTCGAGTTTGCTAAAGGTCTTCATCCTATTTGTTATATTTGGTTTGGTAGACACTTTTAAGAAAAACGTTGGGCACCAGTAGTGTTGTTACGATATATGCTCAATTGTAAAATACTAATATCGTTGATTGTAAGTGAGGCAATTATATCATACCGTCCTCAGAAAAAAGTTTGGTTACCACCATCTGATGAAAATAGAATCGCAAAGGATTTTGGTAGAAGAATAATTGTTAAATTCACTCAAGGCGGAGCATATGATCATAAAATACATTATGCACGATTGATCATAGACGATGTTGAATATGATTTTATAATTGCTGATGCAACGAAGAGAAATATATTTGTAAGTCGAGAAAACGCTTACCTGTCTAACGGAACACGATTAGGTACAATTATTTACTCATTTAAGATCCTCAATAATCGCTTATGTTTCTAAAAATTTATTATCGATGATAAATAGATTCCATACCACTGCAGTCAGAGTTGCAACGGATTCGTTTTATATAGAAAGAAAATATTCAGAATTACTGGCACAATTTACAACCACTGATGCATCGTGGGGTGAATAGAGAATAAAACAAGAAATGTTATACGATTATTCTGAATCCGCAGATGTTGAAATCAAAGATATTCATTACAAAAATAATCAGATATCAGAATTATCGTCTGTGGCATCCGTGTACTATCCAGTATCCAGACACAATACGGTCTATCTAAACGGACCGGGGGGAGGGGTCTGGTAAAACAAAGCGAGTTATTGAATTATTTCGACATGATATGGTTATTTAAACACCTACAAACAGACTCGCAATTGAAATGAATCAACGAGGAGTGCGATCATGTACTTATCATAGCTTCTTCCGATGGAAGGGTGACATATGGACTCCTGACTGAATGGGCGAGAAATATATTCCAATGATCATCATTTGGGATGAAGTATGCACAGTATCTAGAGATACATTAAAAATGTTTCTCGATTGTCTGTTATATATAGAAAAGGTAGTATTCTTGGTCATACACGCGAAAATGTGATGCTGACCTGTCTTGAATGTAATCGACGTAGGGGTGCTAGTTAAGTGATCGCGGTGGTAACTGTTTTCTTCAGGAATTACTTGTAATTGTTCACGTGTAAATCCACGTTGAGGAGCAGTTGAATCTAATCTGTAGATTGCGTGTCTACCCGTGGATCTTACCACGCTGGACATTTTATGTGTTGTAATAATCCAGATAGGATCAGTCGCTCTCTATTTTACCACCTTCAAGTTCACCGGGTTCATATAAATACTAGCGAAGCAGTTGTTAGTACCATTTTTATAAAGTCTTTGGTATTGCTCGGCCGATATGTATGTATGTATGTATGTATGTATGTATGTATGTACGTACGTATGTATGTATGTATGTATGTATGCATGCTTGCATGCATGCATGCATGTATGTATGTATGTATGTATGTATGTATGTATGTATGTATGTATGTATGTATGTATGTTTGTGACTGTCAATGAGTATTTGAGCTCAATAATAACAATTTTATGCCACTTGAAAGTTAAGCTATAAAATCGTGCAACTTAATTCAAGACAATGCTTTCAGAAGATAAACACTTCAAAATAACAAGTACATGAATTGATGTGACCTGAATTAGACCCCCGACTCTTGGATGGGCTAAAAGTGTTTTACTTGATAATACTTCATTAGAAGCTTTAAACGTTTTAGAAGCGGAAGAAAATACTGATTAAACAGACCAAGCAGCTCTATGCTGAAACTCCATGTACATTGTCATAAATAAATCATGTATATATGGCCGAATCTTACAAAAGCCTTACGTAGGTAGGAAAATTGTTCCGAAACATTTGTTTGCGGCCATGGAAAAATAGAAATATTCTTTGTCCACAATTTATATGATTCCAATATGTAATATTCTAAATAATATTACTATGTGTTCAGTCCACATATTGGTACAAAATAGAGTATATTACATGAATGCTATACAATTATCAAGTTAAAGTGAGATATTATAAATTTGATATTATGTTCCTAATATAATATTTAAAAGAACATTCTAAGTATAATTATTAAATATATAAATAAATGTATAAAATATTTTAATATAAAGTAATTTACAATAACAGCTCTGTCTTCTATGTTATCTAATACTTATTCTCATGGACTTTCGATGCATTCAGGACAAGTGTTTTTTCATAAGTAACTTGTCCAGCGCATGCAGATAAGAGTACAATTTGTTTAGCTCTGCCACGATAAATGTAGATATGGCTAATTCTTTACTAACATTACCTTTCATCAAATTACAACGCAAGTAAAAGCCCTTTATCAACCAAATTGAGATGGGATAATATGTACAATGACAGTGAAAGTAAAGGCCCTTTATCAGACAAGCTGAGCAATACGTTAGGAGATGGTTTCGAAAACTTCGAACAAAGAATCTCAGTGGCTGTCCCAAGGTAACGTTGTAGCACTACCTCTGACAGTTCTAGCAGATACGTTCGTTTAGCTTTGTACAAGTCCTCTTAAATTTGCTTTAATGGCAATTTAACATTATCTCATCTTCCTATCTCTAATTTACTAATAAAATGATTGCCATTCTCTTAAGTTTTAAAACTATTTCATTGTCCTTTTGTTACGCAATTAGGTTCCAGACACTAGACTTTCATAACTCATCAATTTGCTTTCCCAAAAAATACAAACAATTCTCAAAAGATGACAATCATTTCTCCAACAGAATGTGATCATATTTGAAACTTGAGTCAATAATTTTTTATATTTATTAAAAGACATGGAAATTTCACAGCAAACAAAAAGAACAATATAAATATATAGTTAAGCAAATCTACACTTAATAGATGAGAAGGGGTGGGGAAAATACATTGTACTGTTTACAGCCACTGGTGTCCATGTCGTTTAATTTAGATTGTTAGTAATTCAAATATAATTTTAAGTACTAAAAATATTTAGATTCGTGAATACACCAAGATTATTTAGGAATATTAATACATTGTTTCTTTACTCACGTCATCTTTCAATAACAGATCTAGAGTTATATAATGCGTGAGTTGAACGAAAGAGCGAAAGAGCATGCAGAATTGAGAATTAAAGTAACGGAAAATGGAACAAGTAACATTAAATACGTTTAACATCATAACCACCTACACACACCGGACAGTTAAGTAGGATCACTCTGTAAAGGTCCGAATGGAGGGGACTACATCCATGCCAAAGTTTAGTGTGTAGGGTAGTAAAGTGTCGTCTGCCAAAAACACCATACGGTGACACGTTAGTTGGAGTATATATAAATTTTGCAAAAATAGATATACTCTGAGATTTTTTGGATATCGTAAATGAGAGAGTTCAAAAAACAGTCTCAAATAACCTTGCCAGAGATGCTCACATCTGCTATATCATAGGTATAAGTAAGAAATAGCAAACGGTCTAATATGGAGCCTTCAAGGAAACGCAAAAGTTATTTGACCTTTTCTTGATTCTGAATTTCGATGGAAAACTCTCTGGTAACGCTTTATTGTTGAGCCACGAAAGAAGTTCAGCTGTAGATTTATATGTTTTAACTTTACAAACTAACACTTGTATCCATACGCTATATAAAAAGAACTTTACGGACGTCAGGGAACGTTAAACACGCGATTTATTTCGAAGCAAAAGAAAAAGATTTAGTCATAATGTTCCTTTAGTTGAGAGAGAGAGAGAGAGAGAGTGTGTGTGTGTGTGTGTGTGTGTGTGTGTGTGTGTGTGATTTGGGTTTTTAACTTAGTTTTAACAATTTTTGAGTCGTATCGCCACGATGTCTGCAGTGTGACAGTTTATAGTGATGTCTAGCACTGGGGCATCATGCCGCAAACATGTAGCATGATGTCCCACCCAGGCACATTATCCTGACACCAAGCCGACCAGTCCTAACACTAACCTTTTAATGCTGAGCGCCAAACAAGACTGCTGTTAATACCATTTTTCTAAGTCTTTGATATGACTCGACCAGGGATCGAACCCACGACCTCCCGCATCCGAGGCGGACGCTCTAACCACAATGCCACCGGAGCGGTCCCTTTAGTTGAGGATATGCTAAACGCTCTGAAATAAATCCAGATTGATATTTATATATCCAGCCATTATTGGTCCAAAATATAAAAAGATATTTCAATATAATTCTTTCCGGAACCTTACATGCATACATACATACATACATACATACATACATACATACATACATACATACATACATACCCGGACAAGGTTATTCCATAAAGAGTGGTTCAACATAAAAATCCTGCAGATCTGCTCCAGAAACCTAGTTAGTATCAGCCTGGACTGGCACGGGGAAGCGACATATTTTGACACAATAATTGACTAGTCTTTGTTGGAACATATTCATTGCGCATGTGAGCACAATCAGATGATCAATAAATATACCCTGAAATGAGGACATGTTTTATTATTGAAAATACTTCTTTCAATAGTAATAATACGAAAAAAACTTTCAATATGCGTTGTGATACTAATTGTATAACATCAAATGTTATTTATTTGATCACTTGCAAAAAAATGTGGCATCCAATATATTGGACAAACCAGTCAACAAATATCTAAACATATGAACCAACATAGATCAAACATAAAAATAAATTATATCGATCAACCATTCTCATCTCATGTTGCTGCACATTTTTACAAGAGTTCCCATACCTTACAAGATCTCTCCTTTCAACCTATTGTTATAGCTGATTCTGAGATGGAACGTCTGCTAAAGGAAACCTACCGGATTCAGTGTCTTAATACGGTATATCCAAAAGGTCTAAATTCAAAGACACTAAACGACATTCATTAATCATTTTTTTAAAATTATGTCCCTTTTTACAATTATATTATTCTAATTTACAGAATAATTTAGCTAGTAAAAGTATAAACTAATATCATTAAAAAGTTAACTAATTCTTTAAAAATGAAAGTGCATTTGTATATTAATTATCAATACATGATGATTAATTTTTTATAAAATACTTGACTATAAGCATTATGCACGCCTTAATTTGTTACTATATAAATTGAGTTCAGATGAAATATTGAACATTTGTCAATAATACATCTCGATATCATATATTATAATTTTTTATTTTGATTTATTTTCAGATTTACTTTTTTATTTATTTTTCATATATTTTATAAATGTCCATTATACATAATAAAAATATTAATAAAACTGTTTATCTCTATTTATTCATAAATTTTAGAGATAGTTATCAGTAGAGATATATGTATCTTTAAGATCCAGTTTAATGTATCAAAATACCATTAATCTGTGCTGTATATGCATATCTCCATGTCAATTATTCGCTAAAGAAAAAGCCAATTAGGTTAAAAATGTAAGCTATAACGTGATCTTGTTTATGTCATATTGCTCATATCATTAATCACTTAGAAACAAAATATATTTAATGTCGTAAGCAATGATATTGAATTCAGTTTGAATTCAGTCTGATGAAGCAATAAAAATAGTCCTTCGGTCTTTGATGAGTTGCCATGAAAGTTGGTGAATATTGTAGACATCACTTCAAGGTGTGTGTGTGTTAACAAATCACTTTGCTCACTCCACTATCTATCTATCTATCTATCTATCTATCTATCTATCTATCTATCTATCTATCTATCTATCTATCTAACTATATATCAACGTCTAGTACATACAAATCAGAATTTATTGTGAATTCCTCTTAGATATTTAAGACTGTGTATTTATCTTTTAAGAAATGTCTCACACTGTGACCTAATTTGTAAGTTATTGATATCTGATTTGGTCGTATGCTAATTGTATTAATTAAACCAGATTAAACAGAAGTCACGTTTTATTTGTAACGATAAGAAGAAAAGCCAAGAGCTACAACTTGTCGAATACATTCAACTTTAAATATAATTTGACCGAATTACTACTTTGAAGATTTTTTTACAAATCAAATGAATATTGTCAAATAAGACAGAAAACGTAGTTTGCCCTTTGCATTAGTTTTTGTTTATGCCAAAGCACGAAGTAAATACTGGAGATTTGGGTAAAACATATAGAGAACATAATAACCAACTTGGCTGTTTTTATTATACTTCCTCTCGTTTGTAGCTTCAGCTGTTAGCTTCAGTTACTGTTCTCAATGCCAAGTTTTAATATCATTTGGTCTGACATATTAACTGGTGCCAGTGTGTCAGCGAACAAAAGGATGTTAATGACGTAAGGAACTCATTTTAGCTGTTCACAATACGTTTCAATAAGCAGAATTGTTCATTGCGCATAATGTTGACTAAAAAACATGATGCATAATTTAAAAACAATTTCGATCCACGAACAATATTTTGAATATACGCAGTTTTAAATGGACAGAAAAGTGTAGGCTATAGCATTTTTCTTTCTTTCTTTCTTTCTTTCTTTCTTTCTTAAAGAACCCCAAATTATGTTATATCGTATTTATCACACAAATTAAGGCTCCCAGCCAAACAGATTTAAGAATTGCTATTATACTATTTATAAATCATGGTTACAATACCTAAAGTATGGTGCAGTCTTATGTTAATCCCCTCCCCTTATTTGATTTGCTGAGGTATATGGTCCTAAAGTTAATTCCTCCCGATTAATTTTTTCTCAACAACAGCAGTGACCTGTTGATGAATTTCAATTGTCAAAGAAGTTCTTTGTCTTTCCATAAGCCAAGGGCTTTTATGACACTTTACAAATCGGGATTATTTTGACTCATAAAGACAGATGACGACTATTTCCCGGCAAATACTTATGTAGGCCGGAAGTCGAAAATTGTATTAGGTGGGTATCGTCTCGAACATGAATATTAATAGCCGGAAGTTCAAAATGTCCAAAGTGGCTACAACAGGGTCATTTAGTTCGCTGGAATATTTTTGTGATGCATTTATCGGAAGATAATTAATGGCTTTTGCAGTTAATCGATAATTTAATTGACTAATAAATGAATAATTTTGTCCTGCGCTGTGTTCTGCTTTCACGTTCTTGTGATGAAAATATAGGTCCCATTGAGTTGTCACCTCGTTAGTTATGAAATCCTTTCTCTTACACAGTACTAATTGAACTGTAAGAAAGATGTGTGTTAATATTCACAAAAATAGTGTCATTGTTGCGGGTGGAGATGGGCATATTCATAGTGAAAATATTGTTAAATAAATCTTTTGAATTTAGGTCATACAAATACATCCTTAGTAAAACAGTCTTGGTAAGTATTGATTTAAATGTGTTACTTGTTTCTGTTATCTTTTTTGGTACACATTATACATAATTTTAAACTCCTTTCGTTTAACATTTTATCTTGCTGTATTTGATGGTTTCATGCCTTTGGAAGTGTTCTTCTACCTAAATTGTCCATGCAGTTTGTTTGTTTTGAACTTCACGACATAACCACTTTTGTACAAAGGTGCCGTAGAACACTATTACCACGTACGTACATATATGAGATCCTTTCTTTCGGTTATAAATTTTGAGAGAGATAAAGAGGGAGGTGTATTAAAGCTCGGTATGAACCTAACATTCACAGTCTATAGCCCAGTTTGGTAAGTGCATCTTGAAATTACGTCCCTTGACGTGCTCTCCATTGCAGCCGATAAGAAAAGTATAAACCGACACTTCCGGGGAGCAATTTCCAAGAATGGCTAGGATATTTATTGAAGAGATTGCCATTCGTTTTATGTGCTCTATGGATAGACGGACACACAGGAACACATATCATACATCACCATTTAAAGAGGGGGGAGGAATATGAGTTGCATGCTTTCTCACCCGCAACCATGGGTAATAATTATCAATCTTCTGAGCACAAATCTTCAAATCAAGAGTAAAATTTTCAGATTGTATAAATTTTATGCAAATGGATGCTTACATAAAATATATCAATATTGGTATGAACTTTATGTCAGGTTATTGTGGCAATAAACATGAAAAATTAGAAAAGATATGTTCATAACTTTGATTTAATTTGCTGAACAAAAAAAAGATGTATTGAAGTAGTACTATTCATGAAACTTGACAGTAACCACATTCACAACAGGTCCTTGTTCTTAATGGTTTTTAATACAGTGCACACAAAAAAATTTATTCTAGAAATCACAATTTAAGGGAAAATACATTGAACAGCATAAAAATATGAAAATACTATTTCAATTCTTCTTTTCTTTTAAAAGTATCCAACTAACACAGACATTGATTGTTTTGACAATAGTGAACTCTGCATCACCTAATGGTTTTAAGTCTTTCCTACGTTTAATATGTCTAGTAAAAATTTCAGGGAGGTAAAACTCATTCAACATAGTGACTATACTTTCCCAAAATTCAATGTCAAATAAATACGTTCTACTGGACGTCATTCTAAGGTCCACACATAAAAGTCGCACCATTTGTATCGTGAAATTGCAAGTTGTCCCTGCATCTGATAATAATATGAATGACTTCAACCCATGTGTGGAAATTTGGGATTGATTATAAATCCAGATTCTTTTACGGGTATCACTGGGTGCTTTGAGAGTGAGTCTTTCACATAAAACCTATGTGCAGCTGCTTCATGACTGTTGTCCCATTTCACACTATCACATATGTGTGTGTGTTTGTGTGTGTGTGTGTGTGTGTGTGTGTGTGTGTAATTTGGATTTTTAACGCAGTTTTAACAATTTTTCAGTCATATCGCTACGATGTCTGCAATGCGGCAGTTTATAGTGATGTCTAGCACTGGGGCATCAGGCCGCAGACATGTAGCATGATGTCCCACCCAGTCACATTATCCTGATACCAGGCCGACCAGTCCTAACACTAACCTCTTAATGCTGAGCGCCAAGCAAGGCAGCTGCTAGTACCATTTTTGTAAGTCTTTGGTATGATTCGGCCGGGGATCGAACCCACGACGTCCCGCATCCGAGGCGGACGCTCTAACCACTAGGCCAACGGAGCGGTTCACTATCACATGTGAAATTTGTGTATCCCTGACTATCTTTAAAATTTAGTTGGGTGGATTGTTGGGTAGCTTTTTACAAATCATCCAAAACTTTGAAAAAGTTTATCGACCACTTCTATCAACATTCCATTCTGTGCTCTTGGACTGTTTTCTCGTTCTCAACTCAGTAACTTTGCAGTCATCTGCACTTACAGAAAGTTTTTCAAGGTAATTTTGAAATGCAACTGTTGGGTCATGACTTTTTAAGTTAACACCGTCATGGTACATGAACTCTGGTTCCGGTAACCCGATTTGTACTTGTGGCAAGTACTTAGTGGTTTATAGCTGTGTACAAGATTCATTTGAAAACATTTTTTTATGTTTAAAAAAAGGAAAGGTATAATTAATATATTCAGTTGCATAACTTCTCAAAGTACAAATATTAAAGTCGTTATCTCATTTGACTGTATCTAATGGACCTTTCGCAATTTCATCTATATACTTGTCGCCGAGATGGCAAAAACCAGTCAGAGTTTGGTATTTCCCCAATAGGCTCATATATATTTTATTTCAATCTTAATATATATTAGTTTTCTTCGATGTACTCACATAAATTCGAACCCCATATTTCTTCACAAGCTTGCTGTGTTATTGTTGTTGTTGTTGTTGTTATGAGTAATTTGTATTTTCAAGACTTAGTTATTGATTGCCAAAAGGGAAGGATAAGTGCTTTGGCAAATTTATAAATGACATTTGTTTCTCTATTTCTCCTGCTTATTTAAAATTTACGGCTCCTCAAGTTTATGCAAACTTTCCATCATTTGAAACAAAACTAGGGTAAACATTTATTAAGTAAACAAACTACACAAACAATTCTACTAAAATACACTTTAAATCTAGTTCAAAGATTCATGTTATTAAGCGTGAAGTCCAAATTGTTTGAACGTGATCCAGTTTGATTGCAATAAATTATTATGTTTCATTGCAACTGACTCACTTATAAATATTAAATAAGAGCAAATGAAACATTTTACAACGTATTTCCTGCTGAAAGACGATTTCAAAAGCATCAGAGTTTTTAAATCAGTCGACGTTTTACGATTCCGGTAAAGAATGATGTTTTTCAGAGCGTTTATGTTACGTACTTGTAACGTTTAAATTTGATCGATCGCCTTTTCCTTTGTTTAATATCTATTGTTACAATGCTCCCCGGAAGTAAGTAATGGACGCTCATTGCAAGAATGATAACTCTGCAGTTATTCTTTAAGGGCGGTAAATAATGTTATCGAACTGGGATATTGGGAAGCCTTGATGCTGTGTTTGGAACTCGAATGCACTCTATCGGTGTACCACTGATATGCTCCTGCGCCCTACTTTGCAAGTCAGGCATGGCATGACCTATGGATCACGTGCAATCAGTAAGACTGTCTTGATGCTCTGTAAAAAATATTTGACATGTGTGTTCTTTTGACAACCTTACATACATACGATTAGAACATAAATAACATTTACGATAAGAACAGAAATAACCCGACAATCTATGAAAATATGAAACAAAATACACTACTGAAATAGCATGGTCTGTAATCCTATGTTTGATATGTGAAACATATCTCGAATAGACTGTACATAAAACCATTGTCGCAAACCACGCGTGACGATCCGCTACTTTCTTCTTTCTCACCCGTGGTTGCCTGTAACAAGAAATCCTCGTTTAACACGAATAAGCATAAACAAAATATACGTCATAAACAAGATTTACGCCATAAACAAAACATTATAAGGAAGATATACGTCATCAATGTCGCATCTATGAAAGTGCCCTTTTTATGGATCAATAAATGACTATTTTTGGAAGAGAAACTTGGATTGGCCCATTCAAATAAACAAAGATTATGCTGAGTGCACATTACGAGAAATGTTTCCTCGCGCTTACTCTGACTGGTTAAGCAGTTGTATTCATATTGGTGACAAATAAGAAAATTTTATCGTAGGTAGCCATGTTTCATAAAAGCATAGTGATTTACGTCCGTGGCTTGAGACGATGACATAAAACAAGATCTGAATCATTTTAAAGGAGCCACAGTGGCTCAGTTGTCAGCGTTCAGGACACTTTCGGGTCAGCTCGGCCGTCGTGGTGTGTCCCTGGAAAAGACGATTTGCTCCAATTGCATCTGCACGATATAATCTTCCATATATTAATGCGCAATTAATCTCCAAACAAAGAAAGAAAATAGTTTAAATCAGAGAAATATGGGTCACACTGGTAAAGTAAGATAACTAAAAAGACTACCAGTTCATTTTGCAGTGTAAACATTTACAATAAGTGGCTTCAGCTGTAAAGAGCAATCGTAATTAAAAAAAAGATACATACATCCCAAGATTCCGAATAATGGCATTGGACCACTAATTATTTTATTCCTAGGGAGCTAGCATATTGGTGGAGGAATAAAAACAGAGTACTAAATATTTTGAGATGCAACCATTGGCTGGGATATGAAGTTACTTTTTCCCATTATTAACGTTACAAACTTCAAACTATGTAATATAATTGACAACAAAAATATTCGTTTTTAATTTCTTACTTACAAAATATGAAATGAATTATTGGTGTAAGGCTATATTATTTTTAGGTGCAGACCAGGGTCCCTTTGTTTAACTGCAGACGGTTAGAACAACTGGCGCTGAACAGGTGCTTTTCAATGCTGAAAATATTTGTCTAACTATAATGAATGAAGGATTGGAGGTTTGTATGGGAATCTAATGCATACATTATGTGTATTTTTATTTTCTACTGTATTACCAATAAGGACATGAATTATTGATCCAATTCCTATAGAGGTGGGGGCAGTGATTGTGATGTATGTCTGCATCCAGTTCAGTGTCATTAGGTGACTTGTATGAAAGCAAAATGCAGTGAAATAATTCTATAGTAATTTAAAGACGATACAAGTGAAAATGCAAATAATTATGAAAAACAAGCCGCATGAAGCTTTACAGCTGCCGAATAGCTAATACTAACTGGATAAGTTGACACATTATTTTTTCTCCATGTGACATTGAAAGTTCGATTCTAATATATTTTTGAACAGATACTGCCATATTTAACAACTTCCTGAGATGTATGAAATTGACCATATTTGCAGAATTTTGTTTTTAGTCATCTTACTAATCTCCTTTATATTTTTGTTCAGTTTCCCTTTCTGTATGAATGGAACAGCATTGAGTTGCAGGGTGGAATGTTGTTTTCCCAACTCCTAAACTCACTGTGTTATGTTACATATCACTGCATTGAATGTTTATATTACATCACCTCGAAACAAAGCCACATTTCTTATCTCAGCTTGGATCTTTGCTATATCTTTCCTGTATATGTTCCTCTCGCTGGACATGGCATGAAAATTATGACTATATTACACTTTTTGTCGCATAGACTCTAAAATTTATACTTTGTTATGTTGTATATGCTTTTCGAATTGTATAATTTAGTCCTGATATATGTGTCAATGTATTAATGTGATTAGTTAGGTTATCAGTAGTAAAGGGGGATACATTAGCGACAATGGGAATTAGCATTACAGACCCCCCTGGGACAGATTAGCGACAAGGGAAATTTAACATGGAGAAAAATCGTGGGTCAGATTAGCGACAAGGGAAATTAACATGGGAATAAATCGTGGGTCACTCTAGCGACAAGGGGAATTTAACATGGAACTATAGTGTGGGTCTGTCTAGCGACAAGGGGAAATTAACATGGGAATAGGGGACTGTATAGCGTCAAAGGAATTTAAACAGGGTGGGTCTGTCTAGCGACAAGGGGAAATTAACATGGGGAATAGAGTTTGGGCTTTTGGGATTTTTTTTTTTAAATTTAAATTTAAATTTAAAAAAAGGGGTAGGCAATGGAAAGGCTATCTCTTTTCGAGAAATATGGGGGCCCTGAAAAGGGCCTTTGGATTTATGTTAATATGCCCTTAACATAAAAGGCATCTGTGGCATCTTCTTGTCCTCAAGCTGCGTCTTACAGCAGGGCCATACATCAGAGTCCTCTTGAGGCAACCTTGTCTCTCTATGTAGACTCTTCGTATCCACAAACTGCTGGTGGTCCTGTGGACAACGGTCCACTTGGATCGGACATACATGAGCATGTCCGTCCTGAACATCATTGAAGACACGAAGGTGGAAGATTCAACGTCAGTCCACATCTTGCGGCTACGAGAATAGCTGAGTGAGTGATTGCACTGAACTGCGCTTATTTATAGGTACAGGTAGGATTGAAACGGATTGAGTTCATTCACCAATCCAAACACGCGTTACAAAATTCAGTCAGCCCGCATCCAATCCGAAGAGAGCAGTCTGTGACGTCACGTAGTCTATATAGATTTGCTAGCGCTTGTGTGCAGTCAATCTATGCGACAGTGATTCAACATGACGGAAACTCAGAAAACGATCCATTGGGGTGCACCAGCAGGGGAGACTGCCCAAGGGAACCCGGACTTACTTTCAGAAGAGGTACATTGGGATTTTGTGGATTTTCTTACCTCGCAAGAATTTGTTCCGGAACCTTCGTTACCATCTTCATTACCGCAAGTGGAGAATTTTAGACAGAGACAGAAAGAAGAATTGGAGAAATTTATGCAACGACAAAAGGAAGCGGAACAAGCTTTTCTCCTACAGCAACAGCAACAGCAACAAGAAGAGGTAAGAAAAAAACAACAGCAACAACAGCAAGAAGAAGTAGCAGCAAAGAAACAAGAGGGTGAAAATCAAACGGCTACGGTACTGTTGGACATTTTAGCGGAGTTAAGAAGTCTGAAACAAATGTATCAGACTTCTTTATCACGACCGAAGAGAATACGACCTTCCCGAGCTAAACACGCCAACCCTGTGACTAAGCCTGTCGTACCACCCTTAGTGATTTCAACCCAATCATCAGAAGTAGGCCTTGGCCGTGGCAAAGGCTTAAGGCAGTTAAAGTTGATTGGTTAAACTCACTCCTACACCAAAATAAAAAGGCCCTTTTCAGGGCAACCCACATTTCTCGAAAAGAAATACAATTTCAATTTGCCAATAACTCAAAAATAAACCCCACCCATTTTACCCTTATAGTACGTGTCTGTGTATGAGTGCGTGAGTGTAGCTTCTTATTTTAAAATCAAAACTCAAAGACACTTACCTTATATCATTCATGTATTCTTTTATCCATTTTTTTACAATCCAATTCACAATTCACCACAGAACACTTTAACTAAAAGTTCATTGACTTCTTCTTTCTCCTTGTTTAGTCTCTCTGTTTTTTGAATTTCTTCACCGTTTTTTCCTCATTTTCTTCCCTTCTTCTTTTCTTCTCCTGTTTCTTTGCTTCTTTTAAATAGAATTGTCTTCTTTCTTCCTCTTCTTCCTCTGAAGAATCCCTCTCTTCTTTCGAAGAATCCCTCTCTTCTTCTGAAGAATCCTTCTTTTCTTCTGACTCCTCTTGTTTCTTTTTTGGGCAATCTGGAGACCAATGTCCTTTTTCTTGACAATAATAACAGGTATCTTGACTTTTGTCTTTTTTAGCCCCTGTTTTTTTTCTTTTTTGACGGTCTGGACACTCTGAAGACCAATGCCCTTTCTTCTGACAGATATAGCAAGTATCTTGACTTTTATCTCGAAAGGAAGGAGAGTAGTCCGTGGGCTGGTCTGAAGAGAATTTTCTAATGACCCCTCGCAAAGCTCTGACGAAACGTTCCATCTGGGTAGTCTCTTCCATCGTTGTGCTCGGCTTGAGAGTGAAATGAATAGTGAAAGGACAAGACACACACCCTTTTTATATACGCTGGTTTGCCAAGACTATAAATTAGTCTATGGTGTTTAAACTTGAGTCATTTGACGTTTTGCACTCAAGATGAAACGATCCCATTCATTCGAGAAGAAAGAAGAAGAAGAAGAAAGTAAGAGGCAGAAACGTGATCTATCTCCTCGTACCAGGGCTGAAATCTTGGCACAAATTCATGCCAGTGATTTTGAAGAGGACATGAGTGAACCAGAATCCGAACCCTCTAAACCAAGTTCACCACCCTTAGTCAACCCTGAAAAGTACTATTCCATTCGAGAGACGGAAAAGCGCTCCTCTAGAAAATTTAGAACCACGGCTTACACCTACACGGTGAAGTTTAAAGATTTCAAGGCCGACGTACCCTTGGAGAAAGCAGAAGGGTTTATCACCGAGATGTGGGATTCTTTGCTCACCGCACTCAAGCGACAATGTCAAGCCAAAGAAGACGATCGCTTGACACTATCGATAGATCACGACGGTTTGAAATCCCCTGTTTGGATCGAGTTTAGCAGACCCGCAGAACTGACCCCTTCCAAAGTCATGGACAAGATTCAACACGTACAACAATCTAATGACCAGTTTGACATCACCGATGGTAAAGCCACACTGAAAATGGCCCACGTCTCTCCTCCTCAAGGAACTAGATGCAAAAAGATGTTATTGGTGGACGACCTTCGCAACACCAAAAAGAGTCTCGTCCGAATTAACAACCCTCAAGACCAGATGTGTTTAGCCCGTGCCATCGTGGTGGGACGAACCTATGCCAACAAGAACGACACGGTAGAATGGAAAAGAACCTGGAAAACTATTCAACGATGCGATCGAGCCAAACAACGAAATGAAGCAGAACTCCTGTTGCAACAAGCCGGACTGTCCAAAGACACACCCTGTGGCATTCCTGAGATGCAAAAATTGCAAGATGCCCTAGCTCCACGCTACACCTTGAAAGTGCACCCTCAAGAAATGCGCGGGTCTCTGTTGTTTCGAGGCCAAGACTTTAAGGACGGAAAATACATTCATGTCTATCATCACGATGACCATTTCGATACCATTACCAGTATCACTGGATTCCTGGGATACGGTTATTACTGTGAGAAATGTGACCATGGTTATAACAATCGAGAGCAACACAAGCATTGTGGATTGAAACGTTCAGGATGTTTGGCCTCTTCACCCTGTCTGAGCGAAGAACCAGTGCCTTGTTCAACTTGTCTGCGCACATTTGTCAGCCCTACCTGTTACCAACAACATCTGAAAACGCAAGGTTCACAGAAGAAATGTGCTTGTCAACTCCTGAGATTGTGCTCTACGTGTGAACAAGTCATACGTACCAATAATACCAAGGCACACGTATGTTCAGGAAAGAAAAAATGTCACATTTGTCACCACATCGTGGACTTGGAACACCAATGCTACGTGCAAAAATACCAACCCCCACCAGAGAAAGAGGACGGTCACAAGAAGAAAGGCAATTTCATCTTTTTCGATTTCGAATGCATGCAAGAGACTGGCATTCACATTCCTAATTTCTGCGTGGCTCATCGAGCGTGCGAGAAGTGTATTCAAGAACCTATCTTCAGTCATTGCCCTCACTGCAGCAAGATTCCTGGAGGACGTGAAAAAATCTTTCGGGGACCAAACACGTTAGCCGATTTTGCCCAATGGGTCTTAGACCCCATCGACAAGACGTGGAGCCAAGAGGACATCGAACGTTACGGAGATTGTCATCGTCATGCGACGGTGATGGCTCACAATTTCTCCGGATACGATGGACAGTTTCTTCTCAGATACTATACGGAACAAGGCACCGAACGTCCTAAAGTGACTTTGAACGGAGCCAAAATCATTTTCATGCAAGTGGGACAAGTACAGTTTAAAGATTCGATGAGTTACTTGGCCATGCCTTTGAGCCGAATGCCTAAAACGTTTGGAATAACATAAATGGCTAAAGGGTACTTTCCACACTTTTTCAATACGGAAGCCAATCAACACGCCGTTCTACCCCATTTGCCTGAGGCTCACTATTACGACCCCGACAACATGCGTACCGAACAACGAGAAGCTTTCTACGCTTGGTACCAGGCTCACGCCTCGGACCCTTTCGACTTTCAGGAAGAAATGCTAAAGTATTGTCGTTCCGACGTGGACATTTTACGGCGTTGCTGTGGAAAATTTCGAGAACTGTTCATGGAACACGGAGGGGTCGATCCTTTGAAAGAAGCTTGCACCATTGCCAAAGCGTGTTCCTTAGTGTACCGCCAACGATTCATGCCTGAAAACACCGTGGCTGTCATCAGTCCTCAAACGACCCACTATGTCAAGCGTCAATACTCGGTCAAAGCCCTACGTTGGTTACATTACTTGTGCGACAAGGAAGACAAATGGATTCAGCATGCCCGCAACGGAGGAGGCGAAAAGACCATCGGAACGTATTCGGTCGATGGCTGGGACTTAGAAAACCCCAAGATCGTGTACGAGTTTAACGGTTGCTTATTTCACGGATGTCCCGTCTGCTACCCTGACCGTGACACTAAAAATCAGTTTTTGCAACGAACCATGGAAGACTTGTACCAGGACACTTGTCAGCGACGCCTAAAGTTAGAACAGCAAGGATATCAAGTGGTGGAAATGTTGGAACACGAGTACGATCACCGTTTGAAAACCGATCCCGAGTTTAAACGCCTCGTGGAAAGTTACCAGTTCATGGACCCGCTGAACCCGAGGGATAGTTTGTACGGAGGAAGGACCAATGCCACCTGTTTGCTGTACCAAGCCAACGAAGAGAAAGGAGAAGAAATCAAATACTTGGACGTGTGTTCGCTGTATCCCTACGTGTGCAAATATTGTCGCTTTCCTGTAGGGCACCCGCAATTGTTGACGGAACACATCGACCTGAAAAACATTCGACAATACGAAGGCTTGATCAAGTGCAAAGTTTTGCCTCCCACGAACCTATACCATCCCGTCTTACCTCACCATTGTCAAGGCAAACTGATGTTTCCCTTGTGCCGTACTTGTGCCGAAACGTGCAACCAGGACCAGCCTTGCCATCACAGCCAGGAAGAACGTGCCTTGACGGGAACCTGGGTCAGCGTGGAATTATTCAAAGCTCTGGACATGGGATACCAACTGTTAGAAGTGTACGAAATTTGCCACTTTCCCAAGACACAACAGTACCACAAGGGTGACCCTACTCAGAAAGGCATTTTCGCCGACTACGTGGATGCCTTTTTGAAACTGAAGCAAGAAGCCAGCGGCTATCCTTCCTGGTGTCACACTCCCGAAGACCAAATACAATTCAAAGAGAAATACTATGCACAAGAAGGCATCTCTTTAGACCACATCGAAAAAAACGAAGGCAGGCGATCGTTTGCCAAAGTGATGTTAAATTGCTTGTGGGGTAAAATGGCACAACGACCGTGTCTACCCAAGACGGAATATTTGACAGAACCTTTCCGCTACTTCCAGATGATTCACGACAAAACCAAATACATGAAACACGTGGACGTCGTTCGAGAGGATTTGATCTTGGTCAATTACGAAGAAGATCTGGACTTTGTACAAGACGACCCTTTTGGAAATGTCATCATTGCGGCTTACGTGACAGCTCATGCTCGCTTAAAATTGTACGAAGCTTTAGAACTGTTAGAAGAACGCGTCCTGTACTTTGACACGGACAGTTGCATTTACATCCATCACCCGATTCAACAGCACCCTGACATCGAAGGAGACCGTTTAGGAGCCTGGACAGACGAGCATCCCGACGACAAGATTCTAAGTTTCGTCAGTGGCGGTCCCAAAAATTACGGCTACGAATACCGGGACAAACAAGGAGAAGTGCACACGACGTGCAAAGTGAAAGGACTGACTCTGAATCATCGTACCAGTCGAGTGGTCAACTTTGGGGTATTGAAAGAAGCGTTGCAATCGGGAGAGGATGGAAACTTTAAAGTGACCACCTATCAACCGAACAAGATTGTACGTTTACCCACTCACCACATCGTCAGTCGACCCTTGGAAAAAGTCTATCAAATTGTATACCAGAAGCGAGTGCGACTTCCCAGTCACTTCACCTTACCGTACGGTCACGTCGGTATTGGTCTGTATATGAAAAGGAACCCTAGGCAAGATCGATAGTTCATTGTTCGTTGAAGTAACTTACCATGTCGTTGACGAAGAAGAAACCAGATTGGTTAGGAGTCAAATGTTGGACATCACCGAGACCAGGGTTTTGAGGCTTGGACACAAGAGGTGGCTCAGTATGCACGAGAGTTATTCAAGGAAAAAAGTTACTTTTCAACCTGTGTTAGTGACGGTGCCAGAAGAACCCGTCACCCAGGACAGGACTGTCGTGGACAGGCCTGAAAGACCCTTTCGGGAGGACACTTGTGTGACCTTACCCCTACTGTAGAACTGGTTAGAACTTTACCCAAAACATGTTGTACAGACACTTGTGTTTATTCCACGTTCATGGTTATCATGTGCCTTTTATTCTTGTACTTAAGCCTTTGGCTTTTATGCATTTTTGTCTTTCGTATTCATGTTTGAAAAAAAAAATTCAATAAACGTATTCTGAAAAAGTATATAAACTCTTGTCTTGTTTGTTTTTTTCGTGTCACAAGTGACATTTCTCACACCATGGCTACCTCTGCTGTCTCTGCTCCCTCTTCCTCTACTGTCAAAGTCATCGACGAACACTTAGATCGTGCCAGTTGGGAGGCTTTGTATCTTCGCCATCCCTTTAACATGCTCATTGCTGGACCTAGCGGTTCAGGCAAAACCGAATTCGTCAAACGTTTGATCGAACATAAACATCATTTGATCGATCGACCCCCTCAACGAATCGTGTGGTGTTACAAAGAGTGGCAATCGGCGTACAGCCTCTTGCGAGAAAGTCAAGGCGATTCCATCGTGTTTGTGGAAGGCATTCCTAAAGAAGACGACGGCATCGTCTCTGACTCCCGTCAAACCCATTTGGTCATTTTCGACGACATGTTAGGAGAAGACGAAGAAGAAATTAAACTGTGGTTCACGCGCAAAGGGCATCACCGTAATGCCAGTGTCGTTTACATCACCCAAAATTTCTTTCAACAAAGTAAAGCCCATCGCACCATCAGTCTCAATGCGCATTACGTGGTCTTGTTTAAAAGCCCTCGAGATAAATCGCAAGTGCAAGTCTTAGCCAAACAGTTAGGAACGCCTTGGCTGACTCAGGCGTACGACGATGCCACTCAAACACCACACGCCTATTTACTCGTCGATTTGAAACCTACGATTCCCGAGGATTTGCGATTTCGTACCCACTTGTTTCACCACTGGTGCCAAGACGGAGGGCCTGTCCTGTACACGTCTCCGTCCTCGACTTCATTTCACTCCCCATAAAAAAATCTATAAAAACCTCAGACCCTTTTTCGTCTGTCTCACTCTCAGTGCGAACATGACGTCCCTTCAGTCGCATCTTCCCGTCAAATTGATTCGTGCCTTGTATGGCATCAGTCGAGAAAAAGATCCACAAACACGAGCTCGTGTCTTAGAAGCTAGTCTCAAAGAAGTCTTACGATGGTTCACGGTGACGGCACGTCAATTACTCCAAGGAATCATTCAGATTCCTCATCAAACCCAACGCTTTTTCGATCGAAACAAAGTCGCTTTGGTCCAACTGGCCGATCCCCGCATCGACACTCAAACCAAAAAACAAATCATTTTGAAACCTGGAGGGAGCGGTACTCTAGGAGGAGTCATCATTCGCTCACTTTTAAGATGGGATCCTAATGCCCCCAAAGTTATCCCCAAGACAAAAGTCCAAGGAAGCCCCAAGAAGAAAAAGAAAAAGACCAGGTCCCCAAGAAGAATAACTTCTCCAGTGGGAGGACCCTCCTCTTACCAGACACCACCACCCCGGAAAAAGAAAAGAAGCCCCCAGAAAAAGAAACAGAGAAAAAGTCCCCAGAAAAAGAAAAGTCCACAGAAGAAAACTAGTCGCAAGAGAGGCACCTCGGCCAGGACGCAACCTTACACTCGCAAACCACGACCTGCCACAGCGGTGACTGCGTCTCCGGCATCCTCACGTTTGTCCACTTCTCCGTTAATGACACCAGGAACTGAAGAGTACTTGGAGACGTTGATCACACCAAGAACTTCTCCGTTGATGACCCCCAAAAGAACTTCCCCAGTGGCAGGACCCTCCAATTTAGCGGCAGTGGCTGCTGCTCACAAAGTACCTTCTCCCAAAATCAAAGTCCATGAAAGATCGGGCATGTTACAAAGTTTACTGGATTTGTCCAAACAAGAACTGGCTCGATTTAGTCCGTTGCGTACCCCTGCACGACGTGTCATGCCTGTCCTCAAACTAATACGACGTCAAGACAATCAGTGGCGACGCGTTCCAGTATAAAAAAGACCTGTGACCAAGTCGGATATCAGTGTTTTTTGGTGCTCCTGAAGACTCAAAGATGTCACCCTCCAGAAAATCCCAAGGAAAGAAAAGGAAAGGATTGCCACCACGTTTAGCCAAACATGGGGACATGTTATCTGTCCTGTCCAAAGCTTCTCCACCCCTACGAAAAAAACTCATTCAAACGGCCTCCAAAGAGGTCATCGATACCGTGTGCGAATGTTGTTTGAACGTTTTGAAAGGCACGATCCCTTTGTCCAAACACCAGAAACAATGCTTAAGCAAGCATCGTCACGTTCTTCGCCAAATGGTTCGAAAGAAAATTCCCATTCGTCAAAAAAAGAAGATGTTCGTGCAACGTGGAGGTATTTTACCTCTCTTGTTAGGCCCCATACTGAAAGGAGTCTTGGGAACCATGTTGGGAGGACTGGTGGGAGCAAGATAAAAAGGCCTCGGAAGTTCCAAGATCTCAGAATCGACCCCTGACAACCCCATGGAAGGACGAAAACTAGCTTTAGTACCTTACAAACGATGGATGGAATACCATCGGTGGCAAGAACAACACACCCCGCATTTACCTCCCAATCCCCATTTGAGCGAGATGTCCCAGTTACAACACGAATTGCAGTCCTTGATGGATCGCCAAGATTTGTCCGAAACAGAAAAATCGCAAAAGTACGGTCAACTCTTGCAACGACTGCAACTCTTTCACCAGAAAGCTTTAGACGAAACAGCTCTACCCACTCTGAAAGATTTTAAGACCTTGATGAAAAGTCCAACACCATCACCAGTACCAGTACCAGTACCAGTACCACCAGTACCCGTGACCAAGACAGAAATAGGAGAAGAAGAGGAAGGGTTTCAAACTCCACCAGAAAAAGTACGCAAGTTAACAACACCACCTACCTCCAGAATTGGATGGATTAAAAAGATGATGGCCACCCCTTCTTCCTCACAAGAGAAAAAGAAAGTGAAGACAGAAGTGAAGACAGAAGTGAAACAAGAACCGATATCCCCCGCTCAGACATCCTTCTCCTCTTCGACACCTATTGCTGGCCGCACACGCAAAGCATTACAATCCAAGAAAATACCCCAAGAGAAAAAGAGTAGCATCCTCCAAGAGTGGGTGTCTTATTAACACACCAACCAACACAAAAAAATGGAAAAAGTCTTAGCCAGCATTTACTACGATCCCTCCCATCCTGCAGGTTACGCAGGAGTTCAAAAATTGTATCGTGCTGCCAAAACGCGACTGAAAAGTCTCCGTTTACCTCAAGTGCAACGATGGTTACAAGAACAAGCTACCTACACTTTACACAAACCCATTCGACGCAAGTTTGCCAGAAGTCGCACCCGAGTGGAAGGCATCGATCATCAATGGCAAGCCGATTTAGCCGACGTCTCTCATTTGGCCAGCTACAATCGTGGCTACAAATATTTGTTTTGTGTCATCGACGTCTTCTCCAAATTTGCCTGGGTCGTGCCCTTGACTTCCAAATCGAGCAGCGAGTTAGTGCGAGCCCTGCAACGGGTGTTGAAACAAAGCGGTCGTCACCCTCTTCGATGGCAAACGGACAAAGGCACCGAATTTCTGAACCAAGCTTTCCAAAAAGAATTAAAGAAACGTGACATTCATTTTTTTACCACCGAGAATCCCGAAACCAAAGCCAGCATCGTGGAACGTTTTCAACGCACTTTGAAAGAACGCATGTGGAAATATTTTACGCATCACCACACTCTGAAGTACATCGACATCTTACCGCACCTGGTGCAAGCGTACAACCAATCTTACCATCGAAGCATCGGACGTGCCCCGCAAGACGTGACTCCCGACAACGAAGTGCTGGTGTTTGAGCGCCTGTTTGGTACGTCCCCGACGAGGGCTGTCCCCAAGAAAAGTGGAGAGTTGGCCGTAGGAGATTGGGTGCGCATTGGCAAAACCAAACGCACTTTCGACAAAGGTTACTTACCTAACTGGACGACCGAATTGTTTCGCGTCACTGGACGAGTGCATGGCCGTCATCCTGCCGTCTATAAATTGGAAGACATGAACGGAGAAGTGCTCAAAGGAACGTTCTATTTGCCCGAGTTACAACGTGTCACCAAAAAAGAAGACGACGTGTACGACATCGAAAGCATTCTCGAACGCAGAACCCGTAAAGTGGGCAAACGACGTGTCAAAGAAGTCAAAGTACGTTGGAAAGGATATCCACCCAGTTTCGATTCTTGGATCGACGCTTCGCAAGTCATCGACTATAAAAAGAAGTGACCATCATGCCCTTTCACACAGCAGACGCAGCTACGTCGACCACTCCTCCTTCACCTAGTTCTTCTGTGCAAGATTTACAAAAACAACCCTTGTGGGTGTGGTGTGGAGAACGTGTGCCTAAAACGCAAATCGTCTTTTTCTGCCAAATCTTCGTGGTGTATTGTGTCATCGGGGCAGCCATTGCCAATTTGAGTTTGCAACAAGGAGACAAACAATTGTGGACCATTTTATTGAGCAGTTGCATCGGTTACCTGCTTCCTAATCCCTCCCTGAAATTCACCTCGAACGGGAACCCCCGGAACCTTGCGTCCAGTGCCAGTGCCAGTCACCACTTCAATCACAACCAGAACCCCATTTTGGGCGGAGACACGCCTCTGACGTCCACTAACCCCTCGGACAGCCACAGAACTCTGGAATTATGAGTCACCAAGACCAATTTTACTTAACCTTACCTAGTGACAGTTCCATGGAGGTGTTTCCCAAGAACACGTTGTGCTGTTACACGGCCAAATTACCTCAAGCCATCCAGTTAGATCACGAAGCCCATTGGGAAGTGGCTTTAGTAGAAATGATTCACCCGACCCAAGTCCTCAATGTCCTTCCCAATCAAAATTTTTTTGATGTGGAAGTTCATGACGAGCAAATGCAACAGTGGATGGATAGCAATGTCAAATATGACAAGAAAACCCGTACACAAAAGTACACCACCTATCACTTGTTCATTCCCCCAGGCTATTATTTTAGTGGTCAACATTTGGTCAGCACCATAACCTCCAGGTTTAATGTCGTGTTTCTGAAAGCTTTGGAGCATGTCAACAAAAATGTCACCATGGAGTACCACAAAGCAGCTCGTCGCTTCTTGATGAAATTTGAACGAAGTAAAATCCTGTCCATTTTATTTTGTCCTGAATTGTTTGACATGTTGGGCGGAGACATGGACATGAGAAAGACCATGCTCAAGAAAAATGAATTACCCATCGTTTACGACAACGAGTCTTTTAGCAAGTTATTTCGTGCCCCGGTAGAACTGAACCAAGGACTGAATTTGATGTTCGTGTATTCCGATGTGGTGGAGTACAACGTGGTGGGACACACCTCCGTACCGTTACTGCGTGTCATTCCTTTCAAAGTGGATTCTGCCACGAACACTGACGAGGAAGGTGGAAACACTTACCACGTCCACCGCGAATTTGTCCATCCTCACTATTTGCCTGTCAGTAAGTCGTATTTGGACACGGTCAACATTGCTATAAAAGGAGATCTGGGACAAAATATTCCATTCACCAAAGGAAAAGTCACGGTGAAACTCCATTTTCGAAAACGGTTCTCTCACGACTCTTAAGTCATGTATCCAGTGTACCGAGGGGTTGCTCGACAGCGAGGACACGGCTTAGGAGACATGTTAAAATCGGCCTTTCGTTCGGTGGCCCCGGTGTTGAAACCGATGGTGACACGCGGATTGCACGCCTTGAAAGATGCGGCACTGACGCAAGGCAAAGAATTTCTCCAAAATGTCATCATCGACAAACAAAACCCTAAAGAAGCCTTCATGAGGGCAGGCAAAAATGTCTTGCTGCAAACGGGAAAAGACATTTTAGGCCAACGAGAAACACCTATAAATGCCCTGCACGCTACCGAGTCAGGCATTCAGCAAGGACAAGGCAGAAAGAGACGACGAAGAAAACACCCTTTCACCAGACTTCAAGCGAGAAAGGCCAAGAAAAGAAGAACCGTTCGAGACTTAGACGTTTTCGATTATTGAGAAAAGAGACAAAAAAAAAATGATGCACCGAGAATCTTGCGCTTGTTCCAAGACGGAACTGGATCTGTTTGCCATGCCCCCCACGATGATGACGATGCAAGAATCCCAGTGGGTGGAATTTCACCCCGTCTCCTCACTGACCGATTCCGCTCCCATCGAGTTTGAAATCAAAGGACAGCCCGAAGATTACATCGATCTGAATAGCAGTTACTTGTACCTGAAAGTCAAAATTCTAGACAAGACTGGAGGTGCTATAGACGATGAAGCAGTAGCTCCCGTCAACAATTTCATGCATTCCTTGTTCAGTGGAGTGGACTTGTACTTGAATAACAAACTGGTCAGTAGCAGCATGGATACTTACCCTTATCGTGCCTACCTGGAAAATCTCTTGACGTACGGAATAGATGCCAAGAACACTCATCTCAATGCCTGTGTGCTATGGGAAGCTGACGAACCTACCAAGTTTGAAATATTGGAAACTGATGAAAAGAAAGACAACAATGATGGATTTGTAGAACGAAGAAAGAGAATCACGGGAGCCGACACAAGTTTAGAACTGATGGATCGTTTGCATTTGGACATGTGGTTGCAAGAAAAGTATTTGCTGAACGGGGTGGATGTCCGCCTGAGACTGAATCGTAGCAGTGCCGCTTTCCATTTGATGGCTGATAGTGACGGTTACAAAACCAAAATCCTAGAAGCCAGACTCTACGTACGCCGTGTGGAAGTGTTACCTAAAGTGGGAAACGACATCAGTCAGACGTTGAGCAGAACGACTGTCAAGTACCCCATACGACGCGTGGAAGTGAAAACCTTCACCATTCCCAAGGGACAGCGATCCATGATCGAAGATCATCTGTTCCAAGGACAGTTACCCAAACGTTTGATCGTTGGTATCGTCGAGAATACAGCCTTCAACGGAGCTGCCGAAAAAAATCCTTTCTACTTTCAACACTTTGGCGTGTCCAAAATCGAAGTCAGTCGCGATGGCAAGACCTTGTGTACCCGACCTTTCGAACCTGACTTTACCAAGAAGAATTACTTGAGATCGTACTTGTCCTTGTACGAAGCCACCGGACAGTTAGGAACCAATACCAGTCACGGTATTACGTACGAGGATTATGCAGGAGGCTACGCTTTGTGGGCTTTTGATTTCACTCCAGACCAAGGCAGCGACGAGGGACATTTCCACCCTATAAAATCCGGCCAGATTCGTGTGGAAATTCAGTTTAAAGACCGAGACCCTGATGAAACGGTGAACGTCATCCTGTATGCAGAATTCGATAATACCATAGAAATCAACAGTTTGAGAGAAGTCATCCTAGATTACTAGAAACCATGGAAGACTGTTATCCCTCTTTACCTAGTGGAGAAACGTTTAGTGTTGGATTATTGTTAAAAAAATGTTAGAGTTCTTGTTGTTTAGTGTTAAGTGATTTTTGAATAAAAAAATGTTGTGTTTTGAAAAAAATTGTTTGATGTTATATTGTTGGATTATTGTTAAAAATGTTAGAGTTGTTGTTTAGTGTTAAGTGATTTTTGAATAAAAAATGTTGTGTTTTGAAAAAAATGCCTTTGTCTTTTGTTTAGCTATAAGAATGTTGGATTGATGCTCTTTCATTTCTTACTATCCCTCTCATGACACTCACTAAACGTTGCGACTCAAAAACCGTATGGGGATGTTTTCCTTCACGTCCGCGCTTTGACTTTAAGAACCGGGTTGTTTCCAGTCTAACCATCCATTGTCGACTCATCCTCCTAAGAAGATGTGCTCCAAACTAGCTAAACTCAACGAAGCCTACGTAAATTTGCATAGGGTCAGACACAGTCTGATACCGAAGCCAGAAGAAATAGAGAATGTGAGAATGTTAAAAATCACTGAAGACCTGATAGAAGAGCTCTTCAGAGAAGAAATGAACAGGGAAAAAGAAGAATGGACAGAGAAGTACAGACTTCAGAGACAGCAGCAACAACAACAACAACAAGAGCATCAGCAGCAGCAACCTGAACCTGACAGAGGCTTTGTCGATTGCCGTATCGACACCAAAGAGTTCTTCTTTTCTTTCCGAAGAAGCAGACCTATCGCCAGAAAGTCTATCCTCAGAGGACATCGCATTCTTAGAAACTAAAAAAAGAATGCCATAGCAAACAAAAAAAAAAAACAAAACAGCCCTTTTCAGGGCTATCCCAATACTCTAGAAAAGAAATAACGATCGATTTGCCAATGTGTGTAGGTAGAATAGTGTGAAAATAAACACTAACTCTTTTTTAAAAAATGTGAGGGTATGTGTTTGTGTGTTAGTAAGTGCTTAAGTAAGTTGGTATGAATAGTAGATTAAAATCATGTTTTTTTTGGTGTTTGAGGTGTATATTTGGAGTTAGATTGGATTGCTTTGCGTATGTGGATAGTCTAATGAAGTGATTTATAAAAAATTTTAAAATAGTGATGGGTAGCATAAAAAAGTGAGTGAGTGTTTCTTTTAGGTCCGCGCGTTGTTGTTTTTGGTCATGATGTAGGTAACATCAATTTTATGTTTTTTAGGGGGATGTTTTCCTTCACGTCCGCGCTTTCACTATAAATTGAAACTCGTTCGGCAGTCTAGCTACCCTTGTTGATTGATCAACACCAAAAATGAACACGAGACTGTCTAAACTGTTGGAACTTCATGTGCATCTGGAATATGCCAGGCGCCTGTTGAATGAACTGGCCGCGGAAGCCATTGTGGAGGAGGGAAGGATAAGAGAGGAGGAGGAAAGAAGAAAAAAAGAAGAGGAGGAGAGAAGATATAAAGAAGAAGAAGAGGAAAGAAGATACAAAGAGGAGGAGAGAAGAAAAAAAGAAGAGGAGGAGGAGGAGAAGGAAAAGAAGAGAAGAAGAATAAATTTCAGAATCCCAGAGAGCGAAAATTGGGATTCTGAAGCGACATATCCTGCCTCTGCTCTCTCCCCCAAAAAAGTAAAAAGTAACTGGGGGATAAGATGTGTATGTGGCGCCAGGCCTGGAAGGTGCCACCATTAACCAGGTGTCCATGAAGTTCCAAAAAAACAGCCCTTTTCAGGGCTACCCAATACTCTAGAAAAGAAATAACGATCGATTTGCCAATGTGTAGGTAGAGTAGTGTGAATATAAACACTAACTCTTTTCTAAGATAGTGTGAGGGTATGTGTTTGTGTGTTGGTGCTTGTAAGAGCTCAGGTATGTTTGTGTGAATAGTAGATTATGGGTTTCTTTATTGTTTCTTAGCGTATGTGGAGAGTATAGTTTGGGTTTTGTAAGCGCTCACGTACGATTGTGAGGATAGTAGATTATGGATTTTGTTTATTGTTTCTTAGCGTATGTGTTTGTGTGTTTGTGTTTGTGTGTTTGTGTTTGTACCCGCTCACGTAAGATTGTGTGGATAGTAGATTATGGATTTGTTTATTGTTTCTTAGCGTATGTGTTTGTGTGTTTGTGTTTGTGTGTTTGTGTTTGTACCCGCTCACGTACGATTGTGTGGATAGTAGATTATGGATTTGTTTATTGTTTCTTAGCGTATGTGGAGAGTATAGTTTGGGTTTTATTATATGAAATGAAAAAGTAGGGGATGTTTTCCTTCACGTCCGCGCGTTGTTTGGTCATGATCTAGGTAAGATCAATTTTACGTTTTAGGGGGATGTTTTCCTTCACGTACGCGCTTTAAGTATAAGAACCCACAGTATTCGTCGTTCAAACCATTCTGCAAAGAATAAAAAAAGAAGATGGCTTCTAACCAAATGGACAAAATACAAACATTACAAGACGTTTTAGACAACTTAGGAATGATGGAGCAGATGTTGATAAGACTGGTTGAAGACCATTATTCCTATAGTCCCCATCGTGTAAAGATGGAAATTAATAACTTAAAAAAGGTAAAGGACAAGATTAGTGGTGTCATGAAAGAGATAAAGGAGGAGAAGGAGGATGAAGAGGAAAGAATAAGAATAAGCAAATGGAACGAAAAGATTGAAAAAGAAGAAGAAAATGAGAAGAGGAAGAAAGAAGAGGAGGAAGAGAAGAAGAAAGAAGAGCAGGAGAAAAAGAAAGAGAAGAAGAGAAAGAGTGTTGGAGATAAAATAAGAACTTGGTGGAGAAAAAGAAGAAATTAGAAGCAGAAGAAGAAGAAGAAGAAAACCCAAAGGCCCTTTTCAGGGCCAGCCATATTTCTCGAAAAGAGATAGCCTTTCCATTGCCTACCCCTTTTTTTAAATTTAAATTTAAATTTAAAAAAAAAAATCCCAAAAACCCAAACTCTATTCCCCATGTTAATTTCCCCTTGTCGCTAGACAGACCCACCCTGTTTAAATTCCTTTGACGCTATACAGTCCCCTATTCCCATGTTAATTTCCCCTTGTCGCTAGACAGACCCACACTATAGTTCCATGTTAAATTCCCCTTGTCGCTAGAGTGACCCACGATTTATTCCCATGTTAATTTCCCTTGTCGCTAATCTGACCCACGATTTTTCTCCATGTTAAATTTCCCTTGTCGCTAATCTGTCCCAGGGGGGTCTGTAATGCTAATTCTCATTGTCGCTAATGTATCCCCCTTTACTACTGTTATCTCCCTTAGTCCATTGTTTGAGAATGAGAAATTCAACTCTTAAAATGGTACTTTGGAATTTTTTGTGGTTTAAATTGCAGTTTGGAATTGCGTGAAGACCACCGTGTCTCATGATAAATGATCATTGTGCACATATGTCTTACAAATTTTAATTAAATTTAGTTATTATTCATGGTTTTATTTTAATTTTTGTTTACATTTTTTTGTTATATGAATTAGTACATGCAAACAAGCAAACAAATTAAAAATAATGCTTTATTGCAAGAATGTATAATCATGAATTTATATCGACATCCATTGTTAGGAGTCACTGGCATTGATATCATCCTGTAAATCTTGCATATAATCAGCTTTAGGAATTTAAATTGTACCAATTCCATGTACTTGTCAGTACCAGAGTGTGAACTCTTTTTTTTTGTGCCAAAATTGTATCTTTTCTCATTTTTATATAGAGTTTTGTCACATCTCTCTCTATAATTTTGTCAATCCGACGACCACTTCCTGGTTTTCTATGAAAGTGTCTCCAATTAAAACAACCGTTTCGTTTTTTTTATTCTTCTCACTTTTGGCATTTTTGAATTTGTAATATTACTTTATTTTATAACTGGAGTTTCATATCGTCACTACAGCATCTGTTCATATCATTTCTTTGCATCAAGGGAAGCTGGTTTAAGCTGATGGTCTGGCAAGATTCACTTTCAGCCATACGTTCCATGCCCTTATATTGATGTATTTCTCATGTGTCTGGTAATACAATTCAAAACGAACATGTTAGATGCCATGAACACTTCCTAATATATGATTCAAGAAAACAAATATTCAGAGTATACAAAATATCATATTTGCATCAGTAATTGTTGAAAATAAGGGTTTATATAAGTCGATGCCTCTTAGTACATAGTCCTCATAGGATGATGTTTTGTACATGTACATGTGAATGGGAGCAAATTTTAAAAAAAATGAAACTATGAAAATCACTGCATTTATTCGGGTTCTACATCTGTATCGTATTAACAAGGACTATACTTCCAATAATCTGTTGGCGTTATTTTGTTATTATCACTTAGCGCGCTTAGAATACCTCCCCTATTAGTATCGTGCATACTCACTAAGTTTGTCAGTGCTCGAAAATGTATCAGACCACTAATTGTATAAAGCAATGGAATCAGGCCACCGATGGGGGTGGGGAACCAAATAGAGTACAAAATGTTTTGAGATACACTCATTGGTTAATACAGGGACTTTTTTCTTCATGTTAGTACAATCCTCTGTTTGCAATAATATTTACTCTTTATGAACGCCATAGTATTGTTGTCCAACATGATGCGCGGTAGTCAGGTATGCCGAGGAACAGTTAATTTACCTAAGTTCGTCAGGTTATACTTTCCAAAATAGGTAAGGCCATATTTAGGAAAGTCGTACGTATGTTAAGAAACGTTCTTTGTAGCTTGCCTCTCTTTGGTTTTACTAGCTTAATCAACGTTGTGTATATAACTGGATGATAAATTTGTTCATCAGCTGATGTTCCGTTCAACACCAGTCGATTTTCCTAAAGAAAAGAAGACAAAACTTTTAATAAGAAGGCTTCATCAGTGATATACCACGACATGTATACATTTTTTATTAAAAGGAAACGAGGCTTGCCGAGTTTCCTTTTAATGAAAAAGTTATACAAAGAGTGGTATATAATTGATACAGTGTACATACTGTACGTATAATTTATTTAAATCGCATACAAATGTATATATTTGCCCTTTGAACGGAGTTAAGATTTACTACAGGCAGCTGTATATAGACATATAACACAATTAATTTTACTATATGTTCTCTACATTTGTTTCTCAATACTGACCTTTCCACTGTGTAACAATCAATATAAATCATATGTTAATCTAAAGTTCCTTCAAATATGACTTCACGGTGAAGTTCTTGTCAAAGGTTGACCTGCATTTTTTTGAGAGAATGGACTGTCAACAGAGCAGCATGTAAACAAAATACAGATTTCACTTCCGAATCATCACCAAGGCCTTATTACTCACTGTGCACTGTTGCCGAAATACACAAGGAAATCCACACCCTGAGCTCATATTCTCAAGAATAAACAATTACCTTTAAATCCGTACCAAAAATGCATAAATATAACTCTTCTATCACCACCAAAATGTGAGAAGAAAAAATGTTCTAAAAATAGACTAGAACTACATTGGGTACTGAACTGGAAGTACTAATTGTGACCCGATTCCATATGGACCTAGTGAACGAACTCCTCACATCCCCGAGTATGTCCGCTACAAAATGTAGTTCTACGCCTTTTGTGGATGTACACAATCACTTTTGCATATTGATAAGTTGATTGTTTTCTCTTCTTAGTTTCTATTTTTCTTCACATTGATTATATCAGCATAATACACACTTATGATTTAAACATTAAGGATGGTTTTAATAGCAAAAGCAGAGCACTACAAACACTTGGTTAGCTACGCCATTCACATGAACGCTTTGCCATTCACCTACCGGCTCAAGGAAATTAATGGGAATAGAAACTAAGCAAAATGACGAACCAACAAGAGGTAATTAAAATATTTGAATATATTTACAGTTGATCTAAGTCATTATTCTGCTTTAGTAACAACAATACCGACCATAAACTCTCTCTCTCTCTCTCTCTCTCTCTCTCTCTCTCTCTCTCTCATCCGTTGGTCGGTTTGACCTAATTTCTACCATCATTCATAAGTTCAGAAATATCGTGGGATGACACAAACTAAAACCCCATACGTTCGTCATTTCATAGATTTTAGCCAGTATCTTGCTACGATGGTACAGAGAGAGAGAGAGAGAGAGAGAGAGAGAGACCTTTGGACATATTCATATTTAATTAATAATAATCTATGTTTAGAACATTAAAGTATGTTTAAGAAACACAAAAAATAATTTTAAAAAAAATAAAAAATAAAAAAACAGTCTGTGTGCCGTGTAACCGAGGAATTTACTGTATCATGTCACCGTGGTTTGCAGCTTTGTATCATTGATAAACACTGAAGATAAATCCCAAGGAAACTGTACATGTTAAACGACGATGCTAATACAAAAATAAACCCACATGCTTTAGCTGTGGAATAAGAGAAATAATCATTTTGATACTAAGCAGAATCAATTCCGTGATATATATGATGGCATAAAACCCATGATATTATATAAACGCAAAGATGAAAAAGTTAATTCAGAAAGTGGGACAAAAATAGCTGAGATGACATATTATTTCAGACGGCAATATCTTTAATTGACACTGATTTCCATGTCGGTCGTTTATACCAAATTGTTGAACTCTGACTAATGCGACCCCCCCCCCCCTCCAATGGAGGATCTATTTCCGGATCCTTTGTTTAGTGTTTCCTCCATGCACATGTTTAAGAATGGCCTCTAATTTGCGCACAAGTATGCTATTTTAAGTTAATGATTTCAGTCTACCAGAATAGAAAGTCCGAGATGGATCAAATGATGTAAGTAATAGGTCTGTCTAATAAACGCAGCTGGCAAGGTATTGCAAGTCTGGGTACAACCCAACCTTCCTTTTTCAACAAATTCACGCGTGATTCCAGAAGTGAAGCAATTAGTGAGCAAAACGAAGACTATTAAACACATGTAACTTGTCGAAATGCAATGTGCTGCATGGGATTTTTCTAAGAGGATGTATCGGTAGTTTTGCTCACAGGTGGTCGAGTTGTTTTTCCGATAAGTATCCAGAACATGCCGGTACCTTGGCATCTTTTGCTATATTGAGGTAAAGAATTCATGAATGAATTGAACAATATGACTTACAAATTCCCTTTCAGCACAAACCACTCACATATCATTTGAAGTTCGTGCTATTCAAAATATTTAAGTACTTATATTTACATTAATGTTTGAAATAATTGTACTCTTCTCTTTGGGGGCCCCGAGTGGCCGAGTGGTCTAAAGCGCTCTCCGTTACGGATCACTGCCATCTCACCTCTGTCTGCTTAGGTTCGAGTCTCGGATTCGGCCAATGTGGGTATGTGGGTTGAGGGTCGGTGGTTCTTTCTGGGATTTCCCGGGTTCTTCCTCCACCATTAATACTGGCCGCCATGTATAGCCTATCGTGTGCTGAAAAATGGCGTTAAACCCTACAACAACAACAACTCTTCTCTTTGTGAGCCATGTGTCAGGCTACATGTATAATACTGTGCTAATCCAAGTCCTTGGTCGAAATAATTATGCAAATCTTTCTACTGGAACATACCTTTTCTACTCCCATTTATAAATATACCTGTAAATTTCTGTAAGAAAAACAAATATAATTAATTTGAATCTAATTTATGGCAAAGATGAACGGAGTCACCAATCAAGTTCTGTCTCGATATGTGATATCTCTTTAGTTCGTACAAAGGTATATCTGCACTTATTAATTTGTCTACATGAAGCAAACGATAATATAGGTATCTACGCTTTCAAAAACATTGAACTAAGTTAATAAGTGATTTGAAGTAACCACCTTATTTATCAACGATAATACAATGCATTTGAGTTGTACGAGCACAATGACAAACGAGTAATATCAGATCTGTGCTTGAATAATCATACAGCCTCATTTATGAACTTATTAGGGTAACTAGGTTGGAATACGTTCAGTTTAGGATACATGAATAGTATCATTTAGTAATTTATGTCTGTTGGAACTTCAGCAAGATAAAATAAAATAATGTTGCTTGATCAATAAACGCTGAAAAGTGTGCACTTTGCTGGATAAAATACGTCCGACGCATTCTTGTAACAAACAAAATATTTGGAGTAAACAAAACATGCAAAGTTATAAAAGAAAACAGGGTCTTCTTGCTAATTTGATTCGGGCATGAGTAAGTGCATGAGTTTTTAACGAAGTGTATTTCAGGATATATATATATATATATATATATATATATATATATATATATATATATATATATATATATATATATATATATATATATATATATATATATATATATATATATGTATGTATGTATATATATGTATATATATGTGTATATATGTGTGTATATATATATATATATATATATATATATATATATATATATATATATATATATATATATATATATATATATGTATATTGTAACGTGCTCACCCCCGGTTTAATTTCCCCAGGGCAAGCTCACTTCTATTTTAAAAATTACTTCCTATTTCAAAACTTCGGCAATCCTTAAAGTGAGACCTTGAATTGGTTGCAGTATTATAATGTACTGGTAGTATATAGAGAGTCGTCTGATAACAGACGAAATCCCTGTAGAAATAATGGCTTCTTAAAATCCCAATTACAAACGGATTCAAATAAATATAATTAACATGCGAAACGGGTGACCATTTCTGTTACAATAAAAATATAAAGTTTTACAAATGTACTGAAATAGCGTTATGGACGCCCTATATCGCAAAGTAAGCGTACTCAACGCCTTATCTTTGGCTTTGATTTTCCTTAGTACCGCAATTTACTAAATTTTCATATTGCATTAATGAATGTATATTTTCAAATATCATTATTTCCAGTTAATTTCTATTTAAAGAATGATAACATTCCCTATCAGTTTTGGAAGCCGATTATGCATTGCATTTGCATACGAACCCGATGCCAGTTGAAGGGAAACTGACTGGTGTGCACGAAACCCGTATTGATAACCTTCGGTTGCACTACACAGTGTAACAATCCGCGAAAATAATATATAATAGCTAATAAGTATTTAAGACTCAGTAATATTAAATATCGTTAAAATATTGAAATTCAAAACAAATATTGAATGCTAATTATATTATTACACTCTTAATCATAAGCATATGATCAAACGATAAAATCTTTGTTTCATACGTAAACATTGGCCTCCAAACAAGTTTTAGGTGCGGGAGAATAAGAACACGCACTATCCGGATACGTTGTCCTTCCAGGAGACGGTGTGTGTGTGTGTGTGTGTGTGTGTGTGTGTGTGTGTGACTTGGATTTTTAACTTAGCTTTAACAACTTTTCAGTCATATCGCTACGATGTCTGCAGTGTGTCAGTTAATAGTGATGTCTAGCACTGGGGCATCATGCCACAGACATGTAGCATGATGTCCCACCCAGTCACATTATCCTGACACCAGGCCGACCAGTCATAACACTAACCTCTTAGTGTGGAGCGCCAAGTCCAGGAAATGGTAAGTGCATTATTCTATTGGTGAGCATAACTTATTCTACGTAAAAAAAATATTAAAAAAACTAGTTACATCAACGGTTTATTGATGTTCGATAATGATTGTATACACCGCGTAGTAGAAATGGGAGGTGCCTCCAATACATAAATTGCCTCCGAAACAAATATGGCGGACATAGTGAAATACATTGAACGTTGTACATAATATCAGTCATACAGAACATTTGTTTTGTAATACATCGAACTGAACGTAGTCTCAGAATATCCATATGTACATGAAACTATTAAATGTTTGATTTACAGCAATGAAACATAGTAAACCAACGGTATGACACGCTGTAGGTGCCTCCAAAACAAAGATGGCGGACATTGTAAAACATATCAAACGTAGTGCATAATATAAATGATACAGAACAGTCTTTGGCAAAACATCTTACTGAATATAGTCTCAAACTACTCATATATATATATATATATATATATATATATATATATATATATATATATATATATATATATATATATCCAACAAAGTTGTACTATACGTTATTTAACTGCAAGCCTATCATCTTCAAAGCATTCATGAAATATTTAGTTTGCATTATTACATTTAAGAAGGGGATTCATTGAAAACACAACACGTAGTGAGGCCTTTATTCTTCATTGATAAGATATGCCCTTAATGACACTAACCATATGTACCCTAATCAGCCACAACAGTAGATTGTTGTTGTTGTAGGCTTTAACGCCATTTTTCAGCACACGATAGGCTATACATGGCGGCCAGTATTAATGGTGGAGGAAGAACCCGGGAAAACACCGGGAAGAACCACCGACCCACGAGAAGCTACTGGCATGCTTTCTGACATATCCACATTGGCATAACAGTAGAAGCAGCAGCTGTATAACAACAAGAGAAACCACAAGAATAACAGCAGCATCCACAAGAATAACAACAACAGCAACCACAAGAATAACAACAGCAGCAGCCACAAGAATAACAACAGCAGCAGCCACAAGAATAACAACAGCAACCACAAGAATAACAACAGCAGCTACAACAACAACAACAGCAGCAACCACAATAATAAGAACAGCAACCACAATAATGATAACAGCAACCACAAGAATAACAACAGCAACAACAAGAATAACAACAGCAACCACAATAATAAGAACAACAGCAACCACAAGAATAATAACAGCAGCATCCTCAAAATTAACAACAGCAACAATCACAAAAATATCAACAACAGCCACCACAAGAATAACAACAGCAACCACAAGAAGAACAACAGCAACCACAAGAATAACAACAGCTTCAACCACAATAATGACAACAACAGCAACCACAAGAATAACAACAGCAACCACAAGAATAAGAACAACAGCAACCACAAGAAAAACAACAGCAGCCGCAGCAGAAATAAACATCTATTATCATCAAGTTCATCAACGTTCAAGCGTAACCTGGATTTATATCGAAATCATTGCGTATGTACTTGTATGTAATATGAATAACGTTCACAATCATATTATGTATCTATATTTTAAGTTTTGCTGTATAAGTATGTATTTATTGGGCAATTCTAGCCTAGTATGAGATTAAAATAGACAGGACGGTGTTTTGTATCCAAGCACCTTCGTGGGGTGAGTCTATAGATAAATACTAATGCTGATTTTCTTGTAATATTCTGCGCAGGCAGTAACGTGTCCCGACTTATTTCATTATTTATCAGTCGTCAGCTCGTTTGTTGGTTTGATAAACAGGATAAGTTCATGATCCCCCACCAGTATGTCAGAGATAGATCCCTTTTTTTCTCTCCTATCTTCCAAATAATTCTATTTTACTCGGTTGTTACTTCTAACTACCGGAGATTCTCAATGATTCGATTGTTCTACGCAACGTCAATATGATCAGATAACAAAAGATTATCTTGTATGAACTCCAAAGTCCATAATTTGTCAATCACACAGCGCACCAGCATCAATTACTATTCCATTAGTGTCCGCTATACTAATACTAGTAGTGAGTTTTATCAACAGAGTGAACTAGGATATATATATATATATATATATATATATATATATATATATATATATATATATATATATATATATATATATAGTTTGCCATTTTACGACCATCGAATATAAAATGCTCCACATGTATGATAATCCGTAATATTATACGAGGTTCTCGCAACATACATGCAATCCGAATAATCATCAAAATATAAATATGCAAAATTATTTAAAATGTATCTTCAGTTTATGTCGACTGAAAATGATGTTATGTCAAAAACCAATAAATATAAACTTTGTTTTTGTTCCTCTGCTCATAAAAATGGTTTAATATAATCTCTCCCATTGCTTATTGAGTCTGGATGTCATTGATCATTATATCATTTAAATGATTTGCCCTTGGTGATCTTCGCTGTCGTCACTGTCATCGGTACCGTTGCCATCGCTGGGTATATTACAATTTGTACTATCTTTATTGGGTATAACGGGTGTTTCATTCAATGTCAACGACTTAAAATTTCTTACCCAAAACCATACAATGACTTTTCAGACTTTTTTCTTTCTTTTTTTCTTCGCCAAGTCTTAATCGTGATTGCTCCAACATGATCTCAGACCGCTTAAAAAAGGTATGCACCTTTTGATCATCTAAGGCAAATCAATATGATGCATTCAGGATATGCAGCAATTTGATATTTTCTGTGACGCTATAAACGCACCAATGATCTGGTAATGTAATTCCCGTATTAGATATGGACGCTAATTTTATCATAATATTGTATGCGTCAAACTTTGTTGCTTCTAATGACATTAAATAAAAGTACCCCGCAATTCTCTAATAGTGAATCATTTACGTGTTGTTGGCCTCGTTCTCTCGCAGTCAGTAATAATATAATGCGGCCACGCTTACCTATCACGGCTCCCCAACCCAGAACCCAAGACGCGGGCTTCCACGTGAACTCACGCGTACTTGGGAATCTAAGCTTCCAGGCAGATGCACTTGTGTGAAAAGTCTTCAATATGAAAGTCTTTGGAGAACTAGAAACGGTTCTGGGTTAGGAGTCGTGAGAAGCAAGGATGGTCTTGAACACCCATCAGATAATACATTTATAATATAGTGATGACTTTTTAAATTCCATCTTTTCTCCAATTCTCTGAGAAAATCAATGTGCTAGTTCAAATTTGCACATTACTTTTTGTAAATGAATTGTGTGAATAGTAAAAATTTCCTTTTCCCTTGAGTGGTGCATCAAATTACTTCTGCCACGATGGATTGAAATTGCAGTTTGAAGGACTCATTCGAAAGTAAACTGAAACAAAACAATTTATGTTTATTTATTGCAATATAGAATATCTGTGCATAAGGATGAAAGCATCATTCGTACAAAGTGTGATTTTTATAGCCTGCGCATAAGGATGAAAGCATCATTCGTACAGTGTGGATTTTATAGCCTGTGTATAAGGATGAAAGCATCATTCGTACACAGTGTGATTTTTATAGCCTGTGTATAAGGATGAAAACATCATTCGTACACAGTGTGGATTTTATACCTGTGTATAAAGATGAAAGCATCATTCGTACACAGTTTGGATTTTATAGCCTGTGTATAAGGATGAAAACATCATTCGTACACAGTGTGGATTTCATAGCCTGCGCATAAGGATGAAAGCATCATTCGTACAGTGTGGATTTTATAGCCTGTGTATAAGGATGAAAGCATCATTCGTACACAGTGTGATTTTTATAGCCTGCGCATAAGGATGAAAGCATCATTCGTACACAGTGTGGATTATATAGCCTGTGTATAAGGATGAAAACATCATTCGTACACAGTGTGGATTTTATACCTGTGTATAAAGATGAAAGCATCATTCGTACACAGTTTGGATTTTATAGCCTGTGTATAAGGATGAAAACATCATTCGTACACAGTGTGGATTTCATAGCCTGCGCATAAGGATGAAAGCATCATTCGTACACAATGTGGAGTTTATAACCTGTGTATAAGGATGAAAATATCATTCGTACACAGTGTGGATTTTATAGCCTGCGCATAAGGATGAAAGCATCATTCGTACACAGTGTGGAGTTTATAACCTGTGTATAAGGATGAAAACATCATTCGTACACAGTCTGCATTTTATAGCCTGTGTATAAAGATGAAAGCATCATTCGTACACAGTGTGGATTTTATAAAGTATCGTGGATAGTCACATGATGCTTTTCCCCAGACTGATACATCACAATAAAATGTTGACTAAAAGAAAGTAACATTAGTACCAGTACCAAACATTGATGGGCCTATACCGACTCTACCAACTATCATCTCACAATACTAAAGCGCTGTATTTGCAAACCCATGGAACGAGTAACAAAGGATTAAACAACACGGGTATCTTGCATCCAACTAGCTACTAACAGACCTTCCACGTCGCTGCAGACGCAAACTTACATCTTAGTACGACCTGAAACATTTATTACAGAAGCTTTCATAAACATAACATATACATAGATACCATCCTGTCGACTTGATGAAAACTAGGACAGCATAGTGAATTATGGTTTTATAGTCCCTGTTATGTGGGATGTTAAAAATGTGTGGCGTATTTACGTAGACCGTAAACCAATTTTCGTTACTATGTTGGATACCTCAGGGAGCAGCAGACTTAATGACCATCGTGACAAACTCGTATTCGGGAGCAGATTAGAAAGTCTTGCTCGTTTATACAGGTCTTTTCTCACAGTTAAACTTGACTATGACTCGACTGTGTATGGAACAGCTGGTAAATAGTACCAGCAAGTGCTTGGTCTATTACACAGTTAGGGATCTAGCCTTGTCTGGGCGCATTTACAATTTTCCGTTCAGAAAGAACCTATACTGATGAAAATAAAATATGACTGTATCCCAGACGAACAAAATTAACCCATTACTACGAACTATCATTAAGCCATCTAATTCTGCATTAACATTTAAATACCGCACTTTGTATGGACAAAATGAAATTGCATTCGTCCTTGTGGCGTACGGATTTTATCCCATCTAGAAACAGCAAATGCAACTTTGGACCTATGAAGAAAAATACTTTTCAAAATCACGACCCGGATTATTAAAACCCTCTAATATAATATTCGATCTTTGCCAATTTAAAAAGTTCACAACAAATCCTCTATTTTTTAATAAATTCAATGAAATCAGTACTTCCTATCGTGGTCATACGTACCTGTATACAGACGATTGTAAAGATAAAGCTAACGTTAAGCCTCAATTCTGTTGTTAGGGGTAGTTAGCTCGTCTTCCTATCCTATTATTGGCATTTCACCGTCTACATACTGCCAAGTAACTATTTGAGGTGTACATGCCACACATACATGTCAGTTCAACACGTGCCTTAAACATCGTATGCACAAATATATCCATATATTTTATTATTAAACAATAATATCTGAAAAAGTGGCATCATAGTCTTAAGTTAATAAATAAGATAGGAGCCAAAACTATCCCCTGACACCTAAACGGATGGTCCAGCATTATCAATTTTATAAATGGGCTGTCACGCCAAGTTTTGGGTACTATGTTAAAAAAACAGTGTTTTTGTTTGGGACCTAAGATCTGTCGTGTTCCCTAGATAGTTTTATGTTGCAAAGTCTCAGATCTAGGAATATTTCCTAAGCGAAACGAATCAACATTTATAGTAGCGGCAAGTTGATTCAACATAATACTTAAGCATTATACTGTCTTCTTTCGTTTTCATGTTCGTGTGATATTTGGTCAACCTCGACAGTGGGATTCTACATATCTTGGCGATAATGATGTTATTTGCTGTTTGTTACCAAACTGCCTCGCTTATCTTCCCTTTCCTTCAAGAAATGAGTACTAATTAATTATTTATTAAGAGCGATTTGCAAGATATTATTTGAAGCTGTAAAGAAAAAAGAGTAAAACTTGAATAAGAACCATTAACTGTTAAATGCCAATCAATGTGCTTAAATGTATTCAGTTGTTTAATAATAAAATCGCCATCTGGCAATGGAACTGCAGAGGAATCTTTAAAAACCTATCAGAACTGCAGAACAAACTGAATAATACGGCCATAAAACCAGACGTAATCTGCCTACAGGAAACCCTCATAACACAAGAACACAAACGCCTGCCCAAACTACAAGGCTATACCCAGGGAATCTTTAAAAACAGACCCATGGGGCAGAAAGGGGGTGGACTAGCAATTTTTTAATAGATACACTAATCTACTATGAAGAAATAGAAGTACCCCCTAACCTAAACATCAATAATAGCATCGAAATAATGTCAGTAATGATAAATATAGGAACCACAAACATTCAAATAATAAACGCATACGACCCAGGTGGTACCTTCTGCCCTACCAACCTAATCTCACTAAAGGCAATCACTAATAACAACAACAACAATCTAATGATCTGTGGCGACTTCAACGCACACAGTGAATTATGGGGAGGTAAAAAGAACGATCAAAGAGGAAAAATGGTTGAAAAATGGATAACTGAGAACAATCTGGTCATCTTAAATGACGGGTCGAACACTAGATTAAACCCTGAGGATGGCGCTCTCTCAGCCATAGACCTAACCATCACTACCCCAAAATTGGCTCAAATCACAAATTGGTCGGTGGATCAGGAAGATACGTTAGGAAGTGACCATTTTCTCATCACAATCAATATTCAAACAAAAACTCAACACATTCCTAACGAAACCCCACCTAAATGGAGGTACCAACAGGCAGACTGGGACCAATTCCAATTATTACTAGCTAGAGTAAATCCAGATAACTTAGAAAGCCCAAGTATTGACATGTATTATGATAACATAACAGACACAATTATAGAAGCAGCTAGCCGATGCATACCAAAGACAACTAATATCCAAAATAAAAACCCTGTACCATGGTGGACTAAACAGTGCACTATAGCACATAAAGACAAAAAAAGGGCCTTAAATAAATATAAACGCACCAAAAATTCTATCTACTTCCAGCAATATAAAGATAAAGAAAAAGCACTAAAACAAACTATAAAAACTGCTAAAATTAATCTATGGCAAACCTTTTGCTCTAAACTGAGTCTAAAATCAAACTCAAAACAAATATGGGACAAGATAAAAGCTATAAAAGGGAAAGCAACTACCTCAGCCCCAAAAATTAAAAATGCCATAACAAATAAAGATAAGGCAGACCTCCTAGCGAAGCATTTTTCGAACATGAGTAGCAACAATAATCACACCAAAAACTTTCAAGAACACAAAAAACTAATGGAGGGAACCCAACCTCAAATGTTTCAAGACCAAGGAACAAAAGAATCTCACCTAAACAGCGACATCACAGTACATGAATGGAAGATAGCCCTACGATCCAAAAACGAAACATCCCCTGGTAAGGATCAGTTAGGTTACATTATCTACAAAAAACTACCTATCAATATAACAATAGCCATAATCAAACTCTTTAATAGGATATGGGATAAAGGCAAACTACCCACCAAATGGAAACAGGCCATAGTAATACCAATCCCCAAGCTTGGTAAAGATCCCAACAACATAAATTCGTACCGACCCATCTCCCTTACAAACAATATGTGCAAAATAATGGAGACAATAATCGCAAATAGGTTAAAACACCACCTAGAAACCAATAACCTACTCTCCATAAATCAATGTGGCTTTCGGAACAAACGGTCCACAACTGACCAACTTCTCAGATTGGAAACAGACATCAAACTCGCTTTTAACGCACATAGGAAAACCGATCGCAACCTCATAGCGGTTTTTTAGACCTAGAAAAAGCGTTCGACCTAGTATGGACGAATGGACTAATGGCCAAATTAAACCAATTTGGAATAACTGGACGCTTGTTCAACTGGATTGGCGATTTCCTCACAGGCCGGAAAATTACCACAAGAATAGGCCACACCCATTCGGAAGAATTTTCACTTGAAAATGGAACACCGCAAGGCAGTGTAATAAGTCCGTTACTATTTAACCTAATGGTAAACGACCTTGACCTCAATGTAGCCTCCAGAAAAATAAACTTGTCACAATTTGCAGATGATAGTGGCATATGGAGGAATGGAAATCCTGCCAATAACACAGTAGTTAAAGAAATCCAGCAGAGCCTAGACAACATAGGGAGATGGGCGGACAAATGGGGTTTCAAAATATCTCATGAAAAAACTGTGGCAATCATATTCACCCCCAAACGAAATAACAACCTAGTCTATCCAAACTTCTATATACAAAATCAATTAATCAAATACGTAACAGTAGTAAAATTCCTAGGAATGTTCTTTGACAACCACCTCACATGGAAACAGCACATTGAACAACTCACCCAGATTTGTAACAAAGATCTCAATTTACTCAGGAACATCACAGGGACTGACTGGGGATCCAACCAGGAAACCCTCCTCACGATATATAAAAGCCTAATTAGATCAGAACTGGATTACGGTTGCCAAGCATATAACTCGGCTAAGCAGCCTGTACTACAAAAACTTGACACTATCCAGAGAAAAGCCTTGCTATTATGCACAGGAACACTCCCCTCAACATCATTAGAAGAACTACAAACACTAACAGGAGAACTACCCTTAAAATTACGTAGGCAAGAACTGCTCCTCCGATACTCCATTCGATTAGATACCCACCCAGACAACCATCCCACCAAAATAGCTATAAATAAGTGTAAAGTTGTCTTCAAACCCAAAATCATACCTATCACACCAAGTGGCAAAGTAATCCTTGAACTAAGAGAAAAGATACCTCTACTAAAAAAACAGGTAAGAAACAATACAGACCAGAACAAATCACCATGGTTACAAAAACCACCAAGGATTAACATTGAAGCTACCAAATTAGGCAATAAAGAAGGACAAGAAAACTTACTAAAACCTGTACTGGTAAACGAAATCAACCAAAAATACCCGGACTATGTTAAAATATATACCGATGGATCAAAAACAAACAACCCACCAAGAACAGCAGCAGCAATAGTCATCCCTGATTTCAATATACAAACGGGATCCAGATTACCTGACTATTGCTCCATTTACACCACTGAATTCTGGGCTATACTTGAATCACTACAATGGATCAAAGACAACCAAATACCTAAAGCAGTCATTATAAGGGATTCCCTAAGCGTTATCAAATCGATCCAAAATCGCAATACACACTCTAGGGAACAATTCCTCGACAGAGCATGCCAATTAATCGACGATATCACCACAGCACATCAATTAGTCGAGCTCATGTGGATACCGTCGCACATTGGAATCTCTGGCAACGAAACAGCAGACAAAGTTGCAAAAACCAAACTAGGAGATCAAAACTCTATCAAGCTTAACTATAGCTCTACAGAGGCAATAAGCTTCGCACAAACATATATAGACCAAACATGGCAAGATTTTTGGAACTCCTCCACAAAAGGGAAAAATCACCATGAAACCCAAAAAAACGTAGATAGGAACATACAGCTACCTAAGGGTACCTATTTAGAACAGAAAACCATAAACAGGATAATAACTGGAAAAACTAAACTAGCAAGCAGTTTTGGAAGGTTTATAGGACCCAAACCAGCAACCATTAACTGCTTTAACTGCCACACCACCGAAGATCTACACCACGTATTCAATATATGCCCAAATTATCAACTCGCTAGGAAAATATTTATCAAAAACCAAAAAGAGATTGGATTACCACACACATACCCAGAGTTACTTATGGACTCTAATAAAAATAAACAGTCAGCATATAAAAATATAAATCAATTCATAGACTCAGCAGGACTTAGGAACAAAATATAATTACTATCCCCACAAAACCAAAAGACCCAGTAACTAACTAAATAAATGTAGAAGCCACCACATAAAAAACCATAACATATCATTCAATTTTATAAAAGTATTAATAAATAATTCACTTACGAAGCACCTATAAAAAAACTAAGGAAACCGCAAAATCGGATGCCCTAGATCTCCTTAACGAACCGAGTAATCAGCTAGGATTCCTGTCCTAGATGTCCTTAACGAACCGTGTAATCGGCTAGGACTCCGGTCTCTTGCTAAATAAAGTATAAATAACATTCAATCTCTAAAAACATCAATTAATAAATAACTTAAAGAGGTAATATCTAAAAACTTATAAATAACATAACGTAGGAAACACACCCTAAACACCTCGACTAGTAATACCATAATAATCTTGAAAATCTCTCTTCATACATGATATCTACTAAGAACCTCTATAAACAGCATAGAACATTCCCCCCTCCTTTTAGAACATTTTGAAGAGAAAAAAAAATCTCACAAAAAAAAGGCAAATGCAACAAGAAACCAGCGATGTAAAGCAAGCAGCACCGTTCCCGAGCTCTCCTTCCCACTAATGACAGCCAACCATTCAACTGTAGGGACCTTTATGGACCCACAGATTGAGGCCAAGCTATCAGGGTTCCTTGAATCCATAAAAGCCTGGGGGAGGTGGCACCATCCCTTCCCCAGGAACAACTAGCAGGCTGCGGTCCAGTCAGAAAAAAGTGGCACATGCACAATTGTGCGAATGCTACTATAATTAAACTCATTTTGAAAGGGAAATTGATATACAACGTTGTTCAGACATTCTAGGCTGTCCAAACTCTGACGGAAGAAATGATTATCTTTGACAAAATTAGGAACCGCAGCGTACGAGTGGTCAGAGTAAATTAAGGCGTACACTTTGGAAGTAATGTTAATTTAAGGTGACGACCTTGGTCAAAATTCTTTTGTCCGAACAGCCTGAGAGAGGGTAAGTTTGGAACCGAGAAAGCCTAAAAAGAATAGTGCTTTCCTCGTTAAACAAGAAAAGGGGACCAGGTGGCTGTCTTGTAAGAAAAGACAGGGTTTAGTGCTAGGACGTACACTTGTTGAAATATCACAGCATTAAAGTTTGCAATTTTGATTTTTCACGTAATTTTTCATTTTCATTATTTGTTCGTGCAAATGTGTTCGATATGACTAGGATCCAATTGATGTATCGTTTATTCAATTTCATGGAAATCTGTTGATGCTAGACTTGTTATGCAATGTATCTCTTTCATTTTGTTACAATTAGTTCATTGAAAGACTTGACGATTGCATGCTATCCAAATTTTCATATGGGTAGGATTTTATAGGGTTATGTGAAATAATTTCCTTTATCTGTTATAACTAATTTTTTAATGTTTTAATAATCTTGTAAGTTAGGGATTGCTATGAGCTAGAATTTTGTGAATTTTATGCAATAGTAATCAAGCATGTGGTAGCATAGGTAAAGAGATACGGTAATGTTAGATACGCCACTCGCGTGTTAAGTTATGGTTGGTCGCTGTGAAGCTAGAGCGATGATCTGTCGAATTTATGGAATGTTTGGATAGTAGTTATGCTTCTAAGTAACGTACGTGAGGGATGTTTATATATGCATAGAAAGGGATACGTATAGAGATTTAGAGTTAATTTTGTCCTTTAAGCAAACAGCTTAATGTGAGAGACAGGACAGTCCGAAGACGGAAGTCGGAAGTCTGGAAATAGATGTCGTGTTCAGAATAAAGGACTAGGAGGTCAAGGATCAGCTGGAGAGTTCGGAATAGGATGACTAGAGAATAGGAACACGTGATAAACGGGTCACGAGAGGAAGGTGATGCAGTCAGTCGTAGACATTGCGCTCTTTTCACCATTTGTTTTTATAAGGAAATAAATCTGAAACGTCGCCCTCTTAGTAAGAGGGGCGGTTAATTGGATTTGGCTGGCGTTATCTAGAGGATTACCTCCTTCGATATTATATTCCGGCGGGAGTGAAAGAATAATGGAATTTCAACAGAGAACTGAGCAAGTATACTGGGGAGAAATAAAGCGACGCGAGCTCCCTTTGACAAGAAAATAACAAATTTAATTAGAACAAATTAATAACGGCAATTCAGATTCAAGTTAGATTATATCAATATAATTTAACAGGTGTGTCTAATTTGGATTATGTCATCATCATAACGAGAAGTGAAAAGAGCGCAATGTCCACGACTGATTGTATCACCTTCCTTCCCTTTGACCGTATATCAACGTCTCATAGTTCATCCTTCCTAAGTTCTATGCTTTGTCCCTTCATGGACTTCCTGGTCCTTTCATTTTGACCCCGTCTTTCTTTCTTTCCCTGGACGTCTGTCTTCAAACTGTCTCGTCTTTCTCTCAGAAAGCTGTTCCTTATTGCTGTTCTCTTTCAGAACTTGTGAGTCCTAGCACTAAACTAAACATGTTTTTCTTTTAACAAGACGACCACCTGGTCCCTTTCTTGAAAACACTAATCTTTTTATGCTTTCAACGGATTCGAGACTAAGTTTTCTCTTCTAGGATATTTTCAGACTAAAGAAGGTCGACTAAGGTCGTCACTTTAAAGTCTGATTGCTCTAAGTGTACGCCCTAATTTATTCCGCCCAATCATAGCCAGCGGTCCCTATTTTTTCCCAAAGAAATAATTCCTTTCATCAGGTTTAGACAGCTCGGAATCTGTTAAAGACAATTTCTTGTTGAAAAAATTGTAAGTAGACATAGGTTCCTACCAAGCGGTTAGGGTTGGTAGCTCAAATGTTTACTTTCAAAGGACCGTGTTGAGATATCCCGGTCAGTTTCACTGAGTTGGAATGCTGTCCCTTTGTAGTTTACTCTTACACGGGGGGGGGGGGGGATGAACTTAAATGCGATAAAAATTCAGTGCTCAATGCATCAAACTTTAGTGTTCTCTGTCATTCAAAATTCGATACTTCACAAAATCCAAATTAGACACTGCTATTAAATTATGTTGACATAACTTAGATTGAATCGGAGTTGCGGCTATTAATTTTTATTGATTAAATTTTGTTAATTTTCTTGTCTAAAGGGGCTCGAATTACATTTTTGTCAATAGTGTTGCTCAGTTCTCGGTAGATATTCTATTTATCCACTCCCACGGGCTATACAATTGAGGGAGACCATCCTCTAGATAATGCCAGCCAAATCCAATTAACCACTCCTTTTATTAAGAGGGCGACGTTACAGTATGATTGCTCCTAATGGATAAAGATGAACAAGCCTCACGCATTTGATTAGTAATGAAAATGTCCTAGAGCTTATTTGTGACGGTTTGTATCACTTTCATAATGATTGACATATCTTTGAAAGTGTTTTGTACTACTTAATGTAACATGCATACGGAAGTGTTATTTAACTGGTATCTTGTTTTAGTGGACGACAACAATACAAATTAAAATTCAGAATGAAAATGTGAAGACCACCAAAATGTATAAACAATTTTTGTCTGGTATGTACTTAATTGTAATTATATGCATCACCATAGTAGAAAGAAAATGTTGATGTTAAAGGGTCTTGTTAATATATATTTCATCGATTAAATTAGATATGTAAAAGTATTAAAACAAGTCTGAGAACTTTAAAGGCATGTATTATATTAGCACTACACTAATTTAAAGTGACATTGACTGCAAATGAAAGAATTCTGAGCTAACAAAAGTTCGCTCGGGTTTAGATGAACATTTAGGGTTACGGAATTGTGTTTTTACTTCTTTCTCTATTACTTTGAACATGATTTTTATTTTATCAAGTGTAAACACTTTGTTGACAAATAAAGAAATACTATGTCAGTATTTCTCTACTGTTTGCAATGTAAATCTTTCTTCATTGCATTGAACCATGATATTTCCATGTTTTAAGCCGGATGTGATAGGAAATTGCTTTCCGGAAAAAATTAGAACATTGAATAATAGTACCTTTATGTTTCGCAGGATTTATTATGCGATTGGACAAGAGGAAAGTTTTCAAATAAGTCCACGTTATCATTTCGTTATCAACCATAGCTGGTAACACTAAGAACATTTCACACGTAATGCAGTTTGACAAAGTGGATTGTGCTTAATTTAGGAATTATCTTTGGGTAAGTCATAAATGATTTAAGTTCAGTAATTCCACTAGAATACAATTTTCGAAGGAACGATATTGATGATCCCTGGGTTCACATTCTTGCATATTGCAGCGTTAACGATCATTGGACGCTCAGTACGATATACTTACATACAAAGTTAAAGTTTATTGGCAAGGCAAAATATAATTCTACACTATCAGATTTAAAAGAATAAAATATGCACTCAATATTATTGCTGTTTTTATTTTTGTCTATGATGTACGTCTCTAATGATAGCCGTCTCATTACTTTTGACTCAAAAGCATTCTACTGCCATAATACCTTGAAGATGGAACGCAACAGGGCCTTCTTTTATCGATAAAATAAATCTTACAATTTATGAACTATAAGATGACGTATTGAGTCGAAAAAGCTTGCAACTACTGACATTATACCATAAGTATACCTTTAGAAGATAAGGACAATAGCGTTGACAAGCACAACGTATTTTGAATTACATTGGCTTTTTAAATGAATAAATTTAGCTAACGCAGCAGACGGTGTGTGTCCAGTAATTTCTACGGCATCATTACTGTGTTCATAGGTTGAATTTTACACGCCAGGAACCTGTTCCGTATTGAAAGCAGAATTTCATATATTTTGGAGATGTGATTGAAAATATGTAATTAACAATAATTCTAGGTAGTGAAATATTCAAAGGCTGCATTATTTAGAAGTTGTATATCTCTAATTTAGTGTACACAAAATGTAAATTTGTAGTTGACCATGGTTAACATAAAAGACTGGAAAAGTTACAAGAGTTAGAGGCGTAGGATTATTTCAAACCTTTCCTGAGTAACTTTCTTCTGTGTCAAAGCATTACATGAATTGGCTCAAGGTACGAAACTTGCTGGGAAATTTATTACGTTCGGCACATTTTTACGGCACCGTGAGAGACAAGAAGACTATTTTTTAAGTGTTTTCGGATCTCATACCTGTCTGTCACATAGTATACCAATGAATATCAGATATTCAACAGCACGGTTTCAGAGATACGTTGGAGAGAGTTACATGCGAGGACAGATAGATAACTAATCAATTATGCGTTTCTCAGAGGGCAGGTATTTGAAAAGCAACAAATGACATCTTCACACAGCAGTGTTGAACTTCATTTTATCTTAAGTACACTCTGATTTAAACAAACAAATTAATAAGTTTTGGCCTTAAACAAGGTTATCAACAAACTAAATCTGTTCATGATTAGACATTATCGTGCTCAATCTATGGTGACGTATCCAATGTTTAGTAATTGCAAATCGTCAGTAGATTTGCCCTTTTGACTTCCGGCTGTGTTTGTTGTTGGTGATGATACTGATGGTACAGTCGCTGATCTTAACTCGTCTTCACATACACATATTGTGCGACTCAAAAGTCACAGCTGTAAGAATTCTTACCTTTTTGGGGTCGTAATTAGATTCGTATTTATTTATAAGGTGTGAAATTATTATGTGCAAACGATGTACGTTATGACCTAGTATGATCATGTTTCCAGCGTTTTATTCGAAGTTAGAATAAGGTAATGACGATTATTTGTTGAAAACCAATGCTTCATGATCACTCTTTCAACATAGTTCCTATATTAAGATGATTATTAAGCACAAAACAATTAAAACGAACTAAGACGATTCAGATAAAAATAAACTGACCTTGAGATTTATTCAGCACTGTCATTATAACCTTGAATTGTCTTGTGCACATGGTGTGCCAAGTGCCTTATAAAAGACAAAATTAATTTATTTTGTGGATGTGTTTAGAAATGTTCTCATGAAGTTAAGGAGATTATTTTTTAATCTGTACAGTTGACTTTCTCAAACTGATATCAATCTGTATGGTTGAATATCTCAAACTGATATCAATCTGTACGGTTGTTTATCTCAGATTGACGTAAACATATACGGTTAAACATCACAAACTGATATCAATATGTGCAGTTGAATATCTCAAATTGACATCAACCTGACAAGATTCTGGTCGTGTGTCCTATTTTGAAACTAAAAGCATACATTATGAATGCATATCGTTGAAAATGGAATAACTTTTATCATGAACTATTAGCCCAGATATCTGCTGCAACCTAACAGGAGATTTTTCAGACTTAGGTGCCGTTGATCATTTAAAGTCTTCGTTGGAGGTTATCTCAAATAAACAGAAAAGACAGTGTTGTGGTATCGGACAGTTTGTAAAATCAATGTGTTTCGGAACTTCAAATAATAATTTAACAATTTAAAATAAAATTATCTGTCAAGAATCAAACAGATACAGGCATTGAATGTTCTCAGATTTCAAAATCAATTGAAGATCACACTACAACAGTACCCGTTTCCTACATTCTATCCTATGGGACAGTGGAGGGCTTGGTTTCTTTAATCAGTTTAACAGGTAACAATTATGTTTGATTTCATGCACTGCTTATACCTAGATACACGTATGTATGTGTCTGTTAATAATTAACGATATAGTTCTCGAAACGAGAAAATATAGTGCAAAATTACAATCATTTACGAGGCTGAGAAGAATCACTTTTTCCTAAGTACAAACTAATATTAGAAAATTAACTGACAGATATTTATCGTTTAGGAAGCGTTGTAGACAAAGCAAAAGCCACTTTGAGTAACGCAATATCCTTATTATTGATCCTTGACGTAAGCTCGATATAGTGATCTCTTTGGCATCCCTATATGTGTCAGACGTTTGTTCGCACGTCCGTATGTCGTACATCCATCTACAATGGTCATTTTTAGATTAAGTACAATGTCAAAGAATATCACTTTCTAGCAAAAAGGTCAAAAGGAGTTCGGATGCGTTTAATTTTGTCAGTAAGTTTCTGCTTTTAAAGAAACAAACATTTTGCACCCAGTACTATTGCCACTTTAGGTACATGTGTCAGATGTATTTCTCGATACCAAGCTTATGGTTATACACAGTGTCTGGTATTAATCGGCTACAGTAGCATCGTGATTTTGAACACAATCAGGCATTCTAATTTGACATGTAAGTGTCAGTTATGAACGTACCGATTTAGGGTCTAGTTTAACCTTATTTTATTGTCACAAATGGATAAAATATGATTTGGCACAAGTTCGAACAACTTAAATTAGCTCCCTCCCTACATAATACATGTCTTACAATATATTATAGATTTTGCATTCCCCTTTCCCAGAAGCAGTAAGTTTTAACTAATACCTGCACATGGCATTGATAGTAATTTTCTCATTAACTAAGTTCGTTGTCTACTGTGCTTGGGATAGAACATGACGAAATGCTTGTTGGCTTCAATCCCATTGCGAGAACAAAAAGGGTGTCAACAAATTGACAACGGGAAAGATAAGTTCTTAATAATTTCCATTATTTAAGAATTTATAGGTAATAATAAAGTTGACAAAGTACACAGCTACTGACGTTATGCTGATAATATTCCTTTGCTGGTATACTGAAAGTGCGCCTGTGAAGCCCATGTCAGCAAAACATTGTGCTATCTTTTTCATTTGTATGATGTTTTGTGTGTGTCCTAAAAGACACCGTCACTGAGGTAAATGTGCACATCAGATAAAAAGTTCTTCATATGCGCAACGGTGTAAATTCGTTCAGTAGACGCAACACTATTGTATTGATTTACTTCGTGTTTTATTACCTCTGAAAATGTTTGCCAATGTGATGATCCTCGATTACCCTTATCAAGCGTCTCTAACAAATTCAATTGAAGCATGACACTATTGCTTAAGCATTTCAGTTTTTTCACTCCCTTGCAAATCAACAAAACGAAACGAATATTGATCGCTTTTACTGATAATATTACGGAGTTGAATTGCTCTGTGGTCTTCGCTATTAAAGACTGATTAAAATTGCCTTTTAATAAACAGAAATATCGTTTGAAGTAAGAAAACATATGTTATCTGGAAGAGCGGATAATTGAGCCATTTCACTCTCACATAATTCGGCACAGGTGTGTTGGAAACCATAGAAAGTCGAGACATCTACAAATTATCCTGAAAGGTCCATCCCACTTCAACGATCTTGTCAGGATGCCAAATTAACATGAATATTCCATTCATAACAAATTCGAGTTCAATCAGATTTCTGCCTTAATACGTGTTGTTTGTATAATATTTCCGTTAAACATGGCATTTATTCGGGAATATTGGTTCCCACCAGGGATAATATTATATTAATGAATCTCAAGATATCTGCTTTTTGCATAGATGATTACTTAAATTTTAATTTCATATATGAAACATTACTATAACGACTTCCAGATTTCTGGAAAAGAGTTAACAAGTAAGAAATCTGATTTTGATGAAAATGCATACGTTCATGACAAATTTTACAATCATTAGTGTAAGTATAAATTAATTAATTAAATTTAAATCTTTATTTTATTTAAATAGTTGTTAGATAGCTGACATTGAACCACTTCAACGGCTTACTAGAGCATGTATGTTATTGCTGAAGTTACCTTGCATATAAGGTTTTGTGCTGTTCTCGTACTCTATTATTTCCAAATGTACTGAAACAAACTAACTTCGGTAGTGGTCAATTCCTTTCGGAACTATTTGCTGTCAGTCTGTGATATTTATATCCAAGTCATTTATTTTAAGGGGTCATCTCTGAATCACTTCCATCTTCTACCTCAATATTCTTCCCCAATACGTTTCTTTCTTATAATTATGTGGCATCATATTCGAGTACACTTTTTGATACATTAAATTCGTAAAATAAAGGAATGTCCAACTGAAATCTGTGTTGTCAATAAAATTTAAAAAGTGCAGTTTGATATCTCATCAATGGCATTTGCAGATAATGGTTAAATATATAGTAATATTACGACCGAGCTCAATAATAAAGATTCTTGGACCGTTTTGACCACTAAAGATAACCGTGTTGGCCATATTCTGAAGGCACAGAGAAGATGCTGAAACAAACATGCAAAATTGAAGAATATAGATAGAAGCAAAAGAGAAGAATTCTTTACAATAGATACTTTAAAAGTTATATATATACTATCGCCTCTTTTGCTTCTTAAACGAATTGTAAATTCTTGATATTTTTATATCATTGTTGGAGAAAATTGAGCATTTAAAACCAGCATGTATGCATAGACAACACATTCGTCTCTTTCAATGCTACTGACAAATATAAGGATGTAGAGAAAATAGTATTATCGGAGTAAGATTATTAGTCAAAGAAGACAAAGCAGCAGGAAGAGGATATGTGGACTAACATTACTATGAACTTAGTGTTGATTCTCACGCCTTTTTTTAAGTCATATATTTTGTGTTTTTCCTGTCAAAACGGTTGATTTACGCTTATCATTGGTATGTTAAACTTCAAACCCCAGTGTCTGATTTTTGAAACCCCAAAAGTCATATTGCGCCTAAAAAAGTTGACGTTCGGTGGGAAAGGATTCAACAGAACGAATGTGGGGTTGGGTGGTTTAAAGGAAAGTAATATTGTTGTTTTGCCTTGGACATCAAAAGTATATGTCCTTTCAAACTTAAACAAAACGAATGATGAAAATTAATAAAAATAATAATAATATTATCAAGCTCTGGAATGTATACGTTTTTAAATTCTACAAGAGAGCTACATACGGATTACAGACTTTGTTATGGTAAAACACACACTAAAACATACAAACAAACAAAATATATGTCTTCGTCATAATGCAATGAATAGGGCTTGTAAACTTATTTTAAAATGTTGAATTAGAATGGCAATACATTTGAACAGATGCAAACATTTTGATATCCTTACAGATCTAATCGACCATTATAAAATATATGGGAGAATAAAATATATTATATCAAGCAAAAACCCAGGTCTTGTTTATCGCTTCATTTCCAGTGCTGAAATTAGGAGAAAATGTAAGCCCAAGGTCTTTTAATGGGAATAAATATAACTCATATTCATCATACTTCTCTTCTAAAACAAACTTTTCTTCTACTGACTGGTTCCTTTCTAAGCTACACTTTAGTGGAACTGTAATACCGGCCGTGATTAATGATTTAGATAAACCAGTCATAACAGTCGTCCATTACATTACAGTCATTGAGCCTACTAGTATTCAATATTTGCCTCACTAATTATAAAGTGTCATACCAATCCCTGTCCATTTTTCTCAGCGAGGTCTAATATGTGAAGCTAGCTGATATATTATTGTAGTTCTCATGGCTTTCATTATTTTTACCTTAATTACGATTCAGTACATTAAAGCATTATTTGTCCTTATCCCCTTTTGCCTACCAGATGTCCATTTATTCACTTAAGAAAAATATTTTGAATTTCAAATTATCAAATCACTGTATCGTAACAATAACTATGCACACTATCAACTATTTTTTACATACATCTTTTCGTTCATCAAAAAGAGTTATCAGTTATTTTGTACACGCGTCTATTAGTTCACTAGAAAGCGGGCTATCAACTATTTTGTACACATATATATTAGTTCACTAGAAAGTGGGCTATCAACTATTTTGTACACATATCTATTAATTAACTAAAAGCGGGCTATCAACTAATTGTACACACAATTATTAGTTCGCTAGAAAGCGGGCTATCAACTATTTTGTACACATATATATTAGTTCACTAGAAAGCGGGCTATCAACTATTTTCTACACACATATTTAGTTCACTTGAAAGCGGGCTATCAACAATTTTGTACACACATCTATTAGTTCAATAGAAAGCGGGCTATCAATTATTTTGTACACATATATATTAGTTCAAAAGAAAGCGGGCTATTTAACAAGGCGGATTCATGGGGTAAACCCATATCAGTATCTTGTCCACTAATTTTCATATGTCTAGTGCTTGTGTACAAGGCTTAATGTCAAATAAGTCCTATGCAGACAGTATGTGTGTGTTACTGTATGCGGATGGTTCTTACCAAAATTGTTTATCTGATAATTTAACCGCTACAATTATTTCATTTTTAATAGTCAGTAATTTTTCTGATGAACTTCCTTTCGGAGTAACGGCTTACTAATTAACAGTCTGATATATAGTGTATTACAACATGCTATTAGATCATAAAGCAAGCAGTGTGTGGCTGTTGTGATGGGAACTACCACTACAACCGCCACCACTACCGTTGCCACCATACTAACTACTATTGCTGGCTTTGCATCTTAATCATTTTCGTCTACTACTGATGGTATTTATGCTGATACATCCGATAACTTTGCTGCTATTATTCCCGCTCCCTATACTCTTCCTTTACTCTACTCAACTGCATCCTGTTTCCTTAACCTATCTCCTCCGCACCCTCATCTTGCATCTATTTATATGCTATACTTTACATCTTGCTACTTCCTCTTCTAATAATGCTGCTCTATTGTACCTCCTATAATCCCTTCCTGCTCCACCTCCTCATACTATGATTACTACACTCTACCAGCACTACTCCTCCGACTCCTAATATTCCTGCCATACGCTACCTCCGACTCGTCCTCGTGCTCCTTCTTCTCCTAATATATACTGTATCTTCTTCATCCTATGGAACGTCAGAGCTGTCTTAAGATGAGAATATTTATTATATGCTGTGCTTTTGTACTGATATGATGTGCAAACTTCATTATATGCTGTGCATTTGTACTTATATGATGTGCAAACTTCATTATATGATGTGCATTTGTACTTATATGATGTGCAATCTTCTTTATATGCTGTGCTTTTGTACGGATATGATGTGCAAACTTCATTATATGCTGTGCTTTTGTACTTATATGATGTGCAAACTACATTATATGCTGTGCTTTTGTACTTATATGATGTGCAAACTTCTTTATATGATGTGCTTTTGTACTTGTATGATGTGCAAACTTCATTATATGCTGTGCGTTTGTACTTATATGATGTGCAAACTTCATTATATGATGTGCATTTTCTTTATATGCTGTGCTTTTGTACTGATATGATGTGCAAACTTCTTAATATGCTGTGATTTTGTACTTATATGATGTGCAAACTTCATTATATGCTGTGCAAACTTCATTATATGCTGTGCTTTTGTACTTTAATGATGTACAAACTTCATTATATGCTGTGCTTTTGTACTTATATGATGTGCAAACTTCATTATATGCTGTGCTTTTGTACTTATATGATGTGCAAACTTCTTTATATGCTGTGCTCTTGTACTTATATGATGTGCAAACTTCATTATATGCTGTGCTTTTGTACTTATATGATGTACAAACTTCATTATATGCTGTGCATTTGTACTTATATGCTGTGCAAACTGTGTTTTTGTACTTATATGATGTGCTGACTGTTATTGTGATGTGTTTGATTGACAGGCACTCCAAATACATTGTCTGAATAGTGTTGTGATTGTTTTTTTTTTACAAGAATACTTAGCTTTATGTTGAAGACACGGAGTATGAAATATAATCAAGAATTCCAAGAGGAAGAAATGATAAGAATTCTATATTATTTGTATTCAGTATTTTGTAATATCACATATTCAGTGTATCACATACCTACACATACTAATGTGAGCCTCAGTTCGATATATATATATATATATATATATATATATATATATATATATATATATATATATATATATATATATATATATATATATATATATATATATAATTGTAGAAATTACATAGCTTTATACCACATTGGATTGGGAGGTAACATTTAATATCACCGTGGTATATTATGTTACACATTTGTATTAGGGACTATAGTTCATGAATCAGGCAGCCAATTACATCATGGTTATTGGTTTGGACGTTTTTTGTGGATTTATCACAAGTTGTCAGCACACGATAGGCTATACATGGCGGCTAGTATGGCAATCGTTTTAGACCACTAGGTCTCTCGTGTTCCCTGGTTTTGATGTCCCAGCCTTAAGTACTGGATGTTTGTAAATTTTTAGTGGTATAATCATTTAAAGTTTCTTTATTGTCAACATATAAGTACAATGTTTCTTGGTATTTGTGATATCCAGGGAGTGATATGAATAGGTAAGAATTTTAGAGTTTAGAATATAATTGTTTTGCCTTATTGAGTGAAGAGAGATGTGTTAAGATATAGGCAAGTCCACAAATGTAACATTTGTATAATCATAAATGGGGTAAGAGCGGGAGGGAATTCTATCAAACCGGAAATATTACTAATGTACAGCGTATTTATTTTTATTTGCATTACAGAAGGAAATAATGTTTCAAAAACAAAATTTATTTCAACAGCATACTTTTTTTACTTAATCCGGGCCGGTATATATAAATTACAATACAAAATAACATATACTGATTATGCACCCATGTATATTGCAGTAGCATAAAATAGTTATTACATGGTTGGTAGAGTGCTATACTTTACATTTCAACCTGTTCTCATTTCTTAGGCATTTATGAGAACTTGGCTGAGAACACTGACAGGGGTCTCCTTTCTCTTCTATTCACCTACTGGCCATCATTATTTTAGCTTGTATTTTAAATAAAGCAATGATTGTTTACACATCTGAAACAGAATGTTACTTCTGCTCACTTGGAAATAAAAATCAGAAAATACATTTTAAAAAGTCTCATCATTTCAAATAATTTGATTCAAGACGTTCATTTGAAATGAGCAACATACATGCTTAGAATTGGAAACAAATTTCTTTGTAGCCATAAGGACTAGTACAGTGAGAAATTTACTCGTCCTGCTGATCTTTCAATATTTCACTAGTCCTTCACACAACATACTGTCAGACAGGTATCAAGAGAACTAGCCATTGAACTATTGAAATTATGTAAATTACTAGTCGGACAGAAAATGTACTAGTCTTGGACTAGACGACTACCAGTAATTTCGACGCCTTTGAATATATATATATATATATATATATATATATATATATATATATATATATATATATATATATATATATATCATGTGCAATGTCATATTGTTGCTGACCTGCAATCAAACTAGTAAATGAATACTACTTATGCATATTTTCAAAACCTTTATTTGAGAGCAATGATTTTTTTTTGTCTTCAAAAGGTTTATTATATGTGCATAATTTCCTTTCTTATCTTCAAGTTATTAAAGAAAAGATGAGCCTTTGGGATGGCATGTTGTCTGTCCGTTAGTATATTTCTTATCACCACTTATCGTAATCTAATTTGGAGGATTATCATGACACTTTATGCACACATGTTCATTATATGGTCTACTCGGTTGTAAACGAAAATGGTGTTACTCCGACATTTAATATGGCTACCACAGCAGGTATCTTTAAATCTTGTTATTACTGCTAGTTAATGGAATTGACTGAATGATAAAAATTTAAAGTCGCCTATGCATCTGGTGCTTTTGCGACTGGTTAATTCTCGAATGTCGGGATTCTGAACTGTTTGAATGGTACCACTACATCTCCGTGTTTATGTCTGAGTGTCACACTTCTTAATTGGTCTGTCTGGACGAGGCAAAAGTGGAAAGAAATTTAGGATAGACCCTCAACACCAAACAAACAATTTCCAATCTGCCAGCTAATAAGAGCGTTTTATTAAATTCAATTAACATTTCCAATAATAGTTAACACCAAATATTCCCAGCTAAAAGAATTAAGTTATTGTGAATTCAGCCCTCAATTACATTTATTCGATCTTGGTTGCATATTACAAGTTAAATTTCTACAAGAGTATTGAACTATCAATCAGATTTGAGTTAATATATCGAACCTTGCAAGTTGCAAATCCAGCCAAAGAATTCAACCTCCAATCAGATGCAGCCTTACATAGTTAGTATGTTTGAGTTAGCTGAAGGTCTCACTGGATAGTTTCGTATTTTGACACACCCCTAATTTTTAAGGTAGAAAGCATGAACCTAATTATCACAAGCCTATCATTTATAAATTCATACATAAGCTAAATCTATAATGTGGTTTAGATTTACTTTGAGTTAGGCTTGAAAACAGGTTGGCATGTTGGTGACTGCCTGTCACAGTTAGATGAGCATTGGAGATCAAATGAGTAACTTGGGCTGCAAATGAGCTGCCGACTTGGCTTACGTATTTATGTTACCTCCAAATCCAATTAACGAACTTGATATTTATTTTCCTATTGATGACATGTAAATTAAACAAATTATCAAAATTGATTTTGAAGAGAGCATTGTTATTGAACTTATTGCTATTGAACTGTTATTGAACTTAAACTTAACTGATACTATAAACAGGAAAAAAATTACTGTGGTATAAAGCTATGTAATTTCTACAATTATATATATATATATATATATATATATATATATATATATATATATATATATATATATATATATATATATATATATATATATCAAACTGAGGCTCACATTAGTATCTGTAGGTATGTGATACACTGAATATGTGATATTACAAAATACTGAATACAAATAATATAGAATTCTTATCATTTCTTCCTCTTGGAATTCTTGATTATATTACATATTACAAAATAAAGCTAAGTATTCTTGTATAAAAAAAAAATCACAACACTATTCAGACAATGTATTTGGAGTGCCTGTCAATCAAACACATCACAATAACAGTCAGCTAATCTTATTTTGGTACAAAATATCACCTACAATCTATTATGCACAATATAATATAGAAATCCCATATTTAAAGCTATCTTTCAAACACAGGGAACTGAAATACAGGCATTCTAGCTGGACAGTTAGCTGGGAGTCTAAAAACAATTAATTTTGACATGAAATAAATTCACACTTGCTAATAACAAGTTGATGTAAGTAAATTCATGTTACTTTGATGTTATATTCTGGCGGCAGCTATCGGCCATCTCATTATAATGAAGTTTCATATAAAGAAGTTTGCACATCATATAAGGAAGAAAGCACAGCATATAATGAAGTTTGCATATCATATAAGTACAAAAGCACAGCATATAATGAAGTTTGCACAGCATATAATGAAGTTTGCACAGCATATAATGAAGTTTGCACATCATATAAGTACAAAAGCACAGCATACAATGAAGTTTGCACAGCATATAAAGAAGTTTGCACATCATATAAGTACAAAAGCACAGCATATAAAGAAGTTTGCACATCATATAAGTACAAATGCACAGCATATAATGAAGTTTGCACATCATATAAGTACAAATGCACAGCATATCATGAAGTTTGCACATCATATAAGTACAAAAGCACAGCATACAATGAAGTTTGCACAGCATATAAAGAAGTTTGCACATCATATAAGTACAAAAGCACAGCATGTAAAGAAGTTTGCACAGCATATAAGTACAAATACACAGCATATAATGAAGTTTGCACAGCATATAAGTACAAATGCACAGCATATAATGAAGTTTGTACAGCATATAAGTACAAATGCACAGCATATAATGAAGTCTGCACATCATATAAGTACAAAAGCACAGCATATAATGAAGTTTGCACATCATATAAGTACAAAAGCACAGCATATAATGAAGTTTGCACATCATATAAGTACAAATGCACAGCATATAATGAAGTTTGCACATCATATAAGTACAAATGCACATCATATAATTAAGTTTGCACATTATATAAGTACAAATGCACAGCATATAATGAAGTTTGCACAGCATATACGTACAAATGCACAGCATATAATGAAGTTTGCACATCATATAAGTACAAATGCACAGCACATAATGAAGTTTGCACATCATATAAGTACAAATGCACAGCATATAATGAAATTTGCACATCATATAAGTACAAAAGCACAGCATATAATGAAGTTTGCACATCATATAAGTACAAATGCACAGCATATAATGAAGTTTGCACATCATATAAGTACAAATGCACATCATATAATTAAGTTTGCACATTATATAAGTACAAATGCACAGCATATAATGAAGTTTGCACAGCATATACGTACAAATGCACAGCATATAATGAAGTTTGCACATCATATAAGTACAAATGCACAGCACATAATGAAGTTTGCACATCATATAAGTACAAATGCACAGCATATAATGAAATTTGCACATCATATAAGTACAAAAGCACAGCATATAATGAAGTTTGCACATCATATAAGTACAAAAGCACAGCATATAATAAATATTCTCATCTTAAGACAGCTCTGGCATTCCATATTATGGTCATCCCACCCTTCTTCTATTCTGCTGCTCATATTGTGACTGATATCATGTACCTCCTGCTACTCCTCAAACTCCTCCACCGTCTAATATTACTGCGTCCTACTTACCCTTATGCTCCTCCTCCTCCTCTTCCTAACTATATATAGATATAATGTACCTAATACCCTCCTTCCCAATATTACTGCCTTACCTCTTACTCCATCTCTATTATTTTTAGAAAATCGTAAGCCAGAATGTATATCTTATAAAAGAATGCTAGGTTATGAATAAAAATTCTGCAAGAGTGATGATCGAGTATACATTTGTATCAAATGCTGAATGAAAAATGTGTCATTAAGAGAAAAGCGCTTTTTTTGATCCGCAGAAGGAAATATAAACAGTTTGTTTCAAATCTAATACCGCATATTTGTATTTGGTTTAATATAAACTCCTCAATTACGCCAGGAATACCGTCAAACGTAGAGGAAACACTGAACCCGAAACACTGAAGGCTGTTTAGGACAGAACTCGTAATTAGTCGATAGCTAGAATCATTTACGGAAAGACCGTAAGATTAACATTAATGATCCTCATCAGATTACAACGCCTGTATAAATTCAGTCTTCAACATCATGTATTCAATCATACAAAGATTTCTGTATGCAGACGATAAATGTAGAGACACCGCTGTACACTGTATTGATAAATGCACACAACTGAAATAAAATTTGATCTGCGTTAAAGAAATGGTCTGTTTAGGATCCACTGTAACATTAATCATGCAATTTTTTTTTTAATTTCAGTATTTGCCATGGGCTTTGTTTCTTGATTAGCTCTACTATTTATGCAATAGTGTTCCAGCTGAAATGAATGTTTAGCGTTTCATACGGTACCGTAGTATATATATTACAGTTAGATTTGATGCTACGATGCATGTTACGTTCATGTCAGGAAATGATATATCTATAATCTTGAGGAAAAACACAGTTTATCTAACTGCATCTCTTTTAATCTGTCATTTGTATCTTGCCCATTTTATATTCAATATTTTGCAAAAAGGGACCGATCCACGGGACCGATCCACCTTACACTAATTATACATAACTGATTATGAACAAAACGGTTACCAGTTATGTTCTGTCACCAATAATCAATACAAATTTCACTATATATAAATCGTCACATATGTGAACAATGTAACATGCCATTTCTGTACAACTCTCTTAAGTAAATAGATTACAACAGATAGATTGTTCTAAAGAGTTATTGTATTCTTTCTTTGGTTTTTATGATAACTATGGCTCATTAAAAACCTTTTTACATTCAGCTTCGGGAAACTTCTATTGTTATCAATAATTGACGTTATTGACGATACCATCTGAGTTCTCTTGGTGTGGTTTTGTTTCAGATATGTCTCTATAGTGAAGTACAAAAGAATGTCTAAGTTTCAGTTGAATCCACCTGAAACAACAATTAATCCATTAAAACTTTTAGGGATTAGAGTAAATCCCTTTTATACGAATCTATGGGGTATGAAATTGGAATTAAACATCGATTAATTGAATAAGATAATTCTTTCAATCTTGCACGGTATTTACATCAATAATTTCTGGCAGAACATAGCGGAAATGTAACTGTAATCTATATAGTACAGGGAGACGTTTTTTCGCTGCTTCAATTTTTACATGCATGGACGAATTAAATCTCAAGCAGATGGTTCCTCCAATTAAAACATGCATTTGGAAACAGCTGGTTGGAAGTACATGCTACAGAGAAAGGAATGAGAAGAAAAAACACAACTCACACAAAACTCATAGATCGGATGTGAAAATAATAGGGTTTCCTTTGCATGATAGTATACTGAGTTAACTTGGGACTCAAAACATTCTTTTAAAGTACCTGAACTAATATGAGACTCAAAGAATGGAGTGTTTCAAAGTTGTTCTTTATGACCGAATGAGCTCTTGTACGACCATTACTGATAATATGTTTGGAGATGAAAATACAGAGGCAACCACGTAAGCAATGGCAGTTACTGCAATTTCATGCTCTGTATGTTTCGTTTTGGAAGGAAAATCTGATTCTGAACGCTTGTTCAAAAATGTCAAAACGCAACTAACCGTTATTTCCAAGATCTATGGAAGTTCATGTATGCATTAGTTATCAAATGGCATTATGTTAAGTGGTCATGAAAAGTCCACTCAAATGTGAACGCACGTAATTCGTCGTCAGCAATCAGTAACAAACTTGACTTTAAATGGAACATGTCAAATCATTGTCCTGACGACAACTTAAAGCATTAACATCAATAACTTGGATTGTGTTTGTCTTTATCTAGTACACACATAAATGACACATTGTATGCCTTTCCAGATCTTAAAGACGCATCTAAATTATCGCTCGCATAATGCAGTTTAAATTCGATCATCTGTTGTCTTTAGCCAATGGTATTAAAATCATACCAAATGAAGGAAATGTCAGTTAGTACAAACCATTGGAAATCTTTCGACCCAAACCAGACTTCACAAAATTACTGACGACACAACTCATTCGTGGATTGTACTAAGTGACATCTCGCACTGACAAGAAACACTTATGTATGATTCATTTAGTCCATCAAGTATTTATTAGTTGTGCATGAAATACCAGCTGCTAGCTTTTACAAAACTGACTCATACATGACTTCAAAGTAAGTATATAAATATAAATACGTTTAAAAAATATCTGTAGATATCATATCCCCAAAAACATGAATATGTTGAAACTGTTTTATAATTATATTGGAATTCTTCGCTGAAATAATAATAATAATAATAATAATAATAATAATAATAATAATAATAATAATGTTAATAATAATAATAATAATAATAATAATAATAATAATAATAATAAAAATAATAATAATAATAGTAATAATAAAATAAAAACGATAATAATAATAATAATAATAATAATAATAATAATAATAATAATAATAATACGCTTACAAACCACTTATAAGTTGGGAAATATAAAAACTACTTTCCTAATTTTATGAACTTTACAGGAACACAAAAAATAATCACATCTTCCACGCGTGAAAGAATTCACGTAAACTGTGTTTAGCTATAGCAAAAAAATAATGGCTTTAAAAATTCTATTAGTCGTCTCATGAAAGTACATTTTCACCCTGAAAATTGATATTGTAATCATTGTCTGCACTTATTGTATGCAGTGAATGGTGCGTTTTTAATCTTAAGATAGATTTGTGTTCCCTCCAAAATAGAAGGGCTCATAAAATCAAAATTAATAATCTATTGGGCAAGTGCAAAACAAACATATGTTCAAATGGATCCTTAAATCTACTTTTAATTACAGACACGCATATACTAATAAGAAGAGATAGCTTATTTTAGGTATAGTACTCTGTTCCATTATTCAAAGTATTATAATCACTAGCTGAACTATGGAAGACATAGAAAGATAGCACACCCACCAAGAACAGGGAGCCTTGCTTTTATCGCTCCATTCTTCGTACTGAACTGTTGAGATAAAGCAAGACATTGGTTCTTTGATGTATTTTTCTTCCAACCATTTTAAGCGCTATTATTTGGTAAATGACGCGCTGATGTCAGATTATGCACATGGTAACATCCGCATCAACCAGCATGCTATTGTTATCAATAGTATTTATACTACTTGGCCATTTATCAATAGTATTTCTACTACTTGACCATTTATCAATAGTATTTATTCCACTTACAGTTGTATTATAGCATGAAAGAGAATGCAGTGGAATATTATGTTAAAGAGAAAGGGTTATCTTAAAGAGAAAGGGTTATCTTCATGATTTTCACATCCTTCACATAATCAACACTTTTTTAAAATGTAAAGGTTGCTCGACAAAACTCTGATAATGTTAGATTGAAATACACGTAGAAGAGGTTTGTTTGCATATCTTTTCACCCGACCCCACCCGAAATAGGTAAAATCATGCGATTCCAAACGATTATCATAGTGTAGCTTCTACATTTATAAAAATACATGAGCGGGAGCTACTGACTGTCATTTTAATGCTCTTAAAGGCCATAATTTCCCTTTTCTTTCAACAACTTTGACAGCAATTTTTTTTTCTAAAACCGCCTATCGTCTATCCACCGGAAAGAAGTTGTGCTTCTAACTTCCAAAGGAACCATTGAAGAGATGTAGAAAACAACAGTGTTTGAAGAGCTGTAAAAATAAGATTGGATTTTATTTTGTTAACACTTGTTCCTGTTCATGAGCTTTTTTGAATTTAATTTTACTGCATTTCATTTTAATTTTAATCATTACATTCCTCTTTTTCCTTAAAATTGGAGAAAAAAATCCTCATTAATAAGCATTATAGTACAGATAAAATAAATTCTCCAACGCTCAACAAATCACACTTGTTCAGTGTGAAGTTAAAATGTAATTTAGAGAGCATAAAATTGTCAGTTACTGTTGTTAAAAGGCCACCCGTGAGAAGTTGGTTTATAAACGTAGCAAATAAATAATAAAGAACGAATAATACCCTCACTGTTAAAATGACATAATTGAAAGGTGATCAATTTGCTATACATTTTATCAGAACACTCCAAGTCCTATAAAGTTTTCGATCCAATTGATAGAATCGAATTCTTTCATGAAATAAAATTCCTATTTTAACAACATGTAATCCAAATAAATTTAAAAGAACAGCTAAAGATAAAATGAAATTGCATGCGTAATCCAAAAAGATCAGTATAACCACATTGTGTATTATCAATTTTGAAGATTCAGAATTAATCCTATTTTTTTTATTTAACAATGCTCATTCTCACGAGCCACGGAACGAAAGTCGATTGATTGATTGATTGATTGATTGGTTGGTTGGTTGCTGGTTGGTTGGTTGGTTAGTTAGCTGATTGGTTGGGGTGGGGTGGATCGTTTGTTCCTTGGTTCTTTCGTTGCTTCGTTGATTCGTTTGATGGATGGTTCATTGGTTCCATTGGGTACCAGTAAGTATCAGTAAAGAATGTCACAGTTTCCGAAGCGAAACTAATTGGTTGTAAATTGTTTGTTATATGTATGTATGTATGTATGTATGTATGTATGTATGTATGTATGTATGTATGTATGTATGTATGTATGTATGTATGTATGTATCTATGTATGTATCTATGTATGTATCTATGTATGTTATGTATGTATGTATGCATGTGTGTCTGTATGTATCTCTCTCTGTTTGTCTGTCTGTCTGTATGTATGTATGTATGTATGTATGGTGTTTGGGTTGAGTGAAACTTTCAAATTGTGTCAATATTTACTTAACAGCGACTGTCATACAATATGTACCTATTTGTCCTTATCTACACCTTCGATGTTACGACGTGCGTGCGTGCGTGTGTGTGTATATTTGTGTGTAAAAGGCATTGACAAGGAGGAAATAATAGAAGCTTGAAGGAAAGGTAATGAATCAGAATACATGTAGATGATTATATAAGAACAGTGCTCCTCGTGATACGGGTATATTGTATAAAGTAGAATCTGCAATTCAAATTTTCATTTATAATACATTCAGTTCTGTTTTAAGATTGTTCTTAGTGAATAAATGTTTCATTCAATGTAATAATTATCTCATATTACTGATTCAAAGTGAAAAGGAAGTCCATTATGTAAAGGAATAGCATACATTATAGATCGCTTTTTAAGGTTTCTAAAATAAGAGTTACCTCCCTTAGACCAATCGTGACAATTATCAGAGCAGAAGCGAAGATCTCCCAAATTTTGTTGAATATGCGACTATTACAAGAGAAAGAAAAAAGGCGGAAACGTACAAAAATACAAAGGCTTTGATTTGGATTAGCTAAAAAGGCATATCAAAACGAGAACAAATTAGATGTTGGTAGCAAAAGGAACACTCAATAAACTCACTGAATGGTCTTTCCGTTCACGTAAAGAGGTACACACTTCATTTACAAGGAAACAGCAGTGTAAGAGAGTACTATCTGAACCCTATTTCGCCCTTTGAAACAAACCAATCGACCATCTATTAACTTCCAATACAAAATACATGGTGGTTGTAAGATAAATATAGTGTAACTTTCGATTATCCTCTCTCTCTCTCTCGATCTCGATCTCGACCGAGACCGAGACGCCCAAGGACAATGTGCTTTAGTGGGGACCGCTACTTTTCAACAGAGAACAGTTTTGTATCGGTTACCCCCACCCCATCAACAAATATAATTTTTGTATATAATTAGACAAAGGTGAATGTGAAATACCGTGAACATTTTAACTGCTATAAAGCTACTTTGCCTGGCACTCATGGTCAACTGGCCTCCTTAGCCCCAACCACCCTCGCGCTGCCACTGCTCTCATTGATACGAAACACAATTTAGAGAAGAAAGGTTTTTTTAACAAATATATGTCCCTATATTTAACGAATATTTTCTTGTTTTAACGTTCCTTGTAGGAAAGGAAAGTCTTGTTTCGACGTACCAAAAACTGAATAAAATGATAATTTTTTCTATATTCACATAAAGAAAAAAACGATGAACATTCTCGCCCCCACTCCCCCCACCCCCGCCTTTTGGGATATATTTTAATCTCATTTATACTCTCTGGCTCCCTTAGGCCTTCACCAAATGTAAGATGTCACAGATTCACGCGAGAGTCAGCTTGCATGAGACTAGTTCAGTCTGTAACAGGATAATAGGGTAGTCTTGTTAGAACTAGTTTTGTGAAGTCATAGAATAGACACGGTTCCGGATTAACCCCATAGACTAATAAAGACCTAGCCAAAGGCCGTCGTATTTTGTAAGTCCTTCTTAAGTCCCCCATTTCATACTTTTGCAACATGTAATACTTAGGCACTCATAACCTGACTAAACGTTGGAGAAAACGTTGCCATCAGGACATTTACTACGTCATAAGTTGACGCTGCCAAGTATGACGTTCGTTCTCGTCGGATATTGCTGTCAAACAAGATCAGCATTTGCACTGGACTTAAGTATCCCCAGCCGGTATCAATCACAATGAATTCATAAAATTCTTGTTCAATTACTGCTGCATTATAAGTAGTTTGGAAATGGAGGATACCATTGTAAATATTCACCATTCCACGGCAATGAAGTCGCTCTTAAAAATTTAAATTATCAAATTACAACTTTTTTCGATAATTTCATCTGAGATCTTACTGAATGACTTTGACTACTACAGAGACGATATTTCGTCCAATACGCCGTGAAATTATCATTTATGAAAATCAACATGATAAATCCACTGATGCGTCGCTTGAAATTTACATCAAGATCATGAATGATTCGAAACGCACAACAATTCGTTGACACGTTGCAAGGATCCAGACGTCGTGCTTGATCTGAGATGGCACTAAAATCGTCCAAAGAGACTGCCCTATAAACTCTTTGGGTTAATAGATCCAAACAAAACAAAACAAAAATGTCTAAAGGCAACAGTGCCAAATGATGTTTGTAATTTAGGTGGTTTCTACCTCACTTGATATATCAAAGTCAATAAATGTTACTTTTAAAAATGCGGAAGTCTTGGTGGCTCATTTGCTACAGCGTCTGATTTTTAATCCATGGGTCCCTTATTCGATACCCACTCAGGCCAGCCAGGGTCTCTGCTTCACTGTATCATCGCGAAAGTCACTTATCTTCCATTGACTCGGTATGACATAGCCAATAGTGTGTTTAAATAAAGGCGTTAAAACCAACATCAGCAAATAAAATTTAAGATGACTGAGTTAGTTTGTGTCGTACAGATACGGTACACCGTTGGTACAGTTTTGTATCAAGATCTGCTATGAGAGAGGGCACATGTGAAAAGTCTATACGACTGATATTAGTGCAGTAAAAAAATCATATACTTTGAGTGCCAATTAGTGACATATTTCTTATCTACACCTTCGATGTTACGACGTGCGTGCGTGCGTGTGTGTGTATATTTGTGTGTAAAAGGCATTGACAAGGAGGAAATAATAGAAGCTTGAAGGAAAGGTAATGAATCAGAATACATGTAGATGATTATATAAGAACAGTGCTCCTCGTGATACGGGTATATTGTATAAAGTAGAATCTGCAATTCAAATTTTCATTTATAATACATTCAGTTCTGTTTTAAGATTGTTCTTAGTGAATAAATGTTTCATTCAATGTAATAATTATCTCATATTACTGATTCAAAGTGAAAAGGAAGTCCATTATGTAAAGGAATAGCATACATTATAGATCGCTTTTTAAGGTTTCTAAAATAAGAGTTACCTCCCTTAGACCAATCGTGACAATTATCAGAGCAGAAGCGAAGATCTCCCAAATTTTGTTGAATATGCAACTATTACAAGAGAAAGAAAAAAGGCGGAAACGTACAAAAATACAAAGGCTTTGATTTGGATTAGTTAAAAAGGCATATCAAAACGAGAACAAATTAGATGTTGGTAGCAAAAGGAACACTCAATAAACTCACTGAATGGTCTTTCCGTTCACGTAAAGAGGTACACACTTTATTTACAAGGAAACAGCAGTGTAAGAGAGTACTATCTGAACCCTATTTCGCCCTTTGAAACAAACCAATCGACCATCGTTCTCGCAAAATATATATTTTTTTTGTTTTAAAATGTACAGTTTTATTTGGATGGACTCCAAAAGCAGACTGAAATAAATAGATCTTCTGTGCGAAGGTCAATAATAACTTGGCTTAAATGTTCGGTCTTTTGATAAATTGGATTACAATGTACAAAATGTTATATTTATCTACTTTAATGCTTAGAATCTGAGAATGTTGTCAGCTTCATCGAATTATTGTCTTGTGAGCAAATGTTATAAAGGGTGAATTATCAATATTACCGAACTATCATGGGGGGGGGGGAATAGACGTCTTTTGTATCAAAATGAATTGCGATACTCTGCAACAAAGTTCCCGTGTTTCATAAATACCTTTCTAAAACATACAGGAGTGACTTTGGATATTTCTAATTTTATTATTTATTTATTTATTGTGAACATAAAATGTAGACCAAAAAGTCCTGGTATCAAGGATATAGGTCTTGCATCATTCCCCATTCTCGTCTAACTGATACTATAAATCAAGAGAGGCTCTTTAAGGTAACTAAAAGCCGTGTATAAACATTGCCAATGTCTTTTATGTACAGCTCCTTTCCTGTAGAACGAATTCTTGTAAATAATAACAGCCCATTGAAATTTAATAGTACCTAGTGCGTGCATAATGGCTTCGAATAGATAACGTGATATAAGTAATCGATTACTTTATGGTTCTAAAATCTAATACAGAATACATCTCTTCTTGAATGCTAGCAATCTACAAAACCTGTCAAGTTCGAGCCTTATCAACGGACAGAGGGAAGCCAATGCACTTGATGTAGCCTCCGTCTTTGCCATTGCCATAGTTGTAGCATTCAGGTTCTAAGCAGGGCCTTGTTACCTTCATTTTGAGATGTATATTTGCTGCATTAAATTTATATTTACTGCATTAAATTTATGTTTACTGCATACAACTGACAACCATGCCATATGCAACCTATACATCAACTAGGCAACCGAATGCAACTCAGTATGTGTTATATTTGCCTCTGTCCTATCGATCATAAACAAGTACACTGTATTGATGGGAACGGGATAAAATGTAGCGATGGACCATCAGTTTATTTTAACCAATCGATTATCAATTAATGTTCCATGTATTTGTATACGTGAACAATGTTGGAGTTGAATTTTCAATAGTACGCAGTCAGCAGCAGCGATAATGCTACATAAACAAACTTGATTTAAATTTGTTCACATAAATTTAAATTTGATTGTTTCACTGCAAGTGGCCGAAGCTAATCGGAACAGCTATGCACCAAGGATATATTTTGCGGGACGGCCTGTGTGCATAGGGGTCATTAAGCAGTAATGACCACTATGCTTGCAGACATGTATATATTCAGGCCCCTTCAGAGTTTGGGAGAAGTAAGGAGCCACTTCGAGAGCACGAGACCACTATAGGCCCTGGTTATACTGAAATTTGGAAATGAATCGAATGCCAAAAACAAGCCCATATAATTTACTATATAACGATTTAAAAAGAAAACTAATTAAACAACGAGAGTATTTAAGAGATTTAAAAATAGTTAGTACACTCTAAGACCCCTTAGGAGCTGAGGTCTGGTTCATGTGCCCCCTGCCCGTGTGTATTCGTGCAGACTCATCAATTATTTTCAAAACTTGTGATAAAATGAGGACATTGAGAATCATTCTCTTTTCTAAACACACTGTACTCAACGGTCTTGCGGCAATATTCTCCCATAGTTGTAAGTCTCACGTTTCGTTAAAACAAAAATACAAAACAAAAAGAAAAAATGCGAACTATATGCGCAGTCCGATTCTATAATATAATCGGGTTAGTTGTTTTGAATTACATGTCACTAAACTGTGACAATGATTTTTTTCTTTCAGGATATTAGCAAACTAACTTCTTTCAATCAGACTTTGCAACATATTGAAAGCACTAAATCTCGGCTCAAAAGTCTCTCATACCCACATCCACCACCACACCACTACCAACACCAACACCATCATCATCATCATCATTATATGCTGCTGCTGCTCACCCTTCTCCTCTACAGCAATTCTCTGCTATCTATCTATCTATCTATCTATCTATCTATCTATCTATCTATCTATCTATCTATCTATCTATCTATGTTAAATATCTTGTCTTTGCTTCAAGTCTCCTGATTCGCTGGTTAGTGGGCTTCACGATCATAAGTGTATAAATCTACTAAAATGCTGTTTTTATTGCTTTACTAATTTTCAATAATAGGATAGCTCCATCAAATATGCTTTAGTTTTATAGCTTTGATCAACATGTTTTCTTTTTCAATTAATCGATGTCAATTTGTATTCCCTTCAATGTAATGTTTCTATTGTCATTTATGTGGTCGTGTGAAGAAAAACAAAATAAAATACATTTATTCCCAGAAAAAAACCTACGCGAACAACTCTAAAAGCGATCATATAAACTGACACATGGATAACTACTCGTATGTCTAAAATCTGTCCACCTTTTATTTTAATGTAATGACCCCTAAAATCTGTCCACCTTTTATTTTAATGTAATGACCCCCTCTTCTACTGTGGTAACATTAAATTCAAAATTTTCAATACAAACACAACATTTTGTTAGATGTTTCTGATGTAGATAATGCTAATAAACGATGCACATGTGACATAAACGACAGACAGACAGACAACACGAGTCATTCTTACATTACCAAGCAACATTGGCAGATAAACAGTACACAAGGAAATGAATTACACGCTCATTTTTATACAGGTTTTCACGTTGGATAAACCCAGGCATGGTGTACAGAGTTTAGTTATTTCGTAATAGTTTAGTTATTAATCATATAAGAATCAATAAATGTCTATTTGATTTGATAACAGCACAAAAATTCCCAGTAGCAATAATCATTGCTTTATCTCTAATAACAACGTGTTGTTTATATTATCTGGAGTGAAGGTTTCCACACTTGCCCTTGACACGAACCTGACAAAAATAAATAGCGTCTTGCCTGAAATCTCGTCCCGCACTAATCATATAGGATAAAGATAAAATGAAAATTAATATTGGACTTGAATAAGAAGAGTCTGCACCTGTTATTAATTAATAACAGAAAACTCCACCCGTCCTAACACTGCCAATTAATGAACTCCACTGTACGAGAGTCTATTAACTCAGTTTCAGGTGTATTAGTTTATTGTTTTTTAAAAAAGGGTATTCTACGGGTAATGCGTTCGAGTTACGTCAATAATCGGCAAATCACTTCTTTCAAATCGACGTCGTCCACCTCTTTGTCAAGATCAAAACAGAGATAATAAAGTTACAAATAATTCCTGCTGAATAGTGATCCAGTTTGTGGTGAAACGCGCCATATACTTTACTTACTTATTTATTTATTTATTTATTTATTTGTATAACCAGTACGTTCCAATATTATTACTCGCCGTGCTTCCTGGGTTCCATACAGGCCTGGGTCAGCTAGGTCCTTTGTGAGTCCTTGTTAAAGGCACAAACCCCTTTTTTCGACATGATAACGTTAGTAATGTGTCAAAATTGCTATTCAAACCAACAAAAAAATATGCACTCTTCATTTGCATACGCACTGAATCCGCCTACTCGACAGGGCATACTGTTTAACTTATCTCATATATCGATTAATGCGGTTGTCAATGGTTACACTGATCGATCAAGTTTATTCATATTGAGTATGATACCCTATGCATCAAACATATTAATCCCAGCGCTTGAAATAGGAAACTTATTAAATTCCCCTCACGACCATATCCCAGTCTACATTATATTGTTGCCGTCATTAAACATATTGTTGATTGAAACTTTTCACAGAATAAACAAGGCAAAAGTTCAACCATCGGTCTAAGGCTAATGTATGTGAGTTTGAAGACACCTAATACTAAACAACGATATTAAATCGAAGTCCCAATAATTGCTAGTCAAGTCTAAAACAAAGTTTGAGCTGTTGAAGTTCGGGGTCTTACAATGAACAAGTCTTTTTAAACAGTGAGGAAGAAGAAAAAAAACACAAAATGTACAAATGTTCCTTTTTAGGCAGTGTTAAATGTTGTGATAGGCAAACGTGACTAATTCAGTAACAAGAAAATGCACAAATTAACATCTTTAGTTAGATATAATTTAAGAACATGTACGTTTACCAGAGAATGCATAAATGGTTTATACGGTCAAATGCGAATACAGTTCTTATCATCACTGTTCTTTTGCTGGCTCATTTTTATTACTTTCCTTTTTATAATTTCATCTGAACATGAGTGCATTCGATGTGTTGAAAAGCGGGAGTCTCTTCAAATAATATATATTATTTATCACTAGGACTGTGTAACATGGTGGTTGTTGTGGTTATCGTTATCGAGAGGATGATCCACCACAGTGTTATTGCCCGGGTCGAGTAAAAAATAAAATATGAAATTAATAGATGGAATAACAGCGACCTGAGCAGAAATACAGAATAGAACAACACGAACCCCGTACGCAGAATATAATAATTTAATAAATTATATAAACAAAGTGAAATTGAGCATGGCATTTGAAAGATACTTTTTGTCTTAAAAATGAATCATTAAATTCAGTTTCGTTAAAAAATGCAATTAGCCATTCTGTTTATACCGATAAAAAGAAATGCATCATGAAAACGAGTGAACGATGGAACTCAGTTGCCCAGCATGCCTGCATAACCGTGTTGCATGCCGGTCCTTCAAAAGTAAACTTTTGTGAAAGGTTAGAGTCGACGTATTCCTTTTCTCTCACTCCCCCAACCTCCTTTTGTGTCATTATCCGTAATTTGGTTGCTTCATTCATAGAGCTATTTCAAAATTTTTAAAAATAATAGAAAACTTAACTATTTGTGCGAGTTTTCTTTTTTACTTTTGGGATCGAACGTTACACAATCTCACACGTCAGATATCTTCTTATGGTAATTCAACATAAACTAAGATAATATGAGTCAGTTCGCAACTGAAACACACCAAGTGCAGAAAATTAATATATCTCTGTAACGGATATTCCGTATCCCTAACTGAACTATGACATAATCTAGACCTCTTAATAAACCGTTACGCCACCCTGTGGGATATAAAACAATAACTGGTCTAAATATCGGTCGGCAGGCGCTCTTAATGCTAATACCATAGATTTTCGGTTTAAAGATTTCCCATTTTACTATACAAATGAATCAATGGAATTAATTTCTTGTCTTAATTACAATAGTTGCTAAGTACTAATCCATATTGTGTACATCCTCCTACGACATAGGACTACTCCTATTTTTAGCATACATAATTCATAACATTTCAGACAAGTACGTTCACACAAATAACTCAAGAAATTCGTAGCAAGGAAATAGTATATGAAATTCTTAGAATGGACGAGTCATAAAATGTTCAATATGATTTAATGCAAAAAATTAACTTCCGAACTCATCAAACGAAAATTGATGTAAGAATTTAAAACAAATAAATTCAGACAAATAATTACGAATTCATATCACGAAAAATGCACCAGATTGAAAAGGAATAAATTCGAATGAATAATTATAGACTCATACCAATGAACATTTGATGCAGTTACCAAATGCTTTCGAAACTAGGTCACTTTTACACAGCATAATCTCTGCCTTTAAGGTTCCGTGTCCCTGAACTTACAGACATCCGATTTAACGAGAAAGTTTTTCCTACTAATTTCGGAGTCAAGACCTTTCCTTTCCGTGGGGAAACCTGGACTGACTGACTAATTTCGCGACGGAAGTTACTTAAAACTTAGAATTTCGCTTTGCCCCCTCCCCCCCCCCCCATTTAGCTTAATATATCAGAAATAAATTTATCTAAACGCCGAAAATTAACACATATAATATACTTATTCCAGGAAAATATTCCAGGAAAATTGAACTTTAAACGATTAGCTAAAATTGCACAAAGCTGTCTCCGGATAGTCTCCACTTTGTCCTTTTTCCGCTACTTCAACCCAAATTCACCTAACCGTTATCAAAATGAATTCTAATTACAAATCAATCGCGCCCCAAGCCATGGATTTTAAAACCACTGCAATCAAGCGATTTAATACAGTATCCAGGCCAGTAATTTTAATTCACTCAGTTATGTGTTGCCATAACATCTTAAAAAATTCCCGCTGTTACAGATTGTTTGTTGCATAGAGGGCACTGTAGATCAATTGTTTTGTACAGAGCGTGTTCGCATTGTAAGTTCTTTATTAGATTCCTTTCCTTCTTCCTCGTTCACTAATGTGAAGGTCGTGAACAAACATTTCCGATGCATTAATTAAAGCTCAATTCTTGCTAAATATGGTTAAAGATATTGCCTCCCCATTTGTCAAGTACTGAATGAATTTGACTGAATTGGAAACATCTTGAGTTTTTAATTGGTAGAACAATGTAAACAGAACTGAATATGTGCTACACTACAAGAATTCGTTTGCTCTACTGCAGTATTCTTCCAAGTTGTAGCCATATATTACAGGCATGCGTTGTTTAAGGCGAAGAAAAAATGTCATACGTAGTGAGGACCATCATGCTAGTGAAACATTGCAGACTAAGTTGACGTAAAGTATTTATATTATTTGAATGATTATTTCAAAACGTTAAAAAGAACAAATGTCAACCGTCAGAATGCAATAGAGCAATGTCATTTATATGAGAAAGAATTGTATTTATATTTAATCTACGATCCAAAACTTGTGCTGTGCATATCGGGTGGTAACAGATAAGCTAAGTACATTGATAAATGTTTACAGATGAATTTAAGTCTTATCTATCTAAACCGATATTGTTCGAAAGCAACCTACTCACATGCAAGTCATTCAAAAGTCACGGCATACAAGAGGCAAATCATATAACTCACAGCATACAAGCACACCATATAACAGGCAAAGCATGCAATACAACAAACAACGCGCAAAGCATACAACACTCACATCATACAACAGGCAAAGCATACAACACGCACAATATACAACGCACAAAGCATACAACACGCACAGTATACAACACTCAAAAGCATACAACACTTACAACACTCAAAAACATACAACACGCACAGCATGCTACAGTTCCATCAGTCTACGTGCTAAGTTAAGACAAATGTAGATGCAGTACATTTCATACGAAAAGGAGAAGTATTAGTTCTCAGAATACTCTAAAACATTTTATAAGTATTTGAGTGATTATTTCATGTATGATGATGACATCATTCTATTTATATTTATATGCAATTAACCCATTAGTCTTACATGATATTGTATCGAGAAAGAAAACTTGTATCCTGTCAGTTTTTAGGATTATTTTACTACTTTTTTCAATGATTTTTCCATGGTATTTAAACTACCAAATGTCGGTAAGTAATTTCCAACAGGGGCCTTGTGTTTCTACCCACGATGATCAGCGTCAGTAGGCAATGCTGTATTTTGACCTTTGGCTTCAGAAAAATAAAGCAACACATTGTACAGGCAGATTATACGTAAGTTTTGGCCTAAGAATAGCTCAAAATAGCTATTTGTCGTTAGATGCATTCTGTTTCCTGTTAATGAGAAGGCAGATTTCTACTACACTTTTTCTCTTTCGTCTCGTAAAATATTGCGATTCTTACAAATAAACCGTCAATAATCAAGCTACAAAAATAAGCTTTATTATTTGTTCTTGTTATACCTTTCGCCAAGTGAAATGTATATTACAATTATTAAATGGGTAAACTGCAAGATAGTATTCACATTTTACAAGAGAGAAAGAGATAGAGATTGCATATCATATCTCGGAGTTGATAATATCTGACGTTCTTGGAGATTACTTCTATTTTGTCTTCTTGTAGTATATTATATTTAAGTAACAGTCATGAGATTGCATATGCATCCTCTTGTACAATATCTAATTTTATTTGACTTAGCTCCTCCCACCCTAACAATTCCAACAATAATTGATAAACTTATAAACACTCCATATTTTTTGCTTCACAAGAAATAAATAGGATTAAACGAAAATAATTAGTTTTCGCAACAACTTGCGTCAGTTCGTAATGACTATCAAGCACCAGTTGTTGCGACTGGCAAACGTTATTCAGCTTTTATTTCGACTCATACGCTGGTTATGCAGTGGAACTTATTTTACTTTGATTGACTCATTCAAATAGCAATAACCTATTAAATTTACTGTAATAGTCTAAATGACATTTCTAGGCTAGATGTGTAATACCCTGAACAATGATTACTGAACACAACTGGACTAGTCATCATGTACGAACGGCTGACCTTATTAATAAAATAAAGTGTTAATAAGGGGGAAAATGTTCCGATGCACAAGGTGCAGAGTTCATTTCAGACAACGTAAGTTTCCATATAGCGAAATCAACCATATGGCGGTTCTAGATTCTATCTCCGTGGGCCACAATGCCACAATGAAACTTTATGACCATGTAATAGTTACCAGTGATTGTGTGCAGATAACTGAAACATCTAACGAATAGAACCGACTCCTGCTGAAAGCAATGTCTGCATGTTATACCATAGCTGTCGATAGCTTTAGTCAATGCCATTGATGCGAAAGGATTCCCCAAAATACAGAAAGTCCTAACTTTCCTTCTGCTTTAAAGAAAGGTTGGCAAGTATCATGAAATCTCTCGGTTACCATAGATTCGACACAGTAACATTTAATGGCTTCAAATCTATAGTAACATCTTATCTTACAAAATCTTATGGCTGTCTTGTTTCTCCTTTTTTTCTTTCCTTCAGATGTATAAGGTACATTGCTCTTTACCAATACTGATATGAGTTCTTCTTAGGTATTGTTCTGTATTATTTCACACTGTAAAAGCAAGTTTGACAAGGAAGCGTTATAATTCCAAATAAATAGTTTAAAGTTTTATCTTGCTAGTTAAGTATTGTTCGTAATTTTTCCTCGATTCCTCATCAGAGATTATATATAACACAAGTTTTGTAATTATTATTATTTTTAAAACATGAATGAAAAACATGAAATATGTTCAAGACACACAAGCTAAATGATATGACTTTCATCTGCATGAATTGTCACCCACTACTGAACTTGCTGCAAGAATTGTCATGCAACTTCATACCCTTCAACCCAAGGTCTGGTTGTTCCTAAATGATCATTGTGTCAGTCACGCATGCAATATGGACGTCGGCAACCATCTTGTAACTTTTGGTATCTCTACTAATACTGAACTAATGACCATATCGACCTGGGGTTTTCACTAAAAGACTTCTATAGCTGGTCTTTAATGAAACCATGATGACCTAGCAACCAATATATCCCACTAACAGTCATCTTGATTATAGTATTATCCCTACTCCTCCTGACAGGAATTTAATATCAAAATTGGATTTTAACTATATGCCTTCTGCTGATGTCTAGTTGGTCCTGAACGAAAATGATACCCCTCAGATGTCCAATATGGCCAACAAGGCTGTTACCATAAATACATTGGTATGGTGCCATAACGGTTTCACATTAAGTCATCTGATGAAAATATATAGCGTATACATGGTATTTAAATAGAAAGTCTTAGCTGTGCACTTACCTACTAAGTGGTGTAACCAACTGTGGAAATACCATACCTTAGATTTAATAGAATGCAGAGAGATTTTACTTTATTCTTATTTTCCCAACACGTATGTACAACAAAACATTTAATAGAAAATTGTTAGGTTAAGACAACGATGTAATATAAACTGATACTTGTGAAAAATTACAATAAATAGTTAAAACTATAAGTCCATGTTGATCTAGGAACAAATACTTTCGTTCCGATGGATGATTGTGCAAAGTGAGATGACGTAAATAAGAGGACAACACAATAAACTAATTAGCATTTAACTGAAGACACAGTGGGATGTATGCATGATTCATTAACTAAAAATACAGTTCAGTAATAATGACACGAGACAAAATGTTACGTTTTAGTGGCAATTTATTTAATAGATAAAAGGTCAATGGAAAATGTTATTGTGGACAATTTTGTTCAACCTGTTGCAATAGGGATGTGGGGGCTGGCCGGTGTTGTTGGGGTTGATTGGCGAATTGTACATTTTACAAGGTGTCCGCTTGGTATCAGTGAATTACATGAGAATGACGCAAAAACAAGCTTGTGCTCTCAAGCTTTGCTTGCTTCTACTACCAGAATTTTATCCATCGACTTTCCAGATATTCGGTCCGTCGGATAAATGTTTTACGAAAGAACTTCCTCTAAATTCAATCTTGGAGTTTGCTATATTTTTTCCCGTTATGCATATTTGACTTAATTTATATTTGATTTAATTTACTTGTTTGTAAGTTCTAAAATCTTTCTATTTTTAATCTCGTTTCATGTCAAAATAATGTAGTTTTGTTTACTAGGAATTAGATATTTTTCAGAAAATAGTCGGAACTTTTTATGCTGACCTAGTTTCCGACCTTAATTCAGAAATCAATGAGACAACTAAACAACTTTTTTAAAAAATCTTATTCTTAGAATAAAATGATTGGTTTTCGTCAAGGTCATAATGGGGCCTTGTGCTTTTAGACGTAAATACTTCTTGAAGATTCTGGAAAGTTTACCCTCATCCGGGTATCTGTTTTGCGTTTCAAGTTACTATATAATCTTTGTCTATAGCTATGTCAGTTATTTGTTAACGTTTTCAAAGATTGTTTGTTTTCACTCTTTCTTTTGTTACTGTTTATTTGAGCCTAAACACGCAACATAAGAATTGGGGCCTCGTCCTGGAATGTTTGGATTTTGGCATTTGAATTCCCCTAATTTGTGAAATCTTTGGTGAAATCTGCTAGCGTTTTCTAAAATGTCATCAAGAGTGGAAACCTTTCTGTCAAGTCCTACCCAATACCAATATATTTGACCTTTTCAAAAAGATGACTTAATTCAACATGCCAGAAAATATGATCTTTCTGAGGTAAGGCTTCATTAACGAAGCAAGAAATAAGAAATATTGTGGCCAAGTACTTGGTAGAAAATAATGTTTTGGATAAAAATGCTTTGGTTTCGATCGGTAAGTCTGTATCAGACTCTGACATAAAATTAAAGGAATTAGAATTGAAATACATGATGGGACTGGAGGTGAGGAAGCTGGAGCTTCAGAAAGACAAAGAAGATAAACAAATGCAATAGGCAGAAAGAATGAAAGAAAGACAAATGCAGTTACAAGAAAATCAAATGCAGTTACAATATGAGAAAGGGGAGAGAGAGACACAGGAAAGAGAAAGAAAAACAAATGCATTTACAAACCGAAGAAAAAGAGAATGAAAGACAAATGCAGTTACCAGAAAAATAAATGCAAATGGAATTGGATAAGGAAGAAAGAAAGAAAGATAGAGAGATGCAAATGTAAATGTAAAGAGAGAAGGAAGAGAGGAAATATCAATTTAAAATATAACAAAAAAGAAACTGGCAAGTGAAAAGCATATTCCATCTTCAAATACAAATTTAAGTTTCGATGTTGCAAACAACATTAGTTTAGTGCCCCCTTTCAGAGCAAAAGAAGTAGACAAATAGTTTACTCGTTTTGAAAATCTGAGATGGCCAAGGGAGCGTTGAGATCATGAGATCTGTTTGTTTCAAAGGGCCATTAGTGAAACTGAAGCCATTGAAGTTCCTGTATGTTATTTCATTAATAATGGAATTTTTATGAGAAAATACAGACGTCCGAAGGTACCTGATGATGATGAATGGTCAGTGAACTATTAAATTATAGTTTCAAAACCTTACAGACAGGACGTTATTAGTCTGACCCATGAAACTCCATTGGCTGGTCATTTAGATATGAATGAGCCTTATCACAAGATCTTGACTCACTTCTATTGACCAAAAATCAAAAGTGATGTTAGTAAATACTGTAGACCTTGTCATACCTGTCAAGTGGTAGGAAACCCCAATCAGACTATAGGTAAGGCTCAACTACAACCTATTCCTGCCTTTGACGAACCATTTAGTTGAATTATGGCAGAATGTGTTGGTCCCTTACCTAAGACCAAGTCAGGTAACTAATACGTGTTAACCATTATGTGTGCGTCAACAAGGTTTCCAAAGGCAATTCCTTCCATTAATATTAAAACTTTGATAAAGTATTTTTACTTAATTTGGCCTTGCCAAATCTGTCCCATCGGATCAAGGGTCTAATTTCAGGTCTGAAACTGTCCAGCCTATTATCAAGTCAAAAGTGAAATTATGGTTTGAGAGAACTACAATGGAGAGAATGTTTGAGCATGGTAATAGAGTCACACTGGTAAGGTCACACTGGGGCTACGTGCTGTTAGACGCATATACTTCTCGAAGATTCTGGAAAGTTGACCCACATCTGGGCATCTGTTTTGCGTTTCAAGTTACTGTATAATCTTTGTTTACAGAGATCTCTCAGTTGGGCTTCTAAACACTGGGACGTAAACGTGTTTCCTTTGTTGTGTCATTTTGGGAATTACATTTTAATGTTAATTCGAATTATTTGGATTCAAAAAGTTGAATGATTTTTCCTGGAAATGTATGAGTGCTCATACATAATTCTTCGACAAAGACATTTCATTAAACTGTATTGTGAAATTCAAACACCGGATTATTGTTTGTGAATAACATAGAACTGTAGACTTTACAATACCAAAAAGGATACAGTAAGCGTCATCGTTTTCCATCTTGGATTTTTCATTGGGACTCGAACTTGAATTCATTAGAACATTCCAGTATTAGGACTTCTAAAATTTAATTCGTGGATTGTTCTTGGACTACTTTTGGATTTGATTCTTAAAACCGTAATTTCTTATTGTTTCATTTTTCCAGTATTTTTCCAGGGAAATAAATTATTTGTTCAGTTTTTCAAAGCTTGTTGTTTTCACTCTTTCTTTTGTTACTGTTTATTCTAGCCTAAACACGTAACAAAAGAACTCTTGCAGGAAAACGTAGACTGTTCTCTTGCCCAGCTTAATGTGCTCTTTATAGATCGACATAAATCTGCACCCTTATAAGGGACAAGGTAGTTTGAAATACATTTTGAAAAAGGGAATGAACTATAAATAAGGTTAGATTATCCTTCTCAATCCTTACAGTTTTATAACAAAGTTACAATTCTTATTTTATCCACTAGGACAGATTAGCCCCATTTTACAGATGCAGTTTATTTCCCCGTGAAAGTTGAGTGTGTATTATGTATTTGATCAGCTTATAGTATATTATCAAATTTACTCTTTAGTATCTGCCTCCATAAGGTTTGATATTTTTGTATGCAGCTAGACTTATTGGATCGTAATACGGAGATCTCAAATTACTCTCTAACTCGTGAACTTCATGTAACTAAACATAAGAATAAAATATGTAGTTATACGCGATAGAATCGAAAAGTTCTAGTTAACAAGTTTTTGTACTGAAATTAAAAGTTTTTGTACAGTATTAAATGGTGCAATGTATGGTATTTTATAGTAATTCCGAACCAGATATTAGGACAAAGTATAAATATTTCAAAAAATGAGATGAACTATAAACATAATTTCTTGTTACAAAAATAGAAAAAACACAATTAATCTTTGTTTTCAAAGACACATGCAAATTTCCTCACTAAATAATAAAGTGAAATTTTGCAAACTATGCGGAAGGGGAAAAATTGAATTTGAACATAAGCCTTATAAACATGTTTTACCATAAAATCTAGATTAAATTCTAACTCTTCTGAACCTATTAGTAATTATTCATCGAAACAGAAATAAAATTTAAAGAGAATTTAGTTAGATTCTAAGAAGACTAAAATACAAAGTAATATACTTTCAAGTTAGAGTAATCGAATGTATGGATTTTCTTGACTATTAACAGCACCTTAATCACCAGTTTCATTATTTATGTCTTTGTACCATTTCTTTAAGTTTGTCTCATTTTACGTGAATTTAAGTGATTACTGAATTAATAGGAGACTGCATTTAAGTGATTACTGAATTAAAAGGTGAACTAATTTAAATGATTACTGAATTAATAGAAAACTAAATTTAAGTTATTGCTGAATTAATATGTGATTTAATTTAAGTGATTATTTAATTAATAAGCGACTTCCGTGAAGAACGGACTCGCATGCTCATAGACCTTTGTTGATATCTATTTTCCTTATTTATTACTTTTGCTTTCTTCTTTTCATTTTTTTTAAAATTCTTATGTAAGGACTGATTGATGTCTGAATATCTAAGCTGGCAGCATGAAGCTCCCGCTGAAACACTACTGCTACTACTTCTGATCTCACTACTACTGATACTAATACTACTATTACTATTGCTACTGATCCAACTACCACTGATACTGCTACTACTGATACATATATTACTACTACTGATCCCACAATTACTAATACAACTACTACTGATAGTACTACTACTACTGATAGTACTAATACTACTGATAGTACTACTACTACTGATAGTACTACTACTACTACTGATCCAACTACCACTGATACTGCTACTAATAATAATGACACTATTGCTACTGATCTAACAACTACTAATACAACTACTACTGATACTACTACTACTACTTATAAAACTACTAGTACTGATACTGATAATACAATAACTACTACTACTGATCCCACATCTACTGATACTACTGATATTACCAATTGAACTACTATTGATCCAAGTAATACTGATCCAACTACCACTGATACTGATACTACTACTACTGATCCCACTACTACTAATACTGATGCTACTACTTCTAATACTACCGATCCACTACCACTGATTGATACTACTACTACTGATCCCACTACTACTGCTACTGATTCCACTACTGCTGACACTGATATTACTAATACTACTGATAGCACTACTACTAATGCTGATGCTCCTACTACTACTGCAACTGATCACACTACTGTATGTATGCATGTATGTATGCATGTATGTATGTATGTATGTATGTATGTATGTATGTATGCATGTATGCATGTATGTATGTAGGTAAGTATGTATGTATGCTACATGTCTGCGGCATGATGCCCCAGTGTTTCGCATCACTTTAAAAAAGACCGTCACACTGCAGACATCGTAGATTTTCATAAATTTCTGTTTATGGCATATATCATAACTTAGCAAAACTACGTTACTAGTAGATAAATACAATTTTTACATTTATCCGCCCTTTAATTAAATATGTTGATGTTTTAATGTTATGTCTGAAAACTCTATAACTAGACAAACCACCATGTATGTATGTATGTATGTATGTATGTATGTATGTATGTATGTATGTATGTATGTATGTATGTATTGCTCGTTACCAGTTGTGTTTATTCATCGCCCGGGAATTTATTTGTTTGCCATAGGTAATCATAATTGATGTTTGCAGGGCAAGTAATATACACAACAATAACTTGCTTTAATAATACTGTGTTACCCATGCTAGTGAAAAGAGTATCGTTTGCACTCACTGTGAATGTATTTTAAAATAATGATTTGTTCTTATTTGTGAGATACCGTCGTATAGTTAGCCTGGATATAATACAGTCTTGGTCAGTTTGCACCTTGTCACTCATCACGCGTGAATGGCAGGTGCCTTCAAGCAATCGGGTCATATTTTCGTCTCTTTTGCGATTTTGTTATCTGACATAAGCGATACACACTACAGTATCGTGGGTATATTTTTTTCTTTAATAAATTTCGCATGATGGAAAAAAGAAGGAAGGAATGACAATGCAAGATTAGTTTCTTTCATTTTCTTTTCAAATAAGTGTTTGTTTATCAATTTTATTGTACCGTGCGGGGGATGGGGGGGGGGGGGGGCAAATTCAACACAAAATTATTTCCTTTCTTGTTTGTCTGGAATAACGGAGCAAATATGATTGATGATATTGACTGGTAATGACAATCTTTCATTAAGCGCGCACACACTAAGACAACTTGAAAAATAAAAACAAACAATAAAATTAACTGGTAAGAGCTTCATATTGCAGCAAATAAACACTGACAAAATGCTCAGCATTACTCTCTCTCTCTCTCTCTCTCTCTCTCTCGTAATCGAGTCCGTATTATATGCAACAGTGTTACAATGTGAAGCCTAAAATTAAATATATTTGTTATAATATCTCATGTACACTACCCTTAGAAAAATGTTTGCGTATTATGTAGAATATTATCTGTTAAGTATTATTGTTTTATAAATCAATATTGATAATTTAACCGGAAGACTTAAATTGAGAATGTCATTGTGCCAATGCACATATTTGTTAGCATAAAATAGAAATGTACATAAACATTTTAATTAGAACGAACAAGATATGTCAGTTTGTGTTTTCTTTCATGGATATGTACGTTACGAAGCATGATTAATTATTTCCATTTAAAGAATATCGAGATAGTTTGGTTTGTTTACATTTAGCTTTGTTTTCTTTCCTAAAATCTATCTTACATTGTATCTGCTTGTTGTTTGAAGGAAAAGAACTTGTTACAAATTTTGTTAAGTTGGTCAGAATGGTCTTAATTTCGGCCAAATTTGAGCCGAATTGTCTTTGCCAAATTGACTACAATCTGGCATAAATGATACAACTTTCCCATCCATCACCCTACTCGATCCCACCCTTTTATCCCATCATCACTCTGTTGGTTACATCCGTATGCAACACAGTGCACCATATGTGCCGTACAAACGTACGATCGTAAGATATATCTCATAACCATTTACGTGGGGAAATTAAACACTTGAATGGCTAGGTTGAATAGAAGGGATAAATGTACGTCATATCCATTTTTAGCACTCGGAAACTGCCGGTTGTTTACGGAGATTCCCTATTAAATTTTCATTTTAAAAAGCGGATTTTTCAGTCTAATTAAACATTTTTATTGTGTGCATACATAACAAATACGTTTTGTTTATGACTATAATAATAACACACGTTTGTACAATATAGGTGGCCAGTGACCTTTAATGTAATGTCGTAGGCTATAACCAAATGATACCTGATGTGGTCAGTCTCCTATTGTAACTCTAAATGTGTTTTTACTATTGTCATTTGCCAATTGTAGAGACCGGCAACTAACAAACAGTTAAAGAGACTCGGAATTCAAAGTCAATCCAGAATAGTGATATGCTGTAAGCTCCAAGCTGAAATTATTTTAAAATAAGGGCTTACGTAATGTCTAGTGAGAATAACGGTTGATGGCGGATGACTATAATTATCCTCTTTATGATCGTTATTGTCGATGACATTTAGCATTAAGTGGAAAGTTGATTGCTTCTTTCTGTCTTTAAGGCATTTTCATAATCACTCGATGATACTCTTAGTGACTTCGTAACTCGGGCCGAAATATAAAATGAATTATGGCTATCTTAAATCAGATAGTATAAATTCTGGATTCATATGTTTCATATGTTTCATTGTACGTGTACAAAACACGCAAGTTTAAAAACGGATGAATTCTTGAAGCTACATTCGTAATTATCTGTATAGTTTTTCCTTCATAAGAATCATCTATACATTACTTGAAAATACATGCTGTATTATTCCTATCATTTCGCTTTTAACAAATCTGCACAAATAATATAAGGTTACTTATTCCATACCTTTTGGAAAATTTGTCATACATCATTTTTATAATCAATTAATTTTAAAATTAACTTTTTTCTTGCTTTTAAAACTTTATATTGATTTTACTTTACATGCCATGACTGACAAAACAAATATTTCCCCCCTACACATGTATACATACCATGCATACATACAAACATAAATACATCCATCCATTCATCCTAGTGATTAGAGCGTCCGCCTCGGATGCGGGAGGTCGCAAGTTCGAACCCCGACCGAGACATACCAAAGACTTTAAAAAATGGCACTTAGTATTAAGAGGTTAGTGTTAGGACTGGTCGATCTGGTGTCAGGATGTGGCTGGGTAGGAACTCATGCTACATATATGCAGCATGATGTCCCAGTGCTAGATCTCAATAAACTGCCACACTGCAGACATCGTAGCGATATGACTAAACAATTGTTAAAGCTAGCTCAACATAGAGTTTTCAGACATAACGTTAATACATCAACATACTTAATTAAAGGGCGGATGAATGTAAATTTTTTATTTAACTGCTAGTAACGTAATTTTGCTAAGCTATGACATATGCCATAAACAAACATTTATGAAACAGCTACGATGTCTGCAGTGTGACAGTATTTTTTAAAGTGATGTCAAACACTGGGGCATCATGCCGCAGACATGTAGCATGATGCCCCACCCAGTCTTACTATCCCGACACCAGGCCGACCAGTCCTAGCATTAACCTCTTAATGCTGAGCGCCAAGCGAGGCAGCTGTTAGTACCATTCTTTAAAATCTTTGGTATGACTCGGCCGGGGTTCTAACCCACTACCTCCCGCATCAGGGGTGTACGCTGTAACTCTTCTTGTAGATGTGCTCTTAACGACATTCTATTTTATACTATAAGCTATACATGGCGGGAGAAAAATCCCGGGAAAAAACACCGACCTCTCCCCCATACCCACATTGGCCGAGTAGCAATATGACTGAATTTTTTAGAAAGCTACGTTACAAAATCCAAACCACACACACACACACACACACACACACACACACACACACACACACACACACACACACACACACACACACATTGGCTGAACGATATTACGATACCTGGATTGTGGCAGTTTATATTGATGTCTTGAACTGGAACATGATGTCGCATACATGCAGCATTATGTTCCACCCAGTTACATTATCCTGCTACCAGACTGACCAGTCCTAATACAAACCGGTTAATAATGAGCGCATAGCGAGGCAGCTGCTAGGACTATTTTTTATGAGTATTTGATATGACTCGGCCAGGGTTCGAACCCGTGACCTCCCACATCAGAGACGGACACTACATAGGCCACCGGAGCGGTGCTGACAGAGGATTGCTGTTAGTGACCTGTAAGTGCGAGTACCTTGGACCAATCGGCCACCAGAAATAACTGGTACTAAAAGTTGACCTGCTACAGCTTCTTTAAAATTATTTCCTTCCGATGCATATATTACGACCACTGTTCTGAGTGTTCTCTTAGTAAAATCTCTATATATGACTGCCAAAGCATGGATTCCACAACTCAGCCGATTGACCACTATCACTGCAAAAATGCTATTTACTGTGAATTAGTTTAGAGTCAATGACCACAGGAATAGCAAGTAGACACTTTTAATAATTGTCCAGTGGCAGGCAGTGAAATTTGTTGTTGTTGTTGTTGTAGGGTTTAACGCCATTTTTCAGCACTAGATAGGCTATACATGGCGGCCAGTATAACTGGTGGAGGAAGAACCCTGGAAAACCCAGGGAAGAACCACCGACCCACGAGAAGCTACTGGCAGGCTTTCCCACGTACCCACGCTAGCCGAGCCTTGGACTAGAACCCACGCAGACAGAGGTGAGATGGCAATGATCCGGAACGGTGAGCGCTTTAGACCACTCGGCCACTCGGGGCCCCGTGAAATTTGTTAAGTATAATTAGTGCGTTGTTATATTTAAATGATTTATGGATTATTTAACGTATACTCCGCTTATCTAATTGACCCAGCGTTTAAAGTGAAGACATGGAGGACATAAAATTTATGTTGTCTTGTTGTATTGGATGAAATATAGCATTTATTTTATATAAACAATAGAACATTAAATTATGGCTATTTTGTGGAAAAGCGATTTCAGCTCTTAATTTCTTTGTATTTGGTTAGTCTCAATTACAGGTATTTTTTTTTTATCCCGGTAATCACATCCGTGAAAGAAAGTCATTTACAACTCATCACCGCTAAAGATAATAACCAGTAGCACGATTTCAGATATATAGCTGTAATATTGATGATCAACACAATATTCTCTAAATATACCAAACAGTTTTTCACAGAACAAAATTGTCATCACTTTTATAGAACTAATTTCACATGTGTTGATATGTTACTCTGTGAAAAATCATAACGTCAGGCCCGGCCCTAGGGCAAGGCGAACGAGGCAACCGCCTTGGGCCCCGCGCTTTCAGGAAATCAACTCCGCAATGCAACTTTTTTGCTTGTCGCCCCGCGCTCATGACTTGCTGACCTTGGCCCCGCATGCTACCTAGGGCCGGGCCTGCATAGCGTAACAATATATTAGATAAATGCGCCATTACCAATACGCGAAATTAGGTATACGCATAATATTCGACGCTATTCACCTGTTGAGTATAACGCATTTCACGGGGAGTGCGTTTCTCGCTGCCCACAATTCATAACGACATTGACACTGGAAGCTCGATAATGCGGAAGAGCGTGTATTGTAAAATAGATCTTAAGGTGTTAGTAAATTGTTACTCTTGTAGGAGGAGTTTTCCGTTAGCACGGCAAAGGCAAACGCTACTGTCAACTTCAGTCGCCAGTATGTATCTGCAATATTAACAACTTAAACGTGCAATCCTATATTTCTCTTTAAGATTCAGCGCTTTGCAGACCGCTAAAGTTGCCTAAGTGATTAGAGCGTCCGACTCGGATGCGGTAGGTCGCGGATTCTAACGCAGGTCTTACCTAAGACTTCAAAAAATGGTACTAGCAGCTGCCTCGCTTGGTGCTCATCTTTAAGAGGTTAGTGTTTGGAGCGGTCGTTATGATGTCAAGATAACGTGACCGGGTTGGACATGATGCCATATGTCTGCGGCACAATGCTATACATCACTATAAACTGCCACACTACACTGCATATACCGTAGCGATGTGCCCACAACTACATTAATAATCCAAACACACACACACATACACACAGCGTTTTGCATGTAAGTCTCTTCAGCTGACTCATGACCAGCTGTGACAACCCATATATGAGACCTTACTAGTGCAAATAAAACTGTTTTTCAATGCAACATGCATTTAATAAGTAATTATTCCTATCTGCTAGAGTGTGTAGTTAAGAACGTTTGATTTCAGGAGTTATACGAGTAACAAGAAGCAAGATGGTTTGGCCTCAGTTAGATTGCAGGGCATTTAATAATTACCGAAAAAAGATTTTGACTTAGAGTAAGAACATGTTTGTCCTTTGTCTAAATCGTTTGGTTAATTGACTATCTGTATTTTGTATAAAACACCAACGGGGCCACAAAAAGGATCCAACATGTTTGCGTGTATGAAACACCAGCGGGGCCACAAAGAGGATCCAACATGTTTGTTAAACGAAGGGGTTCAAACAGAAATATCTTCATATGTTGTAGGGTTATTTTTAGCCTGTTAAGACCATACCATAAACATATATTTTGAAAGGAAATGAAGAACGTTTGCTATATCTCGCAGACGACTTTAAATTATGTGTGTTCATCACGCCTCATGAAAGATATGGAAGACATCTGTTTCACATGGAGCAAACTGCAACGCATCAGAGTTGCTATACGCAAAGATATTAAGTGGAGATTTTCAAATCTCAAAGGAAGATAGACGCAGCATACCCGGACATCCTTCCTCAACACACTAAAGTGAAATAATTGTGTCTTAAAAGAACATGAAAATATGTTTCTGTACTCACTGGCACATATATCAAAATCAAGGAAACAGTTGGACGAGGAACTGCTGAAGGAGATCGTGACAAAATGTATTTTGTAAAGGTTATCGCTTTTGAACTTTAAATACGAAAATAATTTTAACTTGAACACGGTATAGGAATCTTTTATCTCATCAGTTTATGTCGAATTTGTAATTGCACCAGAGATTATCCATTAAAAATATATTTACATCTGTCTTGGTTTCCTTTCATCGTGATGACAGCATTTTAGCCAGTTGCTATTTTTATCATAAATGATCATTAATTATTACACAACTCTTTATAATGTGTTAATACTTTTTAAGCAAATAAGAGATACTGTCTGATTCTCGTGATTGCAACCTTTACAAAATAGATAAATAGCTAATGTTTCCTAAATCACTGAAATGATTCATGTACTACTTTTTCTGTGCTTTTTTGGGGATCTGAAATAGCATTCAACTCTCTTAATGGGAGTACACATTGTATATAATTACCAGTTAGCATGGTAAACAATAAATACTTTGTTAAGTATATTTAATTTGTATTGTTTGTATATTTTTATTTGTTATAGCTGTGGGTTATGTAAAATTGTATCTTGTAGCTTATCTTGTACCTGGACAAAATCAGTTATTTTATTTTTATTCTGACCTAAATCAGGAAGAGAAGTGTAAAATCATTTTTACTGAAAAAAGTACTTATTCGTGCTATAAAATCTTGAAGCAGGAACACTGTTGTTTTCAGTGCTTGGTTTATGCTGAAATTATTTAATTCAAATTATTCTTCTATAGACATACAAAGTGCTCCATGTAATAACTGGGAGTTATAGTGAATTCAAACAAGGAAACAGTGGATTATATTTCTGTGATTCAGCAAACGACAGTTGGCACATCTCCACTTCGCAGATCACTACAACATCAACAGCTTCAGCGTTGGAAATTATTCGGAACACCACTTAAGTGTATTCAGAACTTTCTTCAATAGAATCTGAGTTAGTAATTCTTAGATTGTTTGAGATTTAATTCGCAATACCGTAAGTTCTTGTTACATTTTCACTTTATATTTTAAAGTAATACATTATTTCTTAACTTTTGCAAAACTTGTTGCTTCTCACTCTTTTCTACAGAGTCGCAATAATTTTAAAAAAAATATAAAATTGTACTTGGTCATTTAGTAGTTGTTGTTTGTTGTTTTACGAGGAAACATTCAATATTTCATCAAGAAGTGTTGGTCGACAAACATGACATATTGTTATGACGTGTATAACTAGTGATATATTTCCCCACAGGCCGACTCGTCCTAAGCCTTGGGCGGCAAATTTTTACGGGATGTCTAATATTCTATGGGCGTTTTCTTGTGAATAAAACTATGTAGCGAACACAACAATAATAAGCAGGTGTCGAAAATAAGATCAGCGATTTCTCGAGCTTTGACTTCTTGTCGCCCTTGCCTCTTTACTATATTGCAGGGGGCGGGCGACACTTGCTAACGGGCATAGGAGTCGCTGCGTATGACTAAAAGATAATTCATGAATACATTAGATTTATTTATCACATGACTATTGTGCTATTAAGGATAACATGCCCATATCACAGTTTTTCTATTATGTAACACGTATAATAGCGCCGCATACAAATAATGGCAGTACATTACGAAAGGCATAAACGTTATGACATAGGTTTCCAGATTTGTTCGAAACCATTTAACTACACTACCGTGCAATTCATACAATGAAAGCAGTATTTTCCAGCCTTATAATACGATCTTACATTCATGTTCATTTTGAGCGAAATTGATGAAATGTTTCGAATAATTTCAAACTTTTGCTGGTCAAGTCATCAACAAAAATACGAATATTAGACTAGGTTCATAAATCTTACCGATATGATCATTCGTGTGAGAATCGCTTTATACATCACAGAAAGACACAAAAGGTTTGCACTGATATTTGCCTCAATTTTGTTTTTCCTCATTCCCTACATATTGTTGAAATAGAGAAATGAACTTTATCTGACACAGATGTCAAATCACCGTGATTCTGATGAATATACACATAAACCTAGAATTACATCCTGGAGTTGTGTTTTTATTATTTTACATTTGCAATAAAGATCTGTGCTTTATGTTTGTCATCCGTATCAAGCATTATATATATACCCAGAGTGATCTGTTATCTGAAGCCTTTTTTTTTCATGAACGTTTCTCCCACCTGTTGACCAGTTGACCCGACACCCAACCCAGATGAACCAGACTAGATCGTATCACGATGGCTACCATAAACAGAATATGTGGTGATAACTAATAGACTTTTTAATGATTTTCCAGAGATATATAAAGCTAACCGTCATTAATCAGTAATGCCATAGGGAAGAAGCGAACATGGTTTAGTTGTCTTTTAAAAACTTTGACTGAGGCTGTCGTGCTCGTCAAATGCAAGTAGAATCAATGAATAGCCTTTAGAAGTTTTATTAGCTTGTAAGACTATTCTGGACAAAATAAAATGGATGATTTATACCATGGGACATTTGTTACTCTGGCATGTATTTAGAATGAGTATGTCCTGTTCTATTTTGACAAAGTTATTCTAAAATAAAGACAGTAAAATGGTTACAGGCAATACCTTCCATGGCATGCTACTTTAATACCCTGGGTTACTTTTCATGGCATACTTATGAGTGAATTTGTGCACAATTCCTGATGCCATGTCCATCTTTGGTTCTCTTTAGAACTTTACAATAAACATTCAGTTAAGTATATTTGTTTTTGCAACAGTGTTATAATACACCTGCTTGCAAAACCGTTATGTGTTTGTTGTACATCTTAGTTGCATTAAAACTGAAGAAATCTAATAAATGGATAAAACTGAAGAAATCTAATAAATGGGTGCTATTATCGCATTCCTTGGGCAACATATTTCATCTATCGTTCATATACCTGAAGAAAAAAAAGAAATTTTATTTTTTTTAAAAAGCAAAAAATATTGTTTTAAATATAACTTACCACAAAACCGAGGAGATCATAATTTAGCATGTAAAATATACGTTTATACAGTTTAGCTATCCAACATGTTTAAGCATAAAATGAATTAACATTTACTTGTTCCGAGTAGATAACATAAACATGTCATCTCGTGCAGTAAAAGCTCCAGTATTTTACGGAGTTTGCCTACCACTAGATGCGATGAAAAATATCCGTTATTCACTTGGTACAAGCACCTGCCATCTCTATATTTTCATCTGCATTTTCCGGTGTATAATTATCTCGAAGAAAGACAAAGAAAAAGATGAGGAGGAGGAGAAGTAGGAGAAAACTATGTGATTGAGATTGAGGAATAGAGATAATGGATTGTGTTGTGTTTTTTTTTAAATTGCTTTTTAGGAACAGAAATAAAATTGTAATGCTTTTAAATAATCACTTGTTTGGCCATAATTGTTTCATTTAAAGTTACTTACAAACTTTTAGACACAATGATACATTGATAAGAATCTTTAATATGTGACCATATGCACACCTCCAATCGTAGCAAGAGCTTCAGTTGTATCCGCCATTCTTTCCTCGTGATTTAAAAACGTGGAAAAATGTACTTTTATTGCCTCATTAACTGATATTTTGAGATATAACCATTAGCACGACTCAAGTTTTAGAAATAGTTTTGGCTTTCATGATAACACGATACCTGTTTTCCAGTACCCACTATACTTTCTCGTTATCTGCTTTTATTGCATAGTACCTTTTATGTTGGGTAGAGTGACAAGCGAAATTACCATTGCCTATGGTTAGTATGGAAAGCTATAAATTATGAAAAACGTTCAAAAGATCTACCATGCAGATTAATGAGTCGTTTCCGTTACAAATCAATGCAGACAAAGAAAACATCTTTCGGTGTCATTATATCAACACCATTCTGAATCAAAACATCCTTTCCTTTTAACAACTTTCAATGTTGGTTCTGGCTCGATTCAATTTCATGTTTGACCTACCCCTAACAATTTAACAATATGATATAATTAAATACAAGCATGGAGCACACTGACATAAAATTGTATCCTTAGTAGAATTTTCTTCACGACTTAGGCAACAATATCATCTGCTTATCAACTACGTGTTATATTTGTATAAACTTCAGAAGCAGACAAAAATAAATAAACCTCACTGTAAAGAAACTATTTTTAAAGTTCACGGTATGGAGATAAAATTGCTTCAGTATTGTCAAGAATCATTGTTCATGCAGATTCTCGTCTTCTTTCAAATTAGCAAATATTAAGAAGTTGTGGCCGCTTTTTATGAATACATGTTATGCCTTGTGAACGATTAGTTCAATTTAAATGATAACACAAGTTCTCTAAAGGATATTTTTCACGACGGCACTGCGCGCTATGCAGTTTCATAGCATTTGTGGGACTGGACCTGAAATATCCTTTTATAACACTGCTTGATGAATTGCCTGGTAAAAAAAAGTTAAAAAATTGCAACAAAAGTACTTCCATCCTATAACCTGAATCCAATAATAAATCTTTTACGCATGTGCACACAACGATGAAACATAACACACGTTTAAAATCCCAAAACACAAACATGTGAAACGTAACTGGTGAAGTTGTTTGCTGTCAGAAGCCCATGGTTCTGCAGTTTCGTATGTAACTACCAATATGCATCTAGACTAATAATATATATGGCGCCATATAGTCAGCTGACGTGCCACTAAACCAGACAACCACTACTGCTGCTACCTTGTATAACATTTTATGAGTATTAAAGGGATTCTGTATTAAGGCTCACCGTGTGTGTTCGTACCTTGGTAGTAATAAATTATTCTAGGTTGCTAAGTGATATAAATAACTGGACAATACGCGTCAGAAGAATTGGCATTGCTATTTTTATGGCTTTAATAGGTTTGATCTCTCAATAAACACTGCATTTTTCCCCCCAAAACTTGAAATGCTTAGAGCTAAATATGCGGAACACAAATAATACCATAATGACTTCAATAAAAATATCGTTGCTATAGGCAATACTTTTTAGAGGCGGCGTGAGGGGAAAATGTGTGCGGTGGGAAGGGGCAATTGCTCCTGGGTGCCGTGCTTAAACTTTATTGCAGGTCCAACTCTTTGATCTACGTTTTTAATTTGCTTAAAAAAGAAAGTCGGATGTATATGCCTCATATTTTGAACTCAGTTACGCAGAAACGAAATTCTGCTAACGCCTTTCCATGTTGTAAACAGATATTTTTACTTGAGATTCTACGAAATTATTTTTTTAATGAAATTTTAAAAGACAGTATTATTAAACGTTTTCTGGACAATAATTCACTTGACTGTAATTTAATTTAATTTAATGGGTCTATCTGTATTATTTTGCAAAATTGCTTTCTGGACAGAATTCTATACATTTCCCACAGTTTATTTGATATTTTGCCTCATTTGTTCTGAACTGCAAACGAGTACATAATGAAACGAAGTGTAACACATTAGAAAGAGACTCAGACTGTAATAAAGTCACTGTGAAGACATGAACCGACACCAGCATCTCAAATGAAACCGTTTTTAAAATACATAATTATTTTTAAATCCTCCTGCAAGAAGAAATGTAAACCATATATTTAAACTATGAGCTCGATGATAATTGGTTTTTGTTATTGTTGATCGTTTGTTCTTTTTCTTGTAAAAACAGTTAATAGTTTTTTTGCGGGTTTAAAACGCGATTTTAAGAAAACAACTCACTGCGAGTTCCTTGGCAGGCTGGATGGAATGTTATATTTATGGTCATCTTTTGTTTTCACATCCTATTAAAATGCAGGACATTTTTGCACACATTAAACTGACATGATAACATTTTTATAACTATGGGATGACTTCACACATAGGACGGGTTTATTTTACACCTTGTACATAACAAGAATATTCATATATGGTTAAACAGGCAGCTTAAAGCCATATCTGTTATATGAACGGAACAGATTTTGAAATCGTATGAGGATGATTTCTGAATACGTTATTTGAAATAGTATTTTATTACATGAGTTACAACGTTTTTTGTATTAGAAAGGCACTATTAGAAAATATTTATTCTGAATATTACTAAAGTGTATGTGCTTATCATAATCATTAATTGCTGTTCTAAAATTGAATGATGACATAGTTTAATCAAAGTCTATTAAAATCCGATCATTGAATTCTCTGTACCTTAACTGTTACAAAGAAACATCCGGACCAAAATTATGATCGCCATGGACTTGTATAATTTAGGTGGACAGGGACTAAACTGTGTCAAGAAAAGAGCACGACGGATCTAATCGTAACAATATAAGGTAGTACGAACTTATTTCCAACATTCGTAGCTTTCATTATGACATCACGTTATGACGTCAATCCAGATTGTACAAGTTCACACTTTGAAGACTGATCTCGATAGGAATATGAATTTTGTTCTCAGAAATTGCGATCATAGCATTCCTTCTGTCTTTAATCCGCTGACAAACGAGACGACAATACATCGCTGCTGAAGTTTGACCTGGATCTGGCCATTTGCATTCCTACTCACGTGACCACATAACTCTCGTAAACTACATGTCAGCGACATCAGAAGTCATACAGTAACGTGATATCAACAATAAACAATTTTTAGTGTTGCTGTAGGAAAACAAATTAAACATATAAATGAAAATCACGTAATTTTATAGAATAATGGAAGAAAATCCATATACTTCTCAAAATATTTAAAAACCAGATTCACTTCGCAGAGAGCACATGTCAATGTGGTAGTCACTTGACACCAACAAAAACATCGCTCGGTACTTCTTGAAAATGGTTTTCTCCACCCTGTTGCGATACCGACAGGTTTCTGGTCGTTGTTCTCAGAATAAATATCCTCAGAATTAAGTGTGCATTATATGTATTTACAAACATTAAGTGACTTCTATAAAATATGTCCAAATTATATGTACAACAACTTTGGAAAGTTGTTTATTTTGATATCACGTGACTATATGTCCTCTAATGTCATTGACATGTTGGTAGCGAGATTTGTATAGTTATGTGACTCGGGATGCAAATGGCAAGATCCAGGTCAAATTTCAGCAACGACGTACTTTCGTCTCGCCTGTCAGCGGAATAAAGACATGACAAATGCTACGCTCACGAGTTTTGAGAAAATAAACCATATTCCTATTGATTTCATGCTGGTATATTTCGATGGAAGGTCGTTCAAGTTTGCTGGGCCGGCTAGTACCTTTTCGATAGGGAATGGACTCTGAACCTACACCCTAACATAAATATCCAAATATCAAAAATGGGGCGACACGGGTCAGAAGAAATTCGGACTACTGAAAAGGATGCAGCCAGGTCCGCATCAGTGTCATATTTTGTGAATTACTCAATTTATAGAATGTTGTAATTGCCGTGATGGCAGATGGTCAGCCAGGATCTCGATGCCAAAGGAAAAAACAAACTGAGCACATATTTGCCAATTGTTTTGTTGGCTCTTCGTCTCTTGTCAGTCACATTTTATTTCTGGAGAGAGAGAGAGAGAGAGTCTCACACAGGCAATAAATGTACACTCCAATCACTATTCTAGCAGCTGCTAATTGAATGTATTTCAGTATTTCAAGCATATAAATACAGTTTATTCAAGTATATAAATACAGCTTATTCAAGTATATAAATACAGTTTATTAAAGTATAAATATACAGTTTATTCAAGTATATAAATACAGTTTATTCAAGTATATAAATACAGTTTATTCAAGTATAAATATACAGTTTATTCAAGTATATAAATACAGTTTATTCAAGTATATAAATACAGTTTATTCAAGTATAAATATACAGTTTATTCAAGTATATAAATACAGTTTATTCAAGTATATAAATACAGTTTATTCAAGTATATAAATGCAGTTTATTCAAGCATATAAATACAGTTTATTCAAGTATAAATATCCAGTTTATTCAAGTATATAAATACAGTTTATTCAAGTATAAATATACAGTTTATTCAAGTATATAAATACAGTTTATTCAAGTATAAATACAGTTTATTCAAGTATATAAATACAGTTTATTCAAGTATAAATACAGTTCATTTAAGTATCACTGGAGGTGTCACAAATTCTTATTCGGTATTAGTTTCTGATTAAACCCAGAAAGGTCTCTTTTGTGTGTTGATCTAGCGATAAATTAATTTGCTCTGTGTTGTTTTACTACCGTGTGAAGTTTCTTTGAGCTGTCAAACAACCTGCATCCAGTGAGAAACATGCTTATTATTTTAACACATGAATGGTTGAATATATTTGTTTCAAAGACACCGGTCAATTTAAATTCCTGTTAAGGTTATTCGAGTCATGATTGACGCTTGAACTACGGAATAACGGGGCTTTGAAACAAAATTTCCATGTTAATAATAAAACATGAGGCGGATTAATTCTTCTTAGTAGCTAATTTTAATATCAAATAAAATCAATATCCGGACTATTTGCAGAAGAATGTAATCGTCTATGACCTTGGTCGTTGAGTACGAAAGCTACCTTAATGTTTAACATGGATAATACGGGTATGACCATACAAGAAGGCATTTATTGGTTCACTGTGACAAATGGAAAAGAACAACTAGAGACTGTCAAGGGATGTTTGTGGTCATTGGCTGATTTAATTCCCTACTAGTATGGTTTTCAGGTGCTTTCCGGTAGTAGACGACGAAACATTCGAACTGGTTTTAAAAACTGGGATACGGATGTCGAGCTGTAGAAGCATCTGTAATGTATCATTTGTCAGTTATGTTTAACTAAAAGTAGTTTAAAAACATAAGTCAGTAAGACGTCTTAAAATTGTTTTAATAAATCAACAAATAATTTTTAAAAATTGAATTAATTAAAATCACCAGTGTACAAACCTAGATAAAGTTCTCGGTCGAGGTCTATGATATGTTTTTTAATCATTAAATCATTTATATAATTAAAATAGCTAGAGAGATTTCAAATAAGTAAATGAGAAAGGCATACGATTATAAGTTAAACCGCATTTCGAAGAAAATAATGGACAGAGTAGGCAATAATATTTAGTTTGGTCTTTATTACATATATTGAAGCTATTCTTGATTTCTTTCTTATTGTTTGCATTGGTATTAAGAAAGGACTTCATATTTCTGAAGATAATTTGCAATGCTAAATACAATTAATACTGATGCTTCACTAATCCACAAGACTTACCACGATATAATTCTGCTTGAGAAAGGACTCTAATATATTAGTTTGGAGACTTATACGAGATTCTAGTAGACAGTCGAGATGTGGAATTACTAGACAACGATACAGTTTCTTCCCTTTAAAATACAGTTATTTACATGAATTCGGTTCGTACTATCTCTGACAATATAAAGACAATTGTCATTCTGGAAATTATTTTAGTTAAACGGTTTTGCAAGTCTTGTGTATACTTATTCTCAGCTTACTGCATGGAATAAGTCTCATGATATGACGAATTAAGTTGAACCAAGACAAAACAACATACGTGATTTCAGTGATTGACATTATTAAGTGAACATCGCTAGCTATAAAAGATTATAATTAACGTTGTCAACTTCCAGTTAGGATCGCAAGTAATATTTATCCCACCTCTCTCTCTCTCTCTCTCTCTCACACACACACACACACACACACACACAACACATATCCGTGTCTCTGTGTGTCACACCGTTTTGCAAACGTTCGTTAGGACACTAACTGATGACAATGAGCAACTTATTTGCAATTTTATGATTCATAATGAATGCTTCTTGATCTTTTTTGCAAGTCTTCTTTTGAATGTTTACTGATTGTACTGACCAAAATTGAACAGATTTGTTGTTAGGTGAAAACAGTGATTGATTGAAATACTGAATAAAGATTAGCCATCTCAATGCATAGAGGAATCAAAATAAACATATGTATTTATTTTTTACTTTTCGATAGATTGTGTCAAAAATGTATACTTTCTCGTGAAATCTATGCGTCGCTATGTTGTCGACTTGAACTTACATAAACAATGAATCAATGAAGGAATGTAAGATAAGGCAAAAAAGCGGCCTAAATTTTTAATGGTTGTAAATGTCAACTTACGTCATCATTGGAGTAATTGTATAGTAATGACATCAAGCAGAATAAAAGTTCTAATCCCAGCCCAAAACAAGGGCTCAGCCATCACTTCAAAACAAGGGCTTGCCCACAGCATCGAAATATTACCAATGGTGACAAATATTACAGCTTCGACGTGGCAACCTCTGCAAATGGAAGCTTTATTAGATGAAACGTTGCGTTTCGTAGTGAATATGTTATACTATAGTCTGTCTCAAATTTTATCAAATTAGAAATATTTACCTATTTCAGCTTAACAAATTAAAAAATTATAACCCTCACATCTAAAATAATAGGTCATATGGAATCATATCTTAACTGCGCAATAATTCCATCGACTACAATTAATCTCAGTTGCCCTAAAATGAGATATACCAAAATCAATCACATTCGTATTTAAAAAAAAACTCTCAGTTCTTTGGGAGGAAAATGCTACAACGAAGTCATTTTCATCGCAATTGATAAATTCGACATAAATATAAATACTTCATGTCAAAATTATCAATTTTCTAAAACAAAAATACTGGTTTACGCTGCTTTTCATTGCACAGCGCATCAAAATACAATAGGTAATGGAGTATGGCGTTCATTTCGCCCCGTTACAAGATGCTCTCACCATCGAGTCACCCACTCTTTGAAGACGACCTGTACACATGAATACACCTTGTTCTTTAACAAAATCGAGAAGTCTCGACACGTTAAATATCAATATGATAACCAGTTCAGGATCAGGTCAGTGAGAAAAAAACAACAAAGACTGTTTTGTCTATTACTAACGGAAATGGACTACTAGACACAATAGCAATGGTTTAGAGTGAATAATACGAATCTGCGAATACCGCTGATAGCACATACATCCGCCTTGAGACACGATTAATTAACCTTTTTGAGCTTTTATCAACATGAGATATCACTACTGAAAGGTAGCTGCAACTATACATGTGTACCTGTAAAGTACATTATAATTCCTGTTATTTTGAAATATTCTCTTCTTTTTTTTCTTCAAACCTTTAATGAAAGAAAATATTAAACCTATACCGAATAATTAGAAAACTGTTCTCTAAAACAATAGCCGATCAATTTTATTGATATTTCGACTAAGAACCCTTTAGTCCCTTTGTCTGTTTTGGGATTTTTAACGTATCTTTAAAATTTTTTAAATTAAATCGTTACGATGTATCCAGTGTGACAGTTTATAGTGATGTCTAGCACTGGGGCATCATGCGACAGGCACGTGGCATCGTGACACACCCAATCGCATGATCCTGAATCCAGGTCGACCAATGTTAACACTAACCTCTTATTGGTGAGTGCCAAACTTGGCAGCTGCTAGTAACATTGGTATAAGTTTTTGGCATTACTCGGCCGGGGTTCGAACCCCGACCTCCCATCTCTCCGGCGGACGCGGAATGGTTGGTTCCTTTGTTATGGATATTTCGAGGTTACAGCAACAGTATAGAGTGACATATCGACATGACTAATTAATCCTGTATCTACCTTGATGTAAATTATTAAATTAAACGTATCATTGTAGGTGTGAATGCAGACTGTGAATTGTTATAATGGAGTTGGTTCGACTAAACCTATTACAAAGAAAAAGTTCATACTGAATCCATTGGATCGAATTCATATTTACAAAGGCATCTTCTTTCATGTCCTTCCTTCGTGTCTGTTTTTTTTTTTTATTATAAATTTTTTAATATGTCTCTTATTAGTGCATGCCCTCGAGTTATATGGTAAATAAAGTGCTAAGATAGAAATAATTATTTTGGAACAAAAGAGACAACAGTCAGTATCCTAAGTTTCTTTGCCTGTTATAAGTATATATCATGGTATACCGAAAATAATATATGAGACTGGTGAATATGAAGTCCTCAAATTACTTTATAGCGTTATTGAAAATATTTCAAAATAGTCTTATTAATGCAGAAATTATTTGCAAATCTGAACGACTCTTTTCATATGGAAGGGAAACGCTCAAAGGTTGCGAAACAGGTAAATGTGAATTTTCGGTGCCGGCATCGGGCACCAATTCCAATGGATGTAATCAGCTCTTTGGGAATGCGATGTTCAATCCGATGAAATTTCATTTTGAAATGAAAGTATGATACTATGTTCGTTTGTGTTCTGAGACTATTCATGAGAGTGATTTGTTCCAGCCGTCATATATGAGTTATATCAGAGTCATGTTTAATGACTTTGTCTTGAATACAATAAACATCTGCATAGACGTTTAATAATAATGAAATAATTTGTTATGACTTGGGATGGGAGGGGGGAGAGTTTCAGTGGCTGGGACGGGTTTGTGCCAAACTTGTGACGAAGACGAACACCATTATTTCTACTCTAAATCGCGACTATGCCTTTTTATAACGAATGACGAGTGTCAGCATAAGCATTGGAGACTATTGTCCTGTATATCTTTGAAGATGTGGATTCAAATGCTTTCAGAGGGCAATTCACAGACAGACCCACATCTTGAACCGGGGCTTGTGAACGGTGATAAGTAGCCCGACGATACAAGCTTGCGCACTGAGGTCTTCGAGTACGAATTTGCATACTGAGGTCCTCGTGAGTCATGGTAATATACAAGCTTGCATACTGAGGTCTTCGTGAGCCATGGTAATATACAAGCTTGCATACTGAGGTCTTCGTTAGTCATGGTAATATACATGCTAGCATACTGAGGTCTTCGTGAGTCATGGTAATATACAAGCTTGCATACTGAGTTCTTCGTGAGTCATGGTAATACCAATTCATACATAAGATACTCCTGAATTTTCAGTGCAAGAATGTAAAGATTGCTGGGCTTAGGCAACCCATGTTCGGGACAATGAAACTTAAACAGCATGAATTGAATCGGCGCCTATAAATCCGTAATGGCTAATCGGTTGCAACCAAATTTGCTTGAATATATGTGAAAAATTCTTTGGATCTTTAGTACACCCTCTGGCCCAAAGAAGTTTCTTGTAAATGAACAAGTATGCAATTGCAGATCGTATGCTACCTAAACCAACCTAAATATGGATGGAATGAATCTTATTAGCCTCAAATTGAATATCAAAGTTTTGATGTGGAGAGCCTTTTACTTTAGCCAGATACCATTAAACGAGAAAATAGATATACGTGGCATATCTAAACAGGTTCTATTTCAAGTACAACTATTGATCTTCTGTCGCTTCTGACCAGTATACTGTTTGGTATATGATTCATGGAATGGGTGTCTGGCTGTTTATGTCATGTTATATGCAAAATTCATGTGGCATTTTTAAGTATTGCATTCCAATGCACATCAATTGGCATAATTCTTCGAAATACCAAATACCAAATCGGATAAATTTAGTCTTAAATACAGTACTAACATGGCAATAATTCCATTAATTTCATTTTCATTGCTGAAACTATATTTTGTCATTTTTCGTTAAAATAATTTTTCGGATCTTTGCCTAAAAATGGAAGTTTAGTGGACTTATGTTCAATCGATAGCAGCTTAGCGACCTTTTCCTTGAACCACGCATCAAACTGGCAACAGGTAATGGAGCTTGGCGCTCATTCCGCCCCATTGCAAGATGCTCTTACACTCGAGTCACGCACTCTTTGAAGTCAACTGGTACACAAGAATACACATTGTTCTTGATAAAAACAGGAAGGCCGGCAAAGTTAGATGACAATATGATAACGAGTTCAGGGTCGGGTCACCGAAGTAAACCCCCGTAGCGTCCATCATTATCGGAAATGGATGAATGGGTACGAAAGCAAACAGTCTAAGATGAATAACAAAAATCTTGTCGGCAGTATCCGCTATGACCACAACCTCCGCTGTGAATCACGATTTAATAATAATACTAATACTAATAATAATAATAATAATAATAATAATAATAATAATAGCAATAATAATAATAATAATAATAATAGCAATAATAGCAATAATAATAATAATAATAAGAAGAAGAAGAAGAAGCTCCCATTTGTGCGACTATATGGGGATTGGTTGGATCGAGCTTTTATCGACATCTGGTATCACTACAAAAATCTATCTGCATTATTACCGATGTACCGGTGGTATTTTGTGGCTCTTAGTTGTCACTTTTAAGTTATTCTCAATAGTTTCAATAGCATTCGTTTGAGAAAGGAAAATGTAAAACTTAAATAAAGATATGAACGTTCATCGAAACAACAGTTGTGCAAGAAAGTATGTTGATATTACAACAAAGAACTCTGTTGTTCCGGGGTTGTGGAAAATTCAAGGTTACAAGAACAATAAATAGCAATACATGCTGGTATCGCTAAGGCTGGGGAGATTTTAGTAACGATGAAACCAATTAATTCCATGAATACTTAAAGATTAATTGGCAGCGTTTGTTTTTCTCACGTAGAACAGCAATATCTTTCGCTTTACAAATAAATTTATAGGATAAATGACCTGTCAGAAAAATAAATATTTGAAGAAAGTGTAGGATGAAACATTATTATGTCTTAAACCAGAGAGGAAACATGAAAGGCGTAAATTATTTTTCTCTCTCGAATTGGTAACATATTGATGGTTCCATTTAATAATGCATATAAATGTGTCTAATACTATGTTTACTTTATCTTCACGCACACACACACACACACACACACACACACACACACACACATAATTAGCCCTGATCGCTATTTCGATTAGTATCACAATATAATGGATTAATACTTTATTATGTGTTAATATATTTATAAAATCAAAAAGTATTAAATTGTCTCATATAAAGAATACAAAATGTGACATGGGAGAAACAACTCATTTTAATGTGTAAGAGAATAAATATTTCATTTTTAATCGTTATTTTGTCGATTTAAATTTTAAAATTGTAGATTATTTCTTCTTATTCTTCAAATATTTTGGGGGAATTTATTATTATTATTATTATTATTATTATTATTATTATTATTATTATTATTATTATTTAGGCAAAAACCTCGATAACTACACTGTATAGGAAAATGCGTAAAGTTGTAGAAAAAGTGAATGTTAAAAAGGTTGTGGAACCAACTTGAGTAACTACTGTTACCTTCTTATTTCACGCAAAAAGCAAAAGTCAATACGTTTATATTTTCAATAAATAATTTGCAATATGGACATTTTTGAAGTTATTTCATTTAAGTTTTGCTTGAACTAAGCTGGGCACATATTTGGAACAAACAACTGACGTCATGTAAAGTACTTTTGCTCTTGTTATTGATTCCAAGGGCAAGTTTGACAAGCTGATTTCACCTTGTCCTGTTGAAAAGCTTTTGTATTATAACACGTAGTCCTGAAAATGTCACTGTCTAATTCAAATTAAATGACGTGACAACTACCCGGTGCTTATGTTCTCCGTGCCGGGCCTGCTGGGTGTACTTCAACTAATATACTTTTGAATTTAAAGTCATTATTGATCATAGGTAAATACTATGTGTCGATATCCATCAATAAGTGTTGTCATGCCGGGCAATAAACGTGACAACTGTCATGAGTTTCCTGGCTGAATCTGGCGGTTAACAAACATACAAAGAGATCACAATCAATATATTTTACGTAGTCTTTGTACTTCTTAGATGTGTATTTTAGATGTTAAAACATTTATCGTCGAATGATCCAGACAAAACATTTATATGTGAAACACCGACACTGTTTCAGATTTAAATTTATTCCTGTCGCTTTTGTTAAAATCGTTATCATATTTTATGCAATACTAACATTTAACTAGTCTCAATTTTTATAAACGTCAAGGTGCGTAACAGTATACAAAAGCAAAATCTTTATGACCGTGACATCAAAACATAGGCTTTTTACTAGGTATGGGTTGATACTTTGAACGGAAAATTGCCCTTTCACCCTGTGCAATAATTCAGTTCAGAATGTTACTTTCGAGCACCAGAACTTAATGTGTCAGCCTATTTAAAGACACAAGAGACCTATTGCAAGCTTCATGGTAGAGGTTGGGATGATAACATTTGTATGATTCTTGTTATTCATAAACCACAGAGCTTATCTTCGAGTTATGAAATTGGTACTGGCTAATTTTTAATAATTATCGATCTAAATTAGATCTAGGGGACTAGAAGTTTATGTCTGTTTATTTCCTTTCAGCTGCTTGTCGTGTTTTGTATGATCAACGGCAAGGATGAAATGCATCTCAGTTGTTTGAACATGTCTCCATAGAGGTAATTTTATAACTAAAAACAATTTCCTGGCGTGTTTGGTTTCCTTGGCCATCATCTCTATCTGTTTGTAGCTTACAGCTGTCTTAAGTTCCGCGATGAAATTGATATGAACCTTAGACATCGAAATAAGGATTAAATGAAGAATGTACTCAACTTCATAATTTATGCAAAGATGGCTCGTAACAGATGTTGTATAATGAGCATATTTCACGCGCTTATGTGTGTGTGTGCGTGCGTGCGTCTGTGTGTGTGTGTGTGTGTGTGTGTGTGTGTGTGTGAAGAATGAAATGTGTTATAATCAATTACTGCATATACCGTTTCCACTAAAACGTGCATCATTGATATTTACTGCTATTACATAAAGATGTTGTATTGCTTTAAAAGACAACAAATATTCAATCTGTGCACAAGAGAAAGTATATTGCATCAAAAAGTGGATAGTTTCAAACACTCACCTTCATTCTATCCAAGACAGATTGAATTTGTCTCCCATAAAAAGCGGTTTCTTTGATCACGTGAATTATATCTAAATTTTGTTGGAGGTAATATTTTAAGTAAATAGTGGCGTTATGACGACAAGAAATTTTGTAATTATATGCTATGGTCGAATGGATATCTCAGAGATCTTGTACTGTTTTATGTGAACAATATATATCTTTATAATACTTATTCTGTCGCTAGTCACATTTCATGATACTTAAAAATTGTTTTGCATTTGCAGGAATAAGTACACATCATGTATACATACTCAGTGTCGAGTTAAAAAAAAATAACTTCTTTATCTTCTCTCTAAAGTTACTTTTATCAAATATGCACAGAATATTTCAGAAGCAGAAGACAAATGTGCCAAGATTCACTTTATTATTTAATATAAAAACGATCACATTAATTGTTTTCGACACGTGATTGTGGGGTTATTGTACAGGGAAAGAAACTGTCCAGGATTCTCATCTCTGCTGAAGATGGTGAATGATATCAGCGATCTCTTAAAATCATTTCTTAGTTACCAAAGAATGTTCATACTATTTATCCAGAATTTAAAGAAGAAAAACGTTAAAGACATGGAAATCGTTTTGGGTCCACAGATTGTAGGGAAGTTACATTACATACAATTTAATCGCGCTGTTCAAATAAATTAAAACGTTCCAGGCAATGAAAGGTAATACCAGCAACGTTCCCTTTATGGATAATGTAGTAAGGAGTTATGAATACAGTTCTGCATATTAACCTGTTTCGTCATAAGATGGCAATTCCATTTTCTGTAGCGTTTTGGCGCTGACACAACGCTCAACAGGGGTACGCCAGCTGAGTTGATCAGAATCAGCCTGGAACCAGTTCCTGTTTCCATCGCTCCACTCTATTGGAGCCAAATTCAATGCGGCACTTTCTAGGCCTGTTAGCCAACATTGATGAATACGTTCCTTCGGTTTGGTTGTTGTTGTTGTTGTTGTGGGGTTTAACGCCATTTTTCAGCACACGATAGGCTATGTATGGCGGCCAGTATTAATGGTGGAGGAAGAACCCGGGAAACCCCTGGGAAGAACCACCGACGCACGAGAAGCTACTGGGAAGCTTTCTCACATACCCACATTGGCCGAATCCTGGACTCGAACCCACGCAGACAGAGGTGAGATGGCAGTGATCCGTAACGGAGAGCGCTTTAGACCACTCGGCTACTCGGGGCCCCTCCCTTCGGTTTGGTATGTGCTGCAATGTCACATAATCCTATATCCACATGTACATTCCGAGCCTTCCGTCGATTCTCCTGACACTCATGGATTAGTGGCAGATACTTGGCCAATTTCCTCTCGTTCTAGCTTCCCATGACACTGTCAGTTCCAACAAAATCACATGATTGATGCCTCCATGCAATGTCAACTCTGAAGCTGATGTTGTGGATGTCCCTTGGAATCTTTACTTGTCATTTAACATCTGCCTGCATCTGCGAGTCCTGGAGGTTGTCAAGATACCTCTTTCTTCTGTCTTTTTCATTGCATCTTGTCACTTCTAACAAAGCTGATGAAGCTAAACCTTTTCACTTGATGTTTCTTTCTCCTGGTTATATCGACGATGGCAGCAACCTCAGCAAGCACTTGGTCGTGGCGCCAATGATAACGACCATCTGTCAGAGCTACAGTGCAAGATACACTAAATTTGCAGGTCTACACCAAGTCCATGGTTTTGGCCATCCCAGGTCCTGAGAATTGTTGGTGTATGATGAATGCCACCCAATTAGAACAAAAGACGCTGCTTGTTCTATATAGTTAGAGGTTAGAGACGTAGGTCATATTCACGTCTGGAAAGGTCTATAATTGTTTCATTTCATGATTTTGTTTAGACATTAAATTGTAACTAGATTTAGAAAAAGCAAATTACCATTTTACGACCCTACAAGAATATAGATCATGACGTCAGATCATGACGTCACGTAAAAGTCATTGAGGTGATGAGAACGCAATATGGTGAATTATCGAATGTCTATTTTTCTCTAATCTTCAGCACAGAATATTTCAGACGCACAAGACAAATGTGCCAAGATTATACGTACAAGAAAACAGTGTTTAAGATTACACGTAAGAAAACAGTATTTAACAATTACACATACAAGAAAATGAGTAGAAAAAGCAGTGTCTAAGATTATAAGTACAGAAAGTAGAGTCTAGGATTACAAGTACAAGAAGAGTGTTTAAGATTACACTAAGATTACACGTAAGAAAACAGTATTGAATAATTACACCTACAAGTAAATAGTTCCTAAGATGTTGCGTGGAAAAATCAGAGTATAGGATTACATGTACAAAAAGCAGTGTCTAAGATTATACGAACAGAACGCAGAGTCTAGGATTACAAGTACAAGAACAGTGTCTAAGATTACACATGCAATAAAATAATTTCTTACACTTACAAAGAAACAGTGTTTAAGATTATACGTACAAGTAAATACCTCCAAAGATTACACGTACAATAAATAATACACTGCCTATGATTACACGTGCAATAAATAATACACTGCCTATGATTACACGTACAATAAATAATACACTGCCTATGATTACACGTACAAGAAAACACTGCCTATGATTACACGTACAAGAAAACACTGCCTATGATTACACGTACAAGTACAAGAAAACACTGCCTATGATTACACGTACAAGAAAACACTGCCTATATATGTACAAGGAAATAGTGTCTAAGAAATTATATTAAGATACATGATGAACATAACTCTCTCTCTCTCTCTGATCTTCTGCGATAAATGCATTAATATGATCATAGAGGTCTATATGCAAAATAATAAAATAATAAAAAGATAATTTAGACAAAGAAAGTTAATAAATTTCTATAACAAAAAAGTATTTATTAACTGTAGTTTAATCACATTCAACACAAACGTTTTCTTCTCACAGTATTTATAATTGGAACATGAAAGTCGTCAAAAGTAAAAATGATGTATGGTATGCTGCTCACATGGAGAGAGAGAGAGAGAGAGAGAGAGAGAGAGAGAGACCTTGCTGATATAAGAGCACTGTGCTCTGCAACAAAGGAAGAATCACCCTGGCTGATACGAAATGATTCAAGGCCATATCTAGTGAACGTTTTCTTTCTGAAACTTAAAGGAAAAAGGTAAGTTATATTATTTTTCTTTTATGGCAGTAGTACACGCAATTAAAATTAAAAAAAAAAGAAATAATAGTTCCTACCTCGCCTAGAATTTTAAACTATACTAAGATTCAAATTATAGATGACGACCAGTGGTTTTTGTCTTTCTTGTAATGGGATTTCCAGATGACTAATTTTAAAATGACAACCTTTATGCAAAAGTCAACGCACACAAAAAGCATCAGCAGGAGAAGGAATATGTATAAGTGTTTTCGCTGTTGTGTACCTTTCAGTCGAGTTTAACATTCTTCTAGTTTTGCTTTTTCGATTTGGGAAAAGCAATTCAGATTTCAGCGCGATATTATAGCTGAATGATTTTACCCTCTGGATTTTAAAAGACCTTTGTGAATCAAGAAATTGCTGATGTAGAAGCATTATAATAGATATCGAACTTACTGTACCATAATCACACCTATAATGACCAGGAGATAGTATTTCGATGACCTTTTAGATAAGTGATGTATTTTGTATGCCAAATATCTGCCGTCACTGGATCCTATTTATAATTGGTTATTTTGGCCTTCTTACTATTTTCCGATGCTGTTATTTGACTCGAAGCTATATGAATAATTATTTTGTACAATTGGTTCAGAAAAAAAAACTATTGCTGCAAGGCATATTTGAATTACTATTGTCCCATCTGCTCGCCAAAATTTTCAGCCGTTTGTATCATTGGGGTATATACATCGCATTATTTCTTCATAATCTTGCCATCATTTCCAGGCTTGTATGTCATGGGGGCATAGACATCTCATTACTGGAAAGGATCGGAAGCAGTCAGGTTATGCTGACAGGCCAGCAATTTGAGTTCGATCATTCACTCGATACTATGATGAAAATTGTTTTATCCGTATAACAGAATGGTTAATTTGATTTCGCATATTTTTTTTCTAAGAGAAAGTGTATCATTCAAATGTCATGTGTAATTTCAGTTTGTTTATGTAATTGATTAATTTGTTATATTTTACATAATGGGGACTGTGTTGTTCCATTCTGTATCTCTGTTTAGATCTCTGTTATTACATTCGTTACTTTCATATTTTATGTTATTATTTACTCAATCTAGGCAATAGTCGATCATCTCCTTAATAAATAGTAGGTGCTGGATATGGCAATTATCGCTTGTCATATCATCCAGCACTATCTAATAGAAAGAAAGACGCAGACCATATGGGTAATTTCAGATTAAACTAACATATGATAGAATATATGGGGACACAAACTAGTCAACATATCTTGTTTTTTTCTTTCTTCAAGATTCTAACGGACTTTCACAGATAAATGCTTTAAGAAGGCTAATTCAAAGCATTATGGCATGTGTAATGGGTATATTAGGCGCACAAGTTCCGAATAGAACATCTATTATAAAGACTGCTTCCACTGCATTAAACACTGCTAAAACGTTAATGGAGCTATCAATATTTGGACAACAAGGTTACGACTTAGATGAAATCAGTTTTCAAAAATCCATATCGCAATCAAATTTCAAATTAGGCTATTCTATTGGTGGTGACGGCAGTCTCGGCTATCGAGTGAAATGTTCATTCAAACGAATAGTATCGTTGGATACGACAATAATTTACAGAAATCCAAAGACTCGTTTACAATTAGATTAAACCCTATCATCGATGCCGCTGTATCTAAGAAAGGTATTCAAAAGGCTGATAAATAACCCGTGACTGTACGAGACTAAATTGTAGAGGACTTAGTGAGAGGACACAATAATTTAATATTATTCAGAATAGAAGGACAATGATGATGACAGTCCTAGTATTAGATTGGCTAGTTCGGTTCCCTATCAGGACATTCAGATGTCATGTGGTAATTTAGAATTGTCGTTAAGAAATATTTATCATAAAATTAACACACTTAATTTGTATTGATTCTAGTGGTTGCACCTAATATGAACACCTAATATGCATACGATGATGCGATATGTGATAGATGCTTTGTTGACAATTCTGATGAAAATGGGAATAGTATACCAACTAATGCAGAAACAACCAAACAGTAACATGTTCAGTTAGGAAAGAAAAAATCCTGTCCAGTATTCCTCAGCAACCAACCTATCGCACAGCAATTAATACGATACAAAGATGATAATGCTTTTAAATGTATCTCAACAAATAATAACCGTCCTTTCTAAATTATGTAAACTCCCAATTCATGTTTGCTTCAAGATGCGATGCTACCGCCATCTGTTTCTCCACTCCTCTACTAAATATGTATACAATTTTCCATAGACAGAGGAACAGTTAATACAGCCATACTTTTTGTAGTGGCTAACTTAGTTATTGATAGGCCCTTTTCTTTAAACAGTTGCATCTGACAATGGTATTTTTTAACTGTTGAATTTATATTTTCGATGTTTTCTCTGGAAACGCTATCGATTGTGATGAATGAATTCTTGTACTTTCAGAGAATTCTAACTGTTGTTATTCACCTTTTGGTTTGGGTCTCTTTCTTTGCTGTATCCTTGTGTAACCATTCCGTATGTTTCTTTCAACATCAAAGTAAAGGTCGAATTTTGAATTGTATTCAACCTTAAAGCTGAATGCATTGGGCATTAAAATTATTTAGTCTTAAATTTCCTGAGAGAGGAAAAGTTCTACTCCGAGGAAGCCTAATATAATAGTGCTTTCCTCGTTAAGCACGAAAAGGGAACCAGGTGACCATCTTGTAAGAAAGACATGGCTTAGTGCTAGGACGCACTTTTTCTGAAGAAGAACAGCATTCATGTACGCGATTTTAATTTTACACGTAATTTTCTATTTTTGATTTTTTGTTTTGTGCAAATGTGTTTGATATGACTATGATCCATATTATATATCGCTTATTCAAATTCTGTTGATGCTAGACTTGTAATGCAATTTGTCTCTTTAATTTTACTCTTACTAGTTCATTGATAAAATTGACGATTGCATGCTATCCAAGTTTTCATATGTATAGGATTTCATAGGGTTATATGAAATAATTATCTTTGTCTGTTAGGACGATACGGATTATCGTGCGTTAACGATAATCCCATATTTATATCTGACTTTGTAATGTTTAAATAACATTGTAAGTTAGGGATTGATGTGAGCTATAATTTTAGGAATTTTAAGCAATATTACTCGAGCATGTGATAGCGTAAATAAAGAGATTCGGTAATGTTAGATATACCGCTCACGTGTTAATTTATGGCCCATCGCTGTGAAGCGAGGATGCAGTTCTATCAGATTAGATAAGAATTTACACAGCATTTGGTTAGATTTTTACGTTTATGAGTAATATAAGTGATAGGATTTTATGTACGTGTAGAAAGTGGAACATATATAGCTTTAGGGGCAATTTTGTCCTTTAAGGAACAGCTTTCTGGAATTGCCGTTATTAAATTGTTTGATTAAATTTTGCTATTTTTCTTGTCTAAGGGGGCTCGTATTGCATTATTTCTTCCCAATAGTCTTGTTCAGTTCTCTGTAGAGATTCTCTATATTTACTCCCGTCGGGCTATGCAATCGAGGGGTGTCATTCCCTAGATAACGCAAGCGAAATCCAATTTACCACCCCTCTTACTAAGAGGTCGACGCTACAATCAGATTGCATCGATTCTATATTCTATATTGACAGCATCTACAACCCCTTAATACTTTTCTTACTATATTGTGGACAATATTTTCACTGCAGCTGAAATTTGTTTGATTTTTAGTTCTCCGTGGTGTGAATCAATTACCGTTTAGCTTCTTTTACCTGTTCATAAAAAATCTCATTAATGTTTATTGTTCAGAGTTTGGTTTCCTTTGGTATTTTCACTGGCTGTCTTCGAGAAACAGTAGGTTCTAGCGGATATTTATTAATGTATTGCCATTAGGTAACACCCATGTATCAGCTTGTTTTTTCCAACTTGATGAGAGTAATGGTACCTTTCCAGTCTGTCGTACTGTAGCTGCTGAAATTTTTTAACCATTGTTAGATTTGTGTACTTTACACGACGACGCGATTGATTGCTTCCAATGTACTAGTTAGTTTCCATAACGAATTGGCGTACCTGTTTTCGGTGCATTTGGCTTAGAGGCCAAATAGTTTTTCCTTTTCAAATTGATGAAATGACAAAGTATACTTGCTAAAGGCTAAGCAAATCAACACCTCAAACGAACACAACATAGCCATACGAAGTTCCACAATGACAAACCACGCTTCTATCTTAAAACCCAATCCTACTATTCGTTAACATCTTAGATAATACATAGCATAACTTTTATCTACAGACAAATGTCGAGTGAAATAATAAAAGTTATCAACTCTGTTCATCATGCATGATTTAAAGTTCGAAATCACACCAGTGACTTTTATCGCTGACATCGCATGCAATATCTCCGGTAAATGTCACGATGTAACATTTACTGGTGCCATTACCGGCAGTAAAGGCCAGAAATACAGTTAAACGGCACACCTACTAATTGTAACATTAACTGACAATAGAGCATTTTCTGTTATTGGAATGACAGTCATAGATAAGTAAATGTCAAACAGGCCCATAATGTCACAGATATCATTAACAAATGAATCTGAAAAACACAGACGAATGAAGAAAATTCATCCGTCAGTCCGTATTGAATAATGGAATACTTTTAAATATTTCATGACCAGCATTGGAAATATTTTATACTAAATCATTTCAGGAGCTAGTGGACTGAGTAGAATTAGATTAGTCCATTGTATCACGACTTATTGCGCTCCGTTGATTAGGTTACGTATTTATAAATCTCGCAATCAACTAAAATTTTAAGCTATCATGACCATTTCTCAACCGCAATTACTGTTTTTGTCACTTAGATCCTTCTCTGAAAAATATACAGTAATTGTGTGGATGAAGTCACTATGGTTTCACAAAAAAAAACATTTGGGAAAATTTCTGCTATTCATAGGCAGACAGACAGACAGACAGACAGATAGATAGATAGATACACATACATACATCCATACATACATCCATACATACATCCATACATACATACATACATACATACATACATACATACATACATACATACATACATACATTCATGCAGGGGTGGATAAAAGGATATTTATGTAGTTATATAGAAAAAGATATCCTAATTTTCCTTTTGGAATATAATAAGAAAGAAAATGATATTAACCACTGAAGCTGTATATGCTCAACATAGATTGTCACAATTTGTGACATTTATATTCTCATGGTAAACTGCCACATCAACAGTTATATATTATTTCATTTATTGGCAATGTGGCTTTCGGAGTCACGCGTACAAATGTCATATTTTGCAGACTATGTCACCTGTAAATGTTACTTGTCTCATTTACCACACTGTGAGTTTGTTTGGGGTGGTTGGGGTCGTTGGGTGGGGTAGCCCACAACATCATCAGAACACAGAAAATTATATTACTGGAAGATTAGACTTAGGATTACCGATTTGATACCATATGCCCTACGACTCAAACCATTCATCCCAAATACACTGCCAATCTTGGACACGAGAGCAACCATCTGCGTTCAGTTATTAAAGATGCTAATTTCCTAATACACTGTTTTTATCAACATTATTTTTTCAATGGAATGTGGTGTACGTAAATAGTCTTTTCTTTGGTCAAATAACATTAAAAAATGAGATGTCTTTTCGATGTTCTTTTAAGCAAAGAAAAACAATAAAATGCTTTATTTTGGTTTTTCACATTTTAAACTTTCCCGTTCGTCTTTTTAATATAGCCAGCAGTCAGCTGCGATAAAATTGACAATACTCAATATACTGGCAAGGAGATTACGTTATGAGAACACAACCAGCACAATAAGAGATTTATCTCGCTTTTTCGTTATTTGTATGTTTTGCAAGCAAAGATGCCAGATTAATTACCACTAATTGTCTTCATGATCTTGCTTGTCCGGTAATTTTCTTGTCTAATTTTTTGAAACAATTTCTTCAAATCTCGCTGGTCTAGTAATGTTTCAATTTTCATTTTTAACGTTTTCGTATCCTTACACACGATGGTGTTAAACAACCATATGACTCCTTTTTCATGCTGAGTATTTCATCAGCTAATCTTGTTACATCGTGGTTTAACATTGAAGTATTTATCTTATATTTCGATTATAAAGCGTTACATAGAGATTCGATTTTTAGCAGGAGCAGGTATTGATATGCGTTTGCTCTGCTGGCTTAATTTATATTTCTATGTATTTTGTACTTTCTTCAAATCTGAGTATTTATAATTTGTTTTTCTTCAAGATAAATCATCCGTTCTTAAATAACGTGCTACCTTGCATGTTTAACTAGCTATCTTGCTCTACTGCGCTCAATTAAATTTAGATATTAACCACTTTCGAATATTTTCGCTTATATATCACTCCTATGAACGTAATTATATATTTTCTTTCATTTGGGGAGTTGCATAGTCTTCGGCGCTTGACTTGAACTTACCTTTTTTGAAGTATCGGAATAATGTGATTTAATACTACGTATCAAACCTTTTTGTGGGGGATATTCTTATGTTTGTACTGTGATTTTTAGTCAAGATTGAGTTATGTCCCTTGCATTGTGGGAAAAAAAAAATCGGACTCTTACACACATAAGAGAGACTACTTACCAGAAAATCATCTTGGAACGTCCATTTGTAAGAAACAAACTACGACACGGTTGATCGATATTAGATTTTACAAAGATAAAACACGAAATTCCAGAAAAAGAAATGATAGAAAAGAGGTAATTAAACAATAAAAAAAAGATTACACAGAAAACCAATTATTCAGACCAGAGGATAATATGATGGGTATAAACTATCTGACTTGATTGTATGGATTAAGACATATTTATTTCACAGCATTAAAAGATTTGAGATGAAGGAAAGTACAATAAACATGTAGCGGTTTTTGAGGAATTTTGAAGTATACTGTACAAATGTCTGCAATATGTTAAGAAATAAAGGGCAATCATAATTGGTAGTGGAACAGCAATTCTGGATTTGCATCTGAGACAGACTTCGTCATATGTCTTAAAAGATGAACAAAACTTTTCTAGTGTGTTTTGATTTCGTGTTTTTATAGAGCCCATGATATAACCTAAAGAAAATTCACAAAATCATTTTGAGTCTTCTTTATTTCATATTGTTCACTCAATATCTGTTTTATCTGTATATTTATTAACATCAAAATTTTAATGCCTTTTTTAATCGCTTGATTTCGTATGCTTTTCTATCTAAATATTGCTTTTCAGTTTTATATCCTTTTGTTGAGGGTTGTATTGACAACTGGAGATTGCCCTTTCCTTGACTCGTGTCAAAAAGAGACGAACAAATGCCGTTATTTACAGTGATTGTCACAGCTTTTGGCGTTATCCTCAATATCTATTGTAATTGTACTGTAATTCTCTATGTACTCTACTTCAAATGCACATTACTTATAATAGTTTTATTTTAATGTACCGCATCATCTGCCTATAAGTCGTATCAAACTGCAAACAACAAAGATCCTGATTTGCCGTAGGATAACGCACTTGCAGATCAAGGTTCTTTTGTTTGTTCTACTGGCTACTCCTAACAAACTGCACAGACCCATATCTGCCGACACATTATGCGACGGCAGATCTGGGTCTGTGCAGTTTTTAGTTGGATTCGTTTAATAAGCTAGTACGAACAGTGCATTGATGGCACGCAAAATATTAGTTCATATGCTTGAGTGTGTACTTCAATGTACAAAGCCTTGTTAAATATCGATCTTACTGCATTCCAATGACAGATTTCTCTCCCACATAATGTTCAGGGCGCTGTTTTATTCAAACCATATAATTTAAACAATCTTCACACATTTAGTTTTTCCCCTCTTCTATATTCCGTTTTTTTTTTTTTTTTGTTGTTTGTTTTGGGGGGTTTTTTGGTAGTTTTTTTAGTTTGATTGTTTGAGGGTTTGGGGGTTGGGGTTGGATTGTATTTTTTTCTTCTTCCAGTCATTGTATAGCCGATGAGAGGCAAGTCTGAGTTTGATACCGTTCGTACTAATTCTGAACCGGAAATGTCTTGAGCCAAAGAACTGCGTGTTTTCGGTTGTGGCGTGACGGTTTTGTTATACCGCCACTGCGGTAGGTGTGTTATTATGGTTGGTGTGGAGTGCTCCCAATATTTTATTTAAATTATTATAGAAGTCCCACCCGGGCTCGATTTTGGTTGGAAGTTAAATTAGTGAAAGATAGGTGTAAAGCTCCGAGTCCCAAGTCAGAAATGCCGACGGTTAAATGATTGAATATACAAAAAGTGAAATTCAACGAATAACAACTTTAATAACGATTCAATAGTCAAGTGCTCCAAATTTCCCAATTACTCTCCTTCCGCTCGACACTGTGATAGCCTATTGCATCATTTGCTTAGTAGTGTGAGATGGCTTTCCACCTGTCTTTGTATTCTACTCATCTGTGTATTCTTCTCTCATATTCATCCAATTCCTTCTCTTCATAACGACTTTCTCCAAATTCCTTCTCCTCCTCGACTTCTCTATACTCCTCTTCCTTCTCCACTTTCTCCTCCTTGACTCCTTTTCCTCCTCCTCATCGACTCTCTGTTACGACTAGACTTGTCGACTCTGAATGCTCTGCTAGTCTCACTTCCGTCTACCCTCTTAGAGACTCGGGACTTAACTTAACCGGAAGTTCTGCCCCCAAAAAGCCTCTTTTACGAAGCTTTGTCTTTCTTTAGAATCTCCTCTCTAGGTTTTACCACAAAATTACGAGTGGATCTCTCGGAAAAAAAATTATTGCTCAGTTATCCTCCCAGGCGAAACTAAATTTTTGCTTGCTGGTTAGAAGTTAAAATTCGGATCGAAAATGATATGACACCCTCTATTTCAATTCCAATTGGATGTCGTTTTGATCCGATCCGATCAAACGTAGCGGACAATGTCCTTTTAGCTGTCTGTCCACGTGGGAACGGATTTAGAACACGCCCCGTTTCCCCCTCGTGGTTCCTCTGATCTTAGGACAAAATCTATAACACTTACGATGGAAGTCGCTTGATCTAACGCCTATGCCGATCCAAAAAGCGGGTCTTCTCTCTGGTTACGGTAACCTTCCGTAAGAGATTAACTCAAGCCTGTGGCAGTTTTCAGACATCAAACCATGGCATGTAATAGTACCTTAGTTTATACACGACCTACAAACTGGAGCGGAGCAAACGAGACATTGGTGTGCATTAATAACGTTTGTATTCTCAGTTTATTAGCGACTACATCACTATTTTAGATAATTCAAACTATTTTTGGTATGATCATGTTTGCAAACATACTCAGTTCAATCTACCAAACTCTGCCTAATCACGGGAGTGGGGTTGGCTCTATAATACCACTGGCAGAATCTATGATATTTCGTCATTGTCACGTTTTGTTGCTGTTAACACCATTTATATATCTGGATAAGCAATTAGTTATAAACGACGAATTAATTTGAGCTAATATTTTAACTAATATTTTCTCATCTGTTTCTCATCTATTTCTCATCTATTCCTGCTCGTTAGATCGACAATGTCAGCATGAAGTATTTATTCAACTACGTCTTCCACAGAGGAATTTTATTTTAAAGCAACGGAAATTCCTTACAAAAACGCAATTTAAGTGTTGTATTTTTTTCTTCCTGGAAACTGTATAATGAACATTAGATAGAAGTTCAAGGTTGTGATGACGATAACTGATATCAGACAGATCTCTCAGAGAGAGAGAGAGAGAGAGAGAGAGGACAGAGAGAGAGAGAAAGAGAGAGAGAGACAGAGAGAGAGAGAGAGAGAGAGAGAGAGAGATTAATTTACAAAATTAATGATTGTCTCAGATATTTGAAAATAACTTATCCGACAAAAATAGTAAACACAACAATTTTGATCCTGGAATGAAGAACATCGCGTCTAGAATGGAGAAATTCATTTTTTTAATACTCGTTTCTAAAATAAATTGTTTCTTGTCTTTTTCGAATAAGTTAAATAGGAGAATACCAACATTCGCAGTAAAATCAGATGATCAATTTAACAAAATACTTGTGGGCGATTTTGTATTCAGATGACTTAGATTTCGAACCAATTTCCAACATTGTATTTGCAAGTAAATTATAATGATATGCATTTTATGTATTGTCATCACAAGCACACAATGGGTTATCGCTCAGATTATTCCAATATCAATCATTATAAATCAATACACCTATTTCTAAATTTGTATGCATATTATATACTGTACCGTTACAATTAAGAAATAGACATGCTCGTGTGTGGTCGTAACCTCTACTTCTAAAAATATGATGGTTCATGTCAGATTTTATTGGACCAGGGAGTGTATTTTAGACACGAATAGAAGAGTATGCACATACATTTCTATTTATTTCAAGTCTTATATTATCTCGAGCAAAATTATTTCTCAGATTATTAATGTTTGTCTCTCAAACCAGTGGGACAAGATAATAAAGATAGACGCTGTGTACACCTTTATGAAAGAAACAGTTTATGAAATGTTAGTCAACATAACAATATAACAAGGTATGCTAAATGGTTTATTCATACATACAGTTCCCTAACCTATCTATACCTATATATATATATATATATATATATATATATATATATATATATATATATATATATATATATATATATATATATATATGGGAGAAAGACACGTACACAAATGCATACGTACGTCTGTGAGTGGGTGCCTGCTTACTTACGTACCTACCTACCTACCTAATTACCTACCTACCTACCTACCTACCTACCTACCTACATACATACATACATACATACATACATACAGACAGACAGACAGACATACATACATACATACATACATACATACATACATACATACATACATACATAAAGATATACATGCATAGCGTGTCATAAGTGTTCAAATCCAACTGTGCATGACAGGCGACCTGTTTCTGGTGATCATATATCCTGTTTACATCGAAAAATGTTATTTTGAGAAGAGGGATATTATATGCTTGTAACGAAATACGTTCTTACTCCAGATATTATAATGAGATTTGTTGTTTTCCTTGACCCAGATGTAATCAGACATCTCAGTTTGCCTTAAGTCATTTGAAGCATATCCATGCATCTTAAAGACTGCCGTTGGCTTGACAATTTATTTTCCGATTTTTATTGAAATAAGATGTGACAAGATAATAATAATAATAATAATAATAATAATAATAATAATAATAATAAATAAATAAATCAATAATATTGATAATAATAATGTCTTATTGTATTGTTGTCAGGGAACTTTTTTTTATAAATGTGGTCTATTTAAGATTCAACATTGATCAATAAAATAAAGATTTTTCATTGTTAGAATCGGCACATTATGCGGTCAAATGAATACTCTTTCTATTTACATATTAACCAACAAGATATTCTAGTTCAAAACATGGCCTAATCCAACATGCTTAATGCAAATAAGTTCTGAATTCTTTTGAAGAGGTATAGGTGCATCGTTTCTGTTTCATATCTTTTATAATGTTTAAATTTGATTTACTTATTTTCATTTTGTTCTGCTAGTTCTTCCATTGGTGACTGTTTTGAGCATGATGGGTACATACAAGATTGTCAAGAGTCTATAAATATATGCAAAAATTGGAAGGTAGCCATTCCTGTAATTCTCATTTATCTAGTCGCAGTACTTTGATTTGGGCATGTGAGAAAGCTTGCCAGTAGCTTCTCGTGGGTCGGTGGTTCTTTCCGGGGTTTTCCGGGTTCTTCCTCCACCATTAATACTGGCCGCCATGTATAGCCTATCGTGCTGAAAAATGGCGTTAAACCCCACAACAACAACACCAACAAGTACTTTGATTTAACTGACATAGCTGTATTGATTTACAACATATATCACGTATTTCCACCCAGTTTTTGATAAAGAGGAAAATGAACAAATAACATATACGTATTCGCATTTAGCAAAGTTTATACGCTTTTGCTTCACGAAATAAAATTGTATCGTGCTACACGTTACAGTTCAGGCCCTTGCACGAGAGGCAGTTTTGCGCACGCAACAAGAACTGTAAAGAAACTCGAATATTCTATTGCAGCAAGTAACGACACCTAAAACTAGACTCCCCAGTCGATTGTGCTGATCAAAGGTTCTCTTGTCTTTTATTCAAAAGTGTGAGAAACTATTTATGACCGACCCCCACCCATTCCACTTCTCCAAACAAGGGCAAGGTGAATAACCCTAACGGTTCCAAAAGTCACCCATAGCCGATTTCGTGCAAATTTTTCTTCGGCGTGTTAGCCATTCATAACTTAAATCAACGTAGAGGAGGTATCGAAAACCTTTTTAACATGTTCGACTTACTTGTAAGTACTTTATTTATCATTTAGAATTAAGAAATAATTAAGCTATGGACTGCACATGATCCGTCTTAATTGTTTCCCATTCCGATGAAGTCGGCATGTGCTTTCCTATACGATCTATATTTAGGTATTTTCGGCATTTGGTTCTACTTGTAATTAAGAGTTAGTGTCATATTTTCCGTATCGTATGTCTTCATCACTGAAGGAAAAGTTTTGTAATGCTCAGTTTGAAGGTAAACGGGTAAAAACGTATTCATTTATTTGATTTTTAGTCTGAATCCGAATTTTTTTTAATGCAGATCTCCAAATAAGCATTTTGGCATTTATCAGATTTAGATGACCAAATTCACATCTTGTTCAACGCAGAGCGCCTGCGGTTTGGGTGGGTGGGGGTTGAGATAAATACGAAGGTAGACCAAAACGAAGCTGAACGAAAATAGATAACATGACAGGTTTGTTAACATCGACGATAATTCTAATTTTATGCAGATACATGCCATATTGGAATGGGATGTTTTGGTAAATATTTCAGCTCTACTCGCGATGAATGACTATTTATTTGCTTATATTTTCTGAGTTAAGCACAAGAGATTTACTTCTTTCAAAAACACGAAGGGCTTTTAAATGGTACGGTTTGTTTTACAGTTTGTATTTTTTCCAACTTGCTACAATTGTTATTTATTTTTATGAATAAATTTTAAGCCCCTATCAATCTTTTCAAAATGACGTATTGATTTCTTTGTATACAATAACAAGAAAGAAGATTTAGAGTTTAAACTAGTGAAATGAAAGGAATCTAAGTGAGAGGCTTGAATTAGTTATGTCAAAGGCAAAGTTCTTTGCAGACGAATTCGACTTCATTGGTCACGATATCTTTGCGGAGTAAACAAGATAATTTTTCTCACTGGTTTATTTTGCTGCTGTTTTCAATGCATATAATTACTTGCATATGTATCTTCCAAATCCAGTAACAAGCAAAAGGTTTGTTAATTACATTAGTTTTTATTCCTCAGTGTATTTTAATTACTTTCATTCATTCAATTTCCAATTCTGAGATGGACCGATGTGTACATGCATTTGAATGTCCAGTGTAAGGACTAATTACGACATCGTCTCATACATTTGATTGACTGAGGACCTGTAGACAATATTCTTAACTATGTGAGATGAAGTTAATAGGATGTTACCTAGATATATAGTTACCAAGTCTAACTTAAAACTCTAGTGACACAACTGCATTGCCTACCAATGCGGTCAATTTTGTATCATCCGAAATACGTATACGATGCGCTTTCTATGTTAACACGCATTTGTTTAAGACTGTGTCATCGGGCAGATCATTTTTCATGATATTTTACAAGATAGTTCTGGTAAGTTGGTTGAGATAGTGGGTAATCGTTGTGATTGTAAAATTGTTTAAGAGAAAAATTTATGGATGCTGGTTGGTTTCAGATATAAACTTAGGGTTGTTGTTTGATTCATGATATAATCTTGGGGGTTGTTTGTTGGTTTAAGATATAATCTTGGGGTTGTTGGTTGTTGGTTGGTTTAAGATGTAATATTGAGATTTGATTTTTGGTTTCAGATATAATCTTTGGGAATGTTTGTTGGTTTAAGATATATTCTTGTGGGATGTTGTATGGTTTAAGATATAATATTTGAAATTTTTGATTGGTTTAAGATAAACTCTTGAGAATTGTTGGTTGCTTCAAGATATCATCTGGAATTGTTGTTTTGGTTTAAGATATCATATTTGGAGGTTGTTGGATTAAAATATAATCTTGAGGGGTGTTGGATTAAGATATAATCTTGAGGGTTGTTGGATTAAGATATAATCTTGAGGGTTGTTGGATTAAGATATAATCTTTGGAGGTTAATGGTTTAAGGTTTAATCTTGGGAGTTGTTATTAGGTTTAAGCTATACTATTGGAAGTTGTTGGTTCGGTTTAAAATATAATCTTGGGGGTTGTTTGTTGGCTAAATATAACATTTTGGGGTATCTTTGTTTTGGTTTAATAATATGTAATTTTGGGGATTGTTGGTTGGCTTAATATATCGTCCTGAGGATTGTTATTTGGTTTAAGATATGATCTTGGGAACTGAGTTTTTGGCTTAAGATATAACCTTTGGAGGTTGTTGGCTTAAGATATAACCTTTGGAGGTTGTTGGATTAAGATATAACATTTGGAGGTTGTTGTATTAAGATATAACATTTGGAGGTTGTTGTATTAAGATATAATCTTGGGGGTTGTTGTTTGGTTTAAGATATAATCCTTGGGGATTTTTTGATTAAGATATACTCTTGGGATGTTGTTGGTTACTGTCTTTCATAAATAATGTCCTGACATGTACATTGTCTAAGCGACAAAACCACTTGTGATTTGAAAGACATCTTTCCTGACTACATTCAGCAATGTATTAAAATATAAAATACTATGTTTAATTATCGATATACCTTGCAATTGATGCACATTATTACGTGAATAAATATGTGCGATATATTGTATCATCGTGACCATTTTCCCTTCCATTAATTAGGAAAACTCACCATGAACCAAACTGAATTTCTGCAATAGATTTTACACAAATTACGGAGGAACCCATCTGTCGTCAGTGCATGAATTTTGATGCAATGACCTGAGATAAATTTACAAGGTTAGTATACCATTTCAAAGTGTCTTGCACTCTAATAAACCTCGAGAAAATGTAATTATACTTTAAATATTGACAAAGAGAATATTAGATATTTCAAGTCCTCCATAGCACTATTTTCTCATGATTTGTACATCCTGTCAACGATACATTTCTATACACGCAACGCTTAATCTAAACGTTATTACAATTATTGACAGTGTTGATTCAGAAACAATTACAGAATAAGTGATAACGTTTTCTGTGGTAATCAGATAGCTGTCGTCATATCAGATTGATTTTTTTAAATGTTATACGTGAATTCCTTTAGCAATTTTCAATTAGATATTTCATTCATCATGCTCGGTAAATAAGGGCGTGTTACAGATTATAATAGGTTGAAAAGCGGTGTACTTTCGTTGCACCTTTCATTGGCATCAGTTCAGATATTAAATATCAAAACGTACAATGCTACATTACTTTACACAAGTTATCTGTCAGAGTCTGTATATTTCTCTACCTGTGAGTGAAACAGGTGTAAAGATTAATTTTATTGATGAAATAAGTTCACATTCTAGTAAACAATTTTTAAACAAGCCCTAATTCCAAGTATGTTTAGCTAGCACAAAAATATCTAGATTCTCTCAAAAAAGACATGTACCTATATTCCTGGAATGGTCAGTGAGCTTTTTCTTACTTTTTTATTATGCTTGAAAGTAAAATTTTATTCAACCAAATCATATTAAAAGATCTTGCAATTTAGCAAAGGTTTTTGCATGGAATTTTTTTATGTTTTCGTCCAAAAAACAAAATTTATTTCCTAAGCAGGCTTTTAAAATCTTCATTCACATTCTTTCTTCCTCGCTAAATGTTAAAGCTATGAATTGGTACAGACAATGACAATGCGAATCATTTCACTCAGGCTGCGATAACTTATTTGTTATTACACACATCTCTGCACAAAGTAATGCATCGATATTGGTATAATAGGAAAGGAAGGAAAATAACTTACGATCAGTGAAATATAAATTACAATTATAACCAAGTCGTGTCAGAAAGATAACTAGGTTCCAGTCTTTCATACCATAATGACCACAATTTAAACCATGTGAGCTTATGAAAATGACCCATAATTGTCAGAATATATAATGAATTGGTATCGATTAGAGGCCGTGACAACTCTAATGGGGGTTAGGAAACTATGCATGACCATACTTCATGGCTATTCTCACATGTCTTTTGGCTGACTTAGGATAGATAGGGTAACAAATCTTCTGGTTAAATGCATTCTTTGAAATATTGCATTCCGTGTTTAACGTAGCAAGGGCGTTTTATACTGTTTGTATCTTTCAAGTCTGATGTCCCAAAGAGTCCGAAGCAACACACACACTGAACCGAGAACAATCCTTGAATTTTAAGGATTTAGCAAACTGATTCATACTCCCCAGAGACACCCAAGCTTGAATCCTACACACTTAACACCTATTGTAATTACTCGCCTTCTTACATTCCTATTTCTTTCGCGTCAATTTAAACTTTTTGCATCCTCATTCTCAGATGTCATATTTCTTAACCAATGCATGCCTTTCTTTAAGTTGAAATATGTGTCGATGGCATGTCCGTGATGTGTTGCAAATGTGATTTTCTGTGATGTGTTATATATATCATATTCTGTGACGTGTTAGATACGTCATTTTCTGGGATGTGTTATATATGTAATTTTCTGGGATGTGTTCTAACGAAAGAACATAACACACACTCGTATATTATTTATCGTTATCTTCTTTCTTAATCTACTGTTCTTGAAACTGTGCATATATCTTAACTAAATGGTATAAATTTATTCCTTCCTGACGTGTGTTATATATGTTCGTACGTATTTTTGTACAAACTTTGTATTTGCGTCTTATGATTCTGTCTTGTTTTTTTAATATGCGATTACTGTTATCAATGCAACGTTTACATGTGTAGATTAATTTATAAATAAGTAAAATCTCTGTACCAGAGCACTGAAACCTGAATTTTTTTTTTGTTAAGTCATATCTGTCAAATAGCTCTTCCAGACCTGATGTTTTTAGTACTTTTTGTACAAAGAATAACTTTAAATAAAATTTATACCATGTATCCGTAAATGACCACTTTTTACCGTATCAAAAAGATGCACAGTAACTTCCCTAAACAAATATTCAATATTTTGTCACTCACATCGTGTCTGTATACACAAACCAGCAAATAATGCAATTATACGCACTATATTATTGGGTAATATCAATTTTAAATGCGTTTGCAGCTAAAAAGGCAACTAAATATTTGGTTAACTCGCTTTTGTCGGCATTTTTATTTCGCGATCGATTAGGACATTTTTGTTTTTAAAAATGCCTAATTTTAAAAAATTCGAATTCAACTCTTTGGGCTCGTAAGTACACTGTAATTGTTTTACTATTAGTACTTGTTTCTTCTATATTTATCTTCTTTCCTGTGGTTATTATTCTATTGCAAGGTTGTTTTAAGGATATGTAAAAGCTGATTGGATACCTTGGTACTTACTCTTTTGCTATTGTTGACACTCCTTAGCCCCATCCAAGCATATTTGGCTGGTTAGGACTTAGAAGTGACACCCTGTTTATATCTAAAAAGTGTGTTTGGTGTGGGTTGACCCTGTCCACCCATAAAGTGTCTGTATATGTTTGTGTTTGAAAACAATAATGCAGAAAAAGAATTTTGCAGGGTTTATTTCCTTTTTTATCTGTCATATATTGTTGAGTTTTATTGTCCCATAAGAAGCCAAAAACTTATGTACTTTCTAGCCCCTAGTTGGGCGGACCGGGGGCCTGAGTTCCAATAGATTGGCTTCAGATTGGGGTCGTACTATTGCCCCAGTGGCATATTAATGTCATGGGCCAGGTCCCTTCCCTTTTTATAACTGTTATGTATAAGTATAGAGGTGGCTTTGCCAGAGTCAATTATTTATTTCCCTTTCTTTCTTTCTATTTGTGTGTGTGTGTGTGTGTGTGTGTGTGTGTGTGTGTGTTTTATATAGGCATTATCTAGATCGAATTATTCTAGTTTTCCTTAGATAAACGTACCCAAAAAAATAATAAGTGTGTTTATTTTGTTTATATGTGTGTATGTGGTGTATTGGGCTTTGGGTATATGCCTTAGCATATGGGGGTGTTTAAATACATTTGTTTGATTAGAAATTGTTTTAAAGTTTTTAAATTGATCGTGTCATAACACGTGTGTCATTTGTGAGGATGATTTCAGTTTCTTGTTTGTTAAACTAGGAAGTGAAATGGATTTTTGGTTTTAATTGGTTGTACCATAGTACAAGAGAGTTTCAAATTTATTATAATATAGGTGGGATTACACCTTAGTGTCATACCATGTTATGTATCCATTAGAGGACGTTGTCCTCTTAAATTAGTGGGGGGGGGGTATGTTTATCCATTTGCAGAATGCATGTTCATGTGGTGGGACATAGTGTGATTGCTCGTCTCGCACGAGTTCCAGGATTGCCTGTGTTGTGTCATCAACCAAATAATTTGTTGATAACGATGGATGGCAGATCAGATGAGAGAGTTACAAGTTTTTTGAGTCGTCCCACCGTATTGGATCCATTACCAGATATTGTGTATGTTCAATTAGGAGAGAATGAAGTGGGAAGTCTGGATAATATGGTCATTGTTGGACAATTGTTACAATTGTGCCGTGGTTTAGCGTCAAAAGGTGTTTTTAAACCAATTTTATGAAATAGTCCATGTCAAGTGAATATGAACCAATGATTCAAAGCTATTTCAAGACCGGTCTGGAGATATACATGTATACAAATATACTCTGGAATTAATTGTCAAGGCACGGAAATATTTATCTGTCTGTCTGTCTATCTCTCTGACACATGCACATACAAGAAATTGATTCACTTCATGTAAATTGGTCATGTTGGCAGGTAAAATACACGTCGTGTTAATGAACACTCTCTGACACCCCATGGTTAAAAAGACAGCAGTATCGTACACTTCATGAATAAAAACAGCACTTCACACCCTTTGATTAAAAATACACAGCAATTCTCTTACACACCATGATTAAAAAACAGCAGTTATCTTACACACCGTGATTAAAAAAGCAATTCACACCCTATGATTAAAAAGACACAGCAAGTTTCTTACACACCATGATTAAAAAGACAGCAGTTATCTCTAACCCCTTGATATAAAAAAAGCAATTCACATCTTGTGATTAAAAAGACACAGAAAGTCTCTTACACACAATGATTAAAAAAGACACAGCAATTCTCTTATACAGCATGATTAAAAAAGACACAACAATTCTCTTACACACCGTGATTAAAAAGACAGTAGTTATCTGACACCACGTGATTAAAAAAGTAATAAACACCCTATGATTAAAAAGACACATCAATTCTGTTAGATAACATGAATAAAACGACACAGCAATTCTCTTATACAAAATGATTAAAAAGGACACAGCAATTATCTTACACACCATGATTAAAAAGACAGCAGTTATCTGACACCCCGTGATTCTAAAAGCAATGCACACCCTTTGATTAAAGACACAGCAATTCTCTTACACGCCATGATTAAAAAAGCACTTCACACCCTATGATTAAAAAGACACAGCAATTCTCGTGCAATTCAAAATTAAAAAAGACACGGGATTTCTCTCACACTCTATGTTATAATATACAACATTTTTCTTACACTCCATCATTTTAAAAGGCATCAGTTCTCTTACACTGCATCATTAAAAAAGGTAGCAATTTTCTTACACTGCATCATTAAAAAAGGCAGCAATTTTCTTACACTCAATGATTAAAAAAGGCAGCAATTCTCTTAGACTCCATCATTAAAAAAGACCCAGCAATTCTCTTTTGACAAGGATGTCTTTATTTTAAAGCGCATTAACAACTATCACGCAAACTGAAGCTAAGTAAAGCATCATGTATTCCCAAATTTTGGGTTTGATTAAAAAAACAATATAAAAAAAACACAGAAAAGAACAGGACCTAACAATGATCTAAGAAAGCACGCAATCGTGTGATTTAATTTTGTTTATTCATGTCTGTTTACACTCAAACTCAACACACTGCAGATTATTGTTTGCAGATAGAAGGAGCTTGTAACATAATATCATGTCACAGTCAATACAATAAATTAAATGTTTTATTGCTCAGGTTTAAATTTTGGCAGATTAATGTGTCATGCAGTTTTTAATTGGACACGATAGAAGGCTTATTTATAAAATGGCTTTATTGGAATCGGGGGCAACAAGCAAGATGAAAATATATGACAATAAAAGTTAAATATATGCCATTTATCGTGTCTATCGTGTTTATAATGTAATGTGGTCTGTTGAATATTAATCATATGTACGCTTTTTTATGCTTGTTATTAACCGAACCATTGGCTCATGGCGGAAAAGGTGCAAATTTGTCGCTGCCAGTTTCAGACAAAACAACAAAATACTAACCCCAAATACAGGACATTACACACTCACCGGATTTAACATTTCGAAATGGTTGGAACACTTTAGCTGTTAAAAAAAAAGTGTGCCTGCATTTTAACATTTTGCTTAAGACATAAATACTTTCATATAAGACATACTAAACATTATATTTGCTGATACGCAGTCATGATTTTTCCCCGACAAATCCGCATTTTTAAAATTATTTATTCCATATATTTGCTAGCATCAAACAGCAAAGCTGTTTAATTTGTAATTGCATAAGTAAAAACAACATCCTGTACTGTCATTTGGTCCAGTCAAAGAGGATGGTAATATAGTTTTCATTACGGATACAAGGTGAAGAAATTGTGTACCCTTCAGGTCTTTTTTTTTATAGATAAGTTGGATTTGTGTTTATTTACCGTTTATTTTTGATTGACTGTTTAAGAATCCTAAATGAAGACCTGATGGATAGGAAATGAAAAGATGCTGAATTTTACTACTTAATTCGATAAAGAAGTGTCTCAACTATTAAGATGCATTTTCAACGTGGTTTTGAATATTAGGACTTAGGTTTAATTTGCGAATACGGACAAGGCTAAACCGCTCACGAACTGATTTAGAATCGGCGCCAGTTTTATTATGTGCAACAGCAAGCAGCCGACTTTATGCATTCTCTTCGTTTTCTTTTCTTTCCTCTTCGAAAAATTGTAACAGGCTTCTTATATTTTCTTTTCCATTGGTCTAATTGCACCAGACCTCAACTCTTTTCTTTCACTTGGCCATTTGCACCAGACCTCATCTCTTTTCTTCCACTTAGCCTAATTGCACTAGACCTCGTGTATTTTCTTTTCGATTAGCCTAATTGCATCAGACCTCTTCACTTTTCTATCCCGCTGCCTAATTCCACCGGACCTCATCTCTTTACCTCCTCTCTCCCTAATTTCAGTGAACCTCTTCTGTTTTGTTTCCCTAAGCATAAGTGCACTTTCGATAGCAGGTATTCATTCGGATCACTGGAACGTTCTACCCATTTCAACAGTACTTTCCTTGCATGTAACATCGTATAGCTGATTTGTGTGCCGAGTTTTGTGCCATGGGCAAGGCAAGCTTTTTTGGAACGTTTACATTTGGCCGATCTTTAAGAACTATCATGGGTTACTAAGTGTGCCATTAATGTCTGTAGTCTAAATGATTTACGTCATTGTTTAGAATCCGTTATTGCGAGAGTTACGTCCCATTGTGAGATAGCTTCCATCAAACGACACATTTTATGCGCACAAATAAACTAAGGAATAGAAAATGGGCATCTGCTAAGACAGTTTGAATGGAATAGGCAGATGCAGACAAGATACCCTTAGGTTGTTTGTGCATTTTAGGAGTAGCTTTCTTTTTGTCATCCAAATAACAAGCTACTTTTATAAAGAAGGTTTAATGAGGCTTATCAAAGCCACAATACCTTTCGACCCATGGACGTTTCGGTCCCAAGACATTTGGGCCTAGACGTTTCGACCCTATATTTCAATACTATTATAATTTATTTTAACTCAATTTTGTTTGCAATTTTTTTATATTTTTATTATTTTATGCCAAACATAATAAAAAAAAAACTTTTATTGGAACTAGTTCAACAATCATTAAAACCATATGATATTGGGGGTAGGGGAATGAACAAATGGGAAACAAGCTATCATACATATTTCTCAATGGGTGAAAACAAGTGTTTGAGATTTCAGGAAAGAATAATCTTCCACGCAAAATGCAATCCGTATCCTTTCCCCAAATGTACCTTATAATAAACGAGATATATTGCTTGCACTTTACAACGACCATATAGCAAATAATTTTATCAACGTTGAGGGGCCCCTGGTGGTCGAGTGGTTTAAGGCACTCTTCCCGGGGTTTTCCTCCATCAGATATAGATGCTGTTCTGTACAGCCTATTGTATGCTGAAAAATATTGTTAAATCCATAACAACATCTACGTTGATTCAATTCACTGGCTTACAATTGAGTTACCTCCCTTCGACCATTGTTGAATGGACAATTTATGGGGGGGGGGGGGTTGAAGTCTAAAGCATAAGTGGATGTATTTAATACAAACAATAAAGCATCTAATACTATGCTCAAAGGAAAAATGTCAGAACACAATGCAGAAGTTAAAAAGGAATAGTGTAAAATAAATCAGTCTTCTTCTAAGTGGAAACTCAAAGTTCCCTTAAATTGAGTTACTATACTTTTTATGCCTATTAAATTCTGATAAATTTATTTTGCATCCGTATTTTAATATTTTATTTTGGACACATACGCCTACAATCTAGTTTTGACATTTTCTGTGTTGTTTTTTATTTTTATTTTTAACGTAGCTTTAACAATTTTCCAGTCATATCGCTACAATGTCTGCGGCATGACACTTTTTGTGATGTTCAGCACTGGGGCATCATTCTGCAGATATGTAGCATTATATCCCACCCACTTAGGCCACCGGAGCGGTCTTGACATTTTATTAAAGTATGGAACATGAGGTGTATGGATATTAATAAAATCCCATCAAGATTTTTTCTAGCTCGTACAAGTAACAACTCCCCAGTACCTGACATGATCAGATTAAAGATATTATTAATAGCAAATATTTTGATTTTTTTAGCCAATAAGAATACATAATTTGTGCATCAATTACTACATTTACTTTCACAGGTGATATCACTATCAGTATAATCACTTAAGAGTTTTGCATATATCTGGCACATAATCAAAAGTGGGTTACTGTTTTCGAAAACCATAACCTTCGTTACATAACTAAAAATCAATTTGGCTCGAATCTTCTAATGGTTTTAAATATTTGAAGAATTTTTTATTATAAAAGTAAATATGGACTAGGCAAAAATTCTTCATTATGTACCGATCTCTCTCTCTCTCTCTCTCTCTCTCTCTCTCTCTCTCTCGGGACGGATCGGGTATAACTTGAAAGGGTGTATGTTTAATAGCCTGTATGTTTAGCATTAGTATGGTACTAAGGTATTCTGTCCACAAAGGGAAAATGTAATGTTAAAAATATCACTATGCTGAAAAGATTCGGTGTAAAGGGACATGTCGAATAAAAAGGTTAAATGCACATACAACTCTCATTATTAAATCTAAATCCGACTACCTTATAACCCTACAGAACCCTATAATCCACATAAACCAGTAGATCTACGGTGCGTGCAAGGGGAAAAGGGTAGCAATGCGTACACTTACTTGCATATTAACACACAAACTTGCTAAACATACTCTCACCTATAACATGTAGTGGAGTGTAGAATGGTTTTGAGATTTTGGTTGGAAGATAAAGCAATAGAGCAAATCACATACAAACGGAATCAGAAATAGTTGCAACGATTCATTAGAATATATGTTCTTAGAGACATGGTTAGCTATTGAAAGAGCCTTTGTAGGGTTATTTAAACTTTATCTATTGTGTCTGATTTGGCTGGGGTAGTGCACTTACTCACCTCTATAGTGTAGGACGGATTATAACTGAACCAGAATCTCCACCAATCAGTACGCGTGTGATATATTGTCAGCCTAGGCGTGTTGTTTCCTGTCACACACACACACACACACACACACACACAAATATATATATATATATATATATATATATATATATATATATATATATATATATATATATATATATATATATATATATATATATATATATATATATATTACGAGTCACATGTGCCTGGTAGTTTCAACACATCACCCATCCCATGGCTGACTTGAAGGGAAAGACTTTGTGCTAAAGTGAACATGCAGTTGGTCCTTATGCCCGGAGTGAATGAGACCAACCGCTGATGTGTCTAGTATTATTAAATCTGTTCATAAGAATAAACTTGATTTGAAATTTTTATTTCTTATCATCGCAGGACTATTTGACAGTACGACCGTCTTCTCCAGCATTACTACCATCACTGCCAGAATAAGATGGTTCTGAACCAATGCAGAAGGAACAGCTAGAAGCAGTTTTACAAAAGGAAAAGAGAAAGCAACAAGAGATGAACAAACGATGAACAGAGCAAAGGGAGTGAAAACAGAGCTGTTGGTGTGTTAAAGGACATTCTGGCGGTGATAAACAAGAAAGATGAATATGTGAAACATCTTTTGCGAAACCCAAGAGAAAGAGATATTCACCATCTATTCATGATTTGAATCCTTCCATGACACTGACTATACAAACTATCACAGCAACAGTAGCAACTATCACCACCACAGCATCAGTGTAAGTTGGTCTTGAAATGTTTTAAGGGTGATGAAGATGATATTGAGCATACCCAGTACTTGTTCAGTCTAAGTCAATACTTTCAGCTCATCAAACACGTTGAAATCGTGCATGAAGATTTGATCTTGGTGACTTACGATGAGAAACTATTCAGTTATGCCAGCGATAGAACGAAATATTACGGCTACGAGGGGACGCTTCGTAATAAACGCAGATTGAAAGGACCGATTCTGTACCATGATTCGAGTCACGGGGTGACCTGACGTGTTAGAAGAAGCCTGGTCAAGATAAAGACTTTTCGCAAAACGTACGACCCACACAAGATTTTACGTTTGTCCGATCACGCAATGGTAAGTCAACCCTTGGGAAACAAATACGTCAGATCGTCTATTATAAACGAGTGAAACTGCCTGATCAAAACACGGTCCTGCCTTTAGTATACGAACTGGGCACGTTCAAAAAAAAGAGAGATCATTTTGTTCATCTAAAAAGTTAAATTCGACACAGAAAATATGTGCCATTGACCCACCTTCATAAAAATGAGCGTAAATAAATTAGGTTGTGCCTGCGACAAGAGTGATGCTGTGAACAATAACAAGAACAATGCAGCACGACCTTGATAAGCTTTATACAGGGATGCCGCCAAATTCTTAATGTAATCATCATTTCGTCCATTTTTGTTGCAACAAACCACCTCCGTCTTACAAAGAATCGTTGAAGAAACTACAAACATAGACGAGTCTAGATGTTAGACTATTTCACTAGTCGGCAAATGGTCCAAATTTCTAGCCGAACAAACTAACAAGCTTTATCTATAATAGCTTTTTAACTTGGGAGAAGAAGGCAACAGTGTTTCAAATGTAGTATAAAACTCGACGAATGGGAACAACGATTCAGCTCATCTTGAACATGACAGGTTGTCTCCTCACTATGACTACTTTCATTGTTATGGAAAAGTATGGGTTACTGGAGAGGGCACAAAGTTCACCAGTTGTCGACCCTGAAAGCGGTACATATGATTGGTTTGATGATGCAGAAGTGCGCATTAAGAATTTTCCTTTGGGACTTCTAGAACATATTGAAAGGACCTGACACAGATTCAAGTGAAGCGCAAACATAAATTGGGTCCAATGGCATAGACGTTCTTAATTATTGGTATGTGAATGCTAAAACAAAGTTAATTACATTGAAAGAGTTCAGATTATTTCAATGTTCCTCTTGTCAAATTCACGTGTGCACTGTATGTCATCAGTCGCGAAACAAATGTATCGGTGAGTTGCATTGGTTAGAAGCCAGTCTAAAAAAGTAACTATGGTTATTTTGACACCAAGTCAAATGCTCAAAAGAATTATAACATATTTCTTAATAATATATTTTAATGCATTAGTGAAAGAACATTTATATTGCCACAGTGGCTATACCAGTTTTACCACCGCTGTGGTGACTTACCTTTCCCTATCTAAACCCATTTCGATTTTCTTCTTTTACCTCACATCCTTTCTATTTCCTTTAAGATGAAGGTATCTTAAAATGTAAAGACTGTTGGTTAGATTTATGTAAAATTGTCAGTGATAAAACTTACGGACCTATTTCCGTTCGATATGCAATGTTACTCATACAGTTTATGTTACTCTATGACAACTCTTGATTAAAAATTTAAAAACGTGTTTGAGTTTAAATCCAATCGTAATCATGCCTGGAAACATGGGGAATACATGAGAGTGGTTAACGAACCGAAATTAAGTGATAATCAAAATGTTGTGTGTAGCGTTTAGACTGCAAGCTTGCCACAAAATTAACGTTCGAATGTATAAATAAATAAACAAAGTATAGAGCCAAAATCCTTATACGGAAACTCAGAACCATTACAATCTTTTTCGAACTACTTTACGCTCTGACGTCTATCTTATACGACAGTTCTGGGATGTTTCTACAGTACCCTCGCAAAAGAACGTGTGTTATATCAATCGGCGCAAGGAATGTGTTGACCGAAATTAAAAAGGTCTCTTTCTTCTTGTATATAAAAACAGTCGCTCACTTGAGAAGATATACAATTCACAGCTTTATAAATAGAAGCTATATTTGTCAAAGGTCATTGTCCAAAACGTATTGTAATTTTGAAACATCTTTCCATGGGTGTAGTGATGAAACAGTGAAACATATTGGTATAAATGGAGAAAACAAACATGCAAATCGACGCATTTGGTGCGTTAAAATATATAACAAAATCTTAGTCTTTTTTATAGAATATATCAGGAAATATTTCATTCGTGAAGTAGAACCGTTTTATGTGGAGTGGAACCGTTGGAAAAGCATTCTTCTTATCTGATATCGGAGACGGGATCCATCGAACTATGAATAATCAAGTTTATTTGACATTACCTAGTGACAGTTCTCTGAATGTGTTTCCCATCATCACGTGTCTTTTCCTCAAGCCATACAAATATACCACGACGCTGATTGGAATGTAGATTTAATATGAATCATTTATGCTGCCCAAATTTTGAATATCAGCGAAAAGGAATGTTATTCCATGGTAGAAATAGTCAACTAACAAATTACAAGGACTCTTGGGGAAAAAATGATCCTGGCCATTACGAAATAAATTAAACTAAATCCAGCTCCAGCCAACCCCACTTAAATATCTATGATAGGAAAATTTCTGCAAGATCTTCTCAACGAGTAGTTTTCTAAAGCACTCATGAAAACTACAGACGTATATTCACTGACTACCATGTACCTTCTCTTTGTGTAAAAATAGATTTTTTTCTGAAATCAAAAACGTTTTCGATAACTTTTCATTCCGTTTGTTTACTATTCTGCGTGGAAACAATGACCTCGTTCCAAACATAGACATATAGGAAATAACCCGAATCTTTTTGTGTTTTAATACACTGTCGAACTGAAGGAAGAACATAATTGTATGTTTATGTATTATGATGTACTTGAGAATAATGTAGAGGGAAACACAACTTCTCCGTTGCTGAATGGTTCCCTTTAAAGTAGATTCTACCAGTTCCAGCATTAATTACTACAAAGGAGGAACGCCAGTCAGATCTGCCGATAGATTGTGTATCCATTATTTTCTTGTCCGTAAGTCGTATTTTGACGGTGTGAATATTGATATAATAGATCCCAGACAAAATAGTATATTCTCCACAGGAACGATCAATGTAATAATACATTTTCTAAGGCGATTTTCGACTGAATTGTAACTGACGTATTTTGTGTGCGGAGGAGAAACTCAACAATGAAGACATAGTTTGGAAAGAATAGTTTCATCAATCTTTCGTCGTATGTCATCCGTCTTGAAACCAATGGTGATTCGAGGATGACTTGCTTTGAACGATGCTTCCTGGAGGCAAGGAAAAGAATTTCTCCAAAGTATGCTCATCGACAAATCGAGTCCCAATAAAACATTTCTGAATGCAGGAAAAATGTGTTGAACTAGACAGGAAAAGAACTCCTAAGACCACATGATACACCCATGAATTCACTATGCATTCGTATCGAAATCACAAAGTCGTCCTCAACGTCATTGTAAGTACCAAGCAGAACTCCAGTGAGGCCTAACAGACATGATCAGAAAAAAGTACGAGGTGAAGAACCGTCCGTGATTTGAACATTTTAAGTTCTCTAAAATGATGCACCGATATTCTTGCGAATGTTCCAACACATACCTGTCTCTATATGCCATAGTCCCTCCGATGATGACAATGTAATGATCCGAGCAGACATAATTCTATCCCGTGCTGAGTGCATTCATCGACATAGAGTTGACGTATGCTAACAACCTTCGCAATGAAAGATGTAACAGCGTGTATTTTGCAGGTGCTTGTAATACGCAGGTATTATTGTTACACACAGCAATATTAAGCTAACGTATGTGATTTGGCGCGAATTAAACCCATAGCAGTGGTAAGGATACCGTACACTAATGTGTATGTTGGTGACATTATTCAGTCTTAGAGGTCCGTCCGATAAATGTGTCATGTTAACGGGTGAATCTTTGATTGTTTGCCAATAATCCAAAGGGTTGAGATATTGCAAAAACAGCGTTTGCACTTGCTAAAGTATTTTGTCGTAAGTTGAAACTTTGCAGAGATCTTTTTTTTAAAGAAGCCTGAAAGGATTAAAACCCTGTAGGTTCATATGCTAATTAAGGCGGTTGAATAAACTTAATATCCTGGTTGGCCAATTTAATAGCTAAGGGTGTGTTTCCATGCGAAGTTTCGTGTTTTATACATGCCTTACGCCGTAAAATTAGTCAGTCTATTTGAGATCATGGCTCGGGGGAAAAGTAGCAAGCACTTCTGTCGTAAAAATGTCCAAGGGAAGTCTTGAGAGACGATTCTGTAAAAGATAAAAGAGAGCAAGGTGTCGTATCTTAGTTTCATAATATTTTTCTTTGGTATGACTTTGAAGATAATTGCTTGAATTTATTTGTTAGTTTCACATAATTTTTCTTTGACATGAGTATGAAGATTATTATTGGAATTAACTGTCTTGAATACTATATGACTTGTTAATTATAATAGGTTCATACATTAATTTGATATGATTCTTCAGTCCATTGTTTGAATTGTATTCGTTTATATCTCATAGGAATCATGTATGATAGGAAATGATTATTATAAGTTCTGTAGAATGATGCATTGCTATTTAGCAAATAATTTAGTTGAGACAAGAGGTGCATATGTTTAATTCGTTGGTATAATTGAGATGTGAATTATTTTAACTGAGAGGCATAATTGTTTATTAAATGAAAATAGACTATGCTATAGATTGATTAGTAATGTTAAATAGGTCTGTCATAGAAATAAATTAATCTTCCTCTACTATATTTTCTTTATGGAAGGAACTGTGCTGAAATGTATATGGATGGAATACCAGGCTGCGACCTGAAACAACATTATCAGTTAGTGTCTGTTTTGAATTACGATATGACGTTATCTGACGCAACGAGAGGGGAAATAATGCTCTGTCCAAGAAGTAAAGACCCAACAAACTATTTAGCTTGCATATTTCTATATTTTCAAAAAGGAAATGGCTCCACGTGGAGGCGTACAAGGAAGACAACATGTAGACAACAAGTGGAAATGAAACCTTCACCAATAAGATTAAAGATTGAAGATCGAGTCTTCCAGGGTCAAAAACAGATTATTACAAACTCTATTAATTTGACTTTTAATTTCGGAGCTTCGTCACAAATGCCCAAGAACTGGAATCTATTGCATCTATAATATTTGGTATAAAAACATGATAATAAAGATGTAGAATGAATATATTTCAAAATGAATTATATCATGAATAGAAAATAAAATATTAGCATCGTTTTACCTTAACACGTATTTCTAATTCAGAAGTTGTGAAGACTTATTTTTCTAATTTTCAATTATCTAAAGTACACTGTCATTTGAATATCATAAATGTTCAGACTTCTATTTAATATTTTATCATAGACGTCTTGTAACTTTAACTGTAAAAAGAATTTTTCACTCATGATTTTCTGTTGGTACAAAATATGACTATTAAAGATGCAACATAGCAGGTGAACGGTTACATTGTTCTAGCAGTGAGAGTGAAAATCGGCCAAAAAATTATGGATCCATGTTAGATGTATATTAATTGTAAAGCTTTCTTTTGTACAATCATGGCAATGAATATCGGAAAATGTAAAATCTATATTAGATGTAAAGGGAAGTTTAGCGCAGTAAAAATGAGAATTCTGCTCTTTTTTGAGTACACGTATCCTCTGCTCTTTTTTGAGTACACGTATCCTCTGCTCTTTTTGGAAACACGTATCCTCTGCTCTGTTGGAGTACACGTATTCTCATAACAGTCGTCTGTATTGGTTTTGATAGGCAAACCCTAATACTGTCCTCTTTTTAAATTAAATTGATGAAAACTGCAATAAATACATACAAAGGTGTTAAATAAGCGCAGCCTAACATTTAAAACGTATTGACAATTAGTGCGATTTGAAATGATAAATGACGCTACACGAAACACATTATACCACTTAAAGTGCATGACTCGATAATCCAAACCAAGCTAAGGTAGCATATCGGGAAAGTATTATCCACTTAGCCGTAAAACGCACAAATGATTCTAAACAAGGAGAAAAATAAAGTAATAAAAATCGACGATGAAAATTAATTATGCAGATGCAAAGAAATCAAAATTTAATTGAAAAGATTGAGATCGTATCGTGCTATTTGCATAACATAATTTACGATGATCGGATTAACTCGCATTAGCACCTTCAATCCAAGTCGATAACACTGATATTAAGTCAATGAAGATAATACAATTATTGTTAACCTATATAACATTTTGTGGATTATGTTACGAATAGTCAACACTGTTAATCTATGGCACAGTTTGTGGATTATGTCACAATCACCGTTAACCTGCGACACATTTTTTGGATTATATTGTAGCATACTTAAACATTCAGGTTGAATGAGATAATGAACTAATTTATAATGTATGATATGCATCAATAACATTACATATAACGTCATCCTGAAAAGTTGTCCAATTCTTCGTTTGACTTGTCTTTTTCGTTGTTGTTTTTCTTGTTAATGTGCGATTTATTGTTGCTCTTAAGGTAATTTGCTAAGTGTATATTGGAACTTGGCAACTGAATAAGGATTAATGATGTTGTTTGGAAATTTCAGAGTTTAAATCAATTTTCATCAAGTCAACCTCCTTATGGTTGCTATCCAGATCGTTGGGAGACCTTTACTTTTCCAATAGGACAATGTAGCTATCTTTGATTCGGCTGTTCACGTGATTATACAAGTGGATTGATAAAAGCGATATTAGATACCTGGGTTTGTGCCAAATGGAGTTTTTAAAAACCCTGTGAAAACAGGTCTATATAAAGAAATGACACTTGACAAAAATAGCTGTCGTGAGTCAAATTTAGATTCCACAGCTAATTTAAGTAATAAGAAAACAAAAATACAAAGAAAAAATGCTTAGCTCATCTCTACAAGCATTGAAACTATTGACAAGATGGCACTTACTCAAGGCATACAAGTAGTTCGCACTTTCAAGAGTATACATTTGCAACAAGCGTTATATACACTAATGCCAAACACGTCAACTAGAATGTTATCATTGCAAAACACATACTTAAGCTCTTACCCGGTTTCGACCTCCACCGCGAAGTCTGAGTCTTTTAAACATATCCCTGAGGGTAAGCACTGCCCCGAGGACAACTGTCATTTGAGTCACGTACACATGTGCATGTTTAAAGGGTCAGAACCTCGTTAGTTTCGAAGTTTGGACCCTGGGGCTAAAACCGTTACATATTAAAATCTGTATTTGTATGGCCAGTAAGTCTGCATGGTGTTGCGGGTGTGAATCTGAATTGGAATCATTGTAAGCTGCATGTCTTTTTATACCTAGTTTTCCCACATGGTTGATAGCTTGATAGTTTCCAAGTTGTGATCCACGGTCGTCATCATTATAACTAGGAACGAACTCCTGGGCCAATGTCAACTGCGTGCATACTTTTGTCTTTTCATGCCTGGTAAGTGTATGTACAGTTGTAGGGTGGTGTTCTCCGTAGTCTTTATATAACCAGGGGGGTAAGGCAATGAGTACTAGGGAACTGCATCAGAGTATGATCCTAGTCTGACACGTGTTAACAGTAGCGTCGCAATGTTTAGACGTTTTAAACAAAGAAATAATGATTTATTTGAAATATTTAGGTAAAACCAGTCTCCCACTCCATTCCCGTTTGCCACCCAGAAGCAAGGTCAAACTTTCGAAAAAGTTGGTACAATTTACACTCATTTTACTATCAGTAACTTGAGTTTGGTGTGTCTATTGCTAACTGTGTTGGAGGAGTACAACACAAACGGAATAAAAGTATCGCCGCGCTTCTTTGAAATCGCAGAGATAGAAATCAAAACTTGCATGCCTAACAGATGACATCAAAATACCCCTCCTCAGCGAATGAATCAGTCCAAGCAATATTTAGGAAAGAGATTAAAATATGTTCATGTTAAGATGACATTTGCAATTAACCGACTTAAAATAAAAACGCAGAAACATCCGAGTTATACGCACTCCTGTTTTCTTTATATCAATAGTTTCCCTGGTTTCTGGTAGAATCTGACAAGAAATGCTAAAGTTGCACGGATGTAATACTGAGAATAGACCCAACAATACTGCGTGGGGCACTTTTGAATGAAAAAGCAAAACTTGGCGGGGACATTTCAGTCTAATATTACCTAATGAAATGGCAATCAGGAATACAATGTATTCTTCATGCGGCCGAAATAATAGACAAGATCATTTCTCAATTTCTCATAGTAATGTACAACATAAGTCAACGAGTATTCTATTTCACCGAGTACTCAACAAGTACTCTATTTCAACGAGTATTCTAGATTTTTTAAAGGAGCTAATGCGAGACCACGTTTACATTTTAGTTGAGACGATTTTCGTTCATACTTGCTGGATAAATGCTAAGAAAACAAAGATCCAGAAGGAGTGGACGTCTTGTTAAGACTTTCATTGAAAAAACAATCAAAGAATGAGATGTACTGGAAATAGAAAAAGACTGATGCGATCTCAGGTTTACACAGTAACAACAATACCAGCCACAGAAACGATAACAATAACACTAAATGGGCAAAGCTGGAAAGGCAATTGAAAGAAAACATACAGATAACAGAGCGATTTGGTGAATCCAGCGGAGATCGAGACCTTAAAATAGCCTTTTCAACCACTAAGGAATATATTGGACAATATATGACCCACAACTGATATGAACAACTAAATTTGCACCTACCTACCAAGGTTCATGAACAACCAATTTTTGGGAACATACTTTACATGTTACTCCCCAGAAAAAATCTAATACAATAAATTCTGCAGTATTTAACAATCACTAACTACTAACAAAACATGGAGATAGTAATAGTTACCACTGACTCATAAAGGCACACAAACTCCTTTATCGAGTAACAGTAGGAAAAGGCTTGTAGAACTACAGATCAAACAGATAATATTTTGGGGGGACTCAATTTTCGCGGATTTCACTGTTACTGCAAGCTAAGAATATAAAAACAACTTTGAACAATAAGAACCAAATACCAGAAATTAGATACTAACAAAAATCGTCCTTTAACCAAACCACAATAATGGATTAAATAAAAGTATGTTACTCAAAAGCCGGACAGGTATGAACAGTTCTGCCCTGGAATCCAAAAGGATCGAGGTGAGGGATGATCAGTTGACATTTGCTTGGAGAATTAAATTGGAAGATTCAACGTCGAATAAAAGTGGAGTTTGTCAATGAGTTTTAAGAGTGTGTTATATCAAATAAATCTAATGATCAGTTTTGAAATCGATAAAGTGAGTGATGGACTAGATGAAATTCGGTCTCGAAGCGCTCTGCGCCAGAGTGGCAAAAATAAGCGATTCTGCCATCGGGCGATTTACTATCTAGTTTTGGATATTATCCCTAAAACGATCATCGCTGAGGTCACTCTATATGTTAGGAGCAACAAATTAGTTTCAAACACGTGGTCCCGTTACTTTTTTGTTTTCGTGACTTACTGAAGTCAGTCTAAATAATCTCTTGGGGAAAAAGTGTTAATATGTGCCTTTGCAGTGTGTAAAATTGCCGATGCTAGTTGGAGCACTTAAATTGTGAAATTTCGGAGATACGTAATGTTACACGTTGTAGAGCTCTTAAATTTCTGAGGTAAATAAATATTACTTTTAGTTCGCATTCCCACAATGCCTAAATAGAAGTGATCGGTTTCCCAAATAAAACGGAACTTGTGAAGTATGGTTTCGAAGCTCATTGATTCACCGAAACTTGTTTGATAAACTATAAATATTTTGAGACAATATAGTTACCAATGATTTCAACATCACACAAACACGAACACAAAGACAAACACACACATGCTATAATACGTATGCATTGTAATCCTACGAAGTTTTAATTACACTCTAACACAACAGTAGCATATACTTTGTGTTGATTGATTTAGCACGACATAGATAAAAATACTGAGGCAATTTTGTAAAGCAAAGTATATCAATAATTTATAATTTGATTGGTATATGTATATCATACGGCTATATACTAACAAATGTATATTGGAATAAATCAGACACATGTCTACCTCATGTCGATATATGTGCACACAAAAAAAAAAAAACCATTGCACAGTGATGGAGAAACAACAAACTTTGTATATATGAAACAGATAGTTCATTATGTAAATTAAAATTTACTATTGGTTTTCTTAAGTGGCTTATAATTATACAAGTCACATGGTTCTGAAAAATCAAGGATAAATATCGTCATCGACTGATATTCTATAGAGATTATATATTGCTTGCAGATGCAACGAAATAATACATAAATCGATAAACTTTCAACTCCGACAAGAATCTCTTCGTTGTTCTTGAAATACATACATATATATATATATATATATATATATATATATATATATATATATATATATATATATATATATATATATATATATATATATATATATATATATAACGAAATAATACTAAATCGATAAACCTTCAACTCCCTCACAAGAATCTCGACGATGTTCTTGACAACATATAATCTTAAACTGGTATTAAAGTGTTAATTTATCTTTTATAATATTTCAAAGTATGATATAAAACTCAGTGGTATTTTGTAATAAAGAAGAGATAGAGGGAGAGAGATTTAATTCAAATCAAATCAGAATACATATTCTTTAAAGTTTGTTTGATGGGGGGTGGGTAAGAAAAGAAGTCATCACCAAGAGTGATCCATGTCAGAGATGACACATATTATTTTGATGTGCCTTGAGGAAGATTGAGCATAGTTTTCTATATTCCAGAGAAGGCAAGGAACTCTACGATGATCATATTTATTCCTTTGCTGTTGTGGTATTTGGTGCATATAAAGGTTTTATTGTACGGCAAAGGGATTTGTAATTCACATTAATGTTTTTCTTTAACTTATTTCTCTCAATGTTAGTATATCATTAGTGTGAAGATGAGATTAGCAGAAAGATATAAAGCTGTAAGCAAGGTTGGATTTGACATGAGTAATGTTTTATTGGATTTTCTTTGCATGGGTTTTACACCATGCTGTTCTTAATCAGTACTGATATTTAAGTGCATCGATTATAATAGAGTTATACGTCTCAGGCATTGTCATTTTTTTTAGAATTAGTCTCTAAGAAAAGTTATTTTGGTTACTTTTGTCTGAAGATAGCAATTTCAACGCTGTAAGTGATGATATAACTGTAATGGCTACATCTTCAGTGTAATAAACGTGATGGTGGTATCTTCAGTGTAATAAACGTGATGGTGGTATCTTCAGTGTAATAAACGTGATGGTGGTATCTTCAGTGTAATAAACGTGATGGTGGTATCTTCAGTGTGATAAACGTGATGGTGGTATCTTCAGTGTAATAAACGTGATGGTGGTATATTCAGTGTAATAAACGTGATGGTGGTATCTTCAGTGTAATAAACGTGATAATGGTATATTCAGTGTACTAAACGTGATGGTGGTATCTTCAGTGTAATAAACGTGATAATGGTATATTCAGTGTACTAAACGTGATGGTGGTATCTTCAGTGTAATAAACGTGATGATGGTATCATCTGTGTACTAAACGGGATGATGTTATCTTAAGTGTAATAAACGTGACGATGGTATCATCAGTGTAATAAACGGGATGATGTTATCTTAAGTGTCATAAACGTGACGATGGTATCATCAGTGTAATAAACGGGATGATGTTATCTTAAGTGCATTATGTGATGTTATAAGTAAGATGATAGTTACAGTGTATTATGTGATGTTATATGTGTGATATCTTCAGTGTATCAAATCATGTCCAACGTTACGAAGTGAATACACTGGACAACAAATTTTTACAAAAGTCATGTTACTGAAATAAAATTAGTCAATTCTTATCAATTTTTATGTGCTGAACACGAATATGACAGTCAAATTGCAAAATTGGCTCTAGTTTTTTTGTAATCTGCAAGAAATTAATGTTTACATAACGAAATGCATTCCAATAGTAAAAGGTCAACTGTAATAGCCTACCTATAAAAAATCAAGTCATTGACTACATCTTAGATTTCTTCGCCTGTCTCTTGTACAGCTGTTCGGGAGCATCTCTGAGGAGTGTCCAGCAGTAGTCAGCCAGCATTGTAGTGGACCATTTTCCCTGGTATCTTTGTTCCATTGTTGCGATATCTTGATGAAAACGTTCGCCGTGTTCATCACTAACAATACCACAGTTGCTAGGAAAGAAATCCAAATGGGAATGAAGGAAGTGAATCTTTAGAGACATGTTGCAGCCAAGTTTCTTATACTTCATCAACATGTCTTCTACTAGTTCCTTATAGTTTTCTGCCCTAACATTTCCGAGGAAGTTTGTAGGAACTAGGCGAAAAGCATTCCATGCTTGTTTCGCGTCACCTTCCAGCAAGTTGTTGAACCGGTCATCTTTGAAAAGCTCTCGAATCTGAGGACCCACAAAAACTCCCTCTTTAATCTTTGCTTCGCTGAGTCGAGGGAATTTTTCATGCAGGTATCGGAATGCTGGCAAAGTCCGGTCAATGGCTTTCACGAAGTTCTTCATCAAACCTAGTTTGATGTGAAGGGGTGGTAGCAAGATTTTCTGAGCCTCAACCAGAGCTGGGTGTTGGATATTCTTCTCTCCAATGGCTACATTCTGCCTGTGAGTCCATTCCTTCCTCATGTAGTGCATTTCCCTTGCTCGGCTATCCCACTCGCATAAGAAACACATGTATTTTGTATATCCTTGCTGCAGTCCCATTAAAAGGGCAACTACCTTCAAATCACCACAGAGGTGCCAGCTGTACTTGTTATACTCAATGGAATTCAGTAGCTGCCTTAAGTTATCGTATGTCTCTTTCATGTGGACAGCATATGCTACTGGAATAGATGGAAGAATGTTTCCATTGTGCAAAAGCACAGCCTTGAGACTCAGTTTCGAAGAGTCCACAAATAGTCTCCATTCTTGTGGGTCATGAGTGATTTTTAAAGCATTCATGAGGCCCTCAATATCGGAACAGAATATCAGATTACTTTCCTTTCTGAAGAAAGGCTCCAATTGCTGGTGGCGCTTTCGATATGCAGTAATTGTGACATCTTCTTCTAGAAGATTCCATTGTTGGAGTCTTGATCCTAGCAATTCTGCCTTGTTCTTTGATAAGTCCAAATCACGAATCAGGTCATTTAGTTCTTCCTGTGTTATTCTGTGTGGGGTTGATGATGCACCACAGTGAAAATCTGGATCACTGCATGCTGATGGACCAGGAGAAGAACAGGTCGACTCACCTTTGTCTTCGTCAGATGAATCAAGAGAATATTCTGCTGGAGGTTCTGGAATAGGAAGTCCCTCACCATGTGGAACTGGTCTCAATGCAGACGGAATGTTTGGGTAGACTATTCTCGACTTCTTTCGCTTCGTTATTCCGCCGGAAAGAGGAGGAACCAAGCAGAAGTAACAGTCATTTAGGTGATTGCTTGGCTCTCTCCACACCATTGGGACTGCAAACGGCATTGATGACCTTTTGCAATTCAACCACTGTGAAAGCTGTGTTGTACATGTAGCACAGCATATATGCGGAGCCCAAGGCTTGTCTTGGTCACCAACCTTGCATCCGAAGTAAAGATGATATGCCTTCTTCACTTGAGAATTGATACTTTTCTTCTGGTTGGCAAATGTCACTTCCCCACAAATATAGCAAAAATTGTCCACGGTATTAACACACTTTCGAGGCATTACTGTTCTTTATTGTACGTAAATGGATAAAATAATAAGTTTTATGTAACAGTAGCTTGAACTGTCTCGCACAACGTCTAAAATATTTTAAATGCTGAACCTATCTGATTGGGCTTTATATAGTACACTGCTTACGTCAGCTTCAGCAGCCGCCTGGCATTAGTATAATAGGCCTACACATGTATAGTACACTGCTGACGTCAACTTACTTCAGCAGCCGCATGGCATTAGTATTGCATTGCATCAGAAAATGATGCAATCAACTGTGGATGATGTGAGCATGATGGTATTATGCAATGTTACATCATTATTCCGGATGTTGCTGCAGTCCTACTGGAGAAATTTACACAGTGAAACATAGAAAATGAGGTATATATGAATATCTTCAAAACGAGAGCCAATACAAATTTTTCACGGTTATATTCGTGTTCGGCACACCAAAATACTACAGATTAGGGCCTTTTCAAGTCAGTAATGATTTCACTGTTGACCAGTGATATCAGTTGTACAGACTCGTACAAAAAGCAATACGTTTTCATTAATTTTCTATATGATACTGTGTCTATTTTATGATAAAAATGTTAGATTCCTTAATACTGAGACAAAACTTCGATGCTATTCAAACACGCCGACCGTATGTCTAGAAAACTATTTGGATGTTTTCCCACATAATTTGATTTCTAATATAGGATGTGCTCAGTCAAAACTATTTCCGACTACCATTCAAAAACATACGTTATTTGAAAATGGTATCTTTCTGTAATATATATATATATATATATATATATATATATATATATATATATATATATATATATATATATATATATATATATATATACATATATATATATAATAAGCCTGACATAGCTCTACTAGAATAAAGCTTCACTTTTAATTGAGAGGCGGGGAATGGCATTTCCTCGTATCTGTATTCCCTTGGAACTAATCCGTTCCTGATATTAGTCCACTGCATTTGCTTACATGGGCACTGGAAACCAACTCAGTTCCAATAGAGCGTGATGTTATTATTTCACAAGGTTATGTTTACTTTCGTAGAAAGACCGGTATATATATATATATATATATATATATATATATATATATATATATATATATATATATATATATATATATATATATATATATATGAACGATCTATATATAAAGGGAAAGCTTTCAAACGAAGAAAATAATATGCTTGACTAAATTTCAGTACGATGACAAGAAACATCCAGTATTGCCTGTGACTGAAAATATTCTCTTTTCTTTTTATTTTACACATATAAATGAATCTGCTACAATGCCAGTAAGGTTTTATACCAGTCTAAAATTTCACGACTACTTTGTTCAAAGAGCATATCAGCACAAGTTATTGAAACCATTGATTGTTATTTTACATTTTTAAAAGTAAAATTCAGCAAGGAGTTAACACTACGTTCATTTTAAATAAAATATCAACTCTATTCCTACTTTCAAATAAAATATTTAGGTTAATTTCAAACTGTAAGTTTTATGTTTGCTCCAAAATACCAAGTTAAAGAAGGTTGAATATTTACATCCCTTTAAGAACCATTCATTACAGATAACTTACAATTCCATTTCGACGTTTGAGAAGAAATAAAGTAAAAGAGTATTTTCTCACCCATTTCCAATGGAAAGAACAAAATAAGTGGAACAAACAAACCAACATCTAAAACTAAGGGTTGCTTGTTGTAGCTTGAATTTTCATGTGTAAGTTCGATAGTGCAAACAAACAACTGTAATGAACGAAAACTGTCTATAATCTATTTCTCATGCATGTTTCACAATGAAACTGTGCGAGTATACTTGAACGTTAAACAGTGGCGTCATTCGGGTTGGTGTCACCCAGTGCGGTAGCTCATGGTGTCACCCCCATGGTCCTCCTTCTGTAACAGACCATACAGAATCCTTAGTAATGTCATTTTGGTGTCACCCCCTCTGATGGTGTCATGTATTTAACTATGATCGGTTATCCGCTTATGAAATCCGACTAGACCGAGCAGTGTGTGCTCTGTAAAATTTGCAATTTTTCATTTTGGTGTCACACCTCTGAGATGATGTCACCCGGTGCGGTCCGCACCCCCCGCACCCCTCTAGCGACGCCACTGACGTTAGATGTTTCATATGCGCTCAGTTTAATCTACCATCTTTCTAAGACACTAATGCATTAATAAGATGCTAAACTAGGCTATTGTCTTTGTTGTTGTCAATTTTACCGATGTTATTTTGTCTGCGTGCTTTCCAATTTTGTAAAATTGTGTTATGTTGCTTTTGTTTGTGCATGTGTATCAATGGGGGGGGGGGACGTTTTTAGTTTAATGTTTTAATATATTTACTTTATCTAAATGATTGGCATCACAGTTTGAATAGTAGCTTGTGACTGATACGTTCTAACAGTTAAATCATTTTGTACAAAAGAGTTCCTAGCACGGTTATCAAAGGCTATGGGAGCATTTTTTTATTCCGATGGGCACACGTAACATTTTTGTGTCAAGAAAAGTTGACTATAAGGGCAGATTTATATAAAGACAAGTATACTTGATATTTTAATAACAATGTACAAAGGACTATAATATAAAATACTTCAAAACACTTAAGTTGGTTAGGAATCGATTTAGGATAACAAAAATACCAGCCCTTGGACGGAAATAGAATTTAAAGCTCATTTTAGAGAAATATATCATTGATTGAAAAAGACTAAAGTACTGAAGTGCATCATTTATCTAGTGTAACACTGAGTACGTCGTTTGACAGATAACACTTGATAAACTATATATATCATAGTGTACAAGAGATACTTAAAATAGTGTTTTAATATTTTATATACAGGTGTGTTTTTCTTAATACGACAGGTAATACCTTGCGCAGAGAGAGATTGGCTAAGGGGTGATGTACTGAAAGTTTCGAAGGCAAGGGTTTAACATTCAGATTGCTACAAAAAACAACATTTAAGACAATGGGGTTTACATGTAAGTATACGATACAAACTCAAATGGCGACACGGGAAACGGTTTCTTGTTTATATTCGTGACCGCCTTTCAGAGAAATTGATTCCCTCAAACTTTTCTGGTTTTGCAGGACCAAATACTACTTTCTACAGGAATCATGAAGGTTTACAAGAGCCGTTGAACTAGACCCGTAAATCTAATTTTAATGGAAGTTTAAATGCGGGCTTACATCCATGAAAAGCTGCTACGGATTATTAGTGCAGCTACAAAATGGACAAAGAGTGATGACTTATCTCATTATCACTCACGATCTCTGATCCATTTGCATCGAGAATAGACCCCTAGCACTTCGGTACGTTTGTGGTAATAGATGCTAAATCAGGATATTTGGGGGTTTGGTCAGTTGCTACAACTTGCCTAATATTTGTTTGCCGAGTCGGAAAAGAACGATATTGTTTTCAATTGTATTCATCGAAAGAGTAGCGCCTGGGATTGTTTGGCCTTTAAATGAATGGCGAAGAAAACAAGAATTCACACATGACTTATCATTGAATGAATAATACTTTACATCAAACACCGCATTCTACCTGAGTTGCTTCGTTGGTGACGGTGTAAAAAATAATATAATTTGGAACGAATCCAGCAATGAACTAGTGATAATTTGTGTGCAACCCCGCAGCATGTGACAGTCAACATGAAGCCAACTTCATGTAATGTCTCCGTTATAGTTAGGGAATTTAGTTAACTCAGTGCTACTATCAGCTTCATATAAGTTAGATAGTTCAATTAGCTGTTTATTATTATTATATATATATATATATATCCTTCTGGACTCCATGCTTGATTAAAGTTGATCCTCTTTACATGTTATCTCTTCAAGACGGAATCTATCGTCTACTTTGTTCTTTCACATCGCAACTGAAAACTATGCTTGTTGATGACATCGTGTATATTATCTGAAATTCAAGGACCCTTTTATAGCTCAACTGTCATTCTTTTCTTTCGCAATACATACTTACAGCTATTCTTGACATTGAAACAAAATCTCGTGGAATAAGATTTATCCACACTAAATGTTCCACGATTTCCATGGCGTTCTTACCTCCCTAAAAGGACAACTTTATTGACGGGTCTTCTGTGGTGTACATTAAGTTTCCTTGAAATTTTATTCACCAACACTAAAACTATGTCATCAGATTTCTGTAAACTTAATAGATGTTTTTACTGTCAGTGAAGTACTGATCTGATTAAGTGTTTTACGGCACAGTAACATTTTGAACGTTGTATCGTGCCGGAGAAAAGGTAAAATAAGGTACCTTGTCCAAGATCACCACTGAAGCCGATTCGTGATAGGAATCGGACCCGCACGCATCTGCCCATCTGGTCATGACTCCATAAGCACCGAGTCACATCAGTTCCTTATCGTTGGAAGGTCAGATTTACGACACATTTATAGTTTGAAGGTTATTTCATGAAACGCATAAGAGCACATTGCCTTCCCACGAACATACCATAGGTTAATTCGATGGTTGAAAACGAATCCGCATCTTTCTGGTCATGAATTCGATACCCTGACCACAAAGCCACCGCGGCTCACTATTAATGGAAAGAAAGCGGTTTTGTTCTTTCTTTCTTTATACAACTTGGCAGTCCGTTATGCCAATGTTAAGAGTTTTCTTCTTTGCAACTAAAGATGGAGTCTCTATATAGCCATCTGACTGCGATTAAGTATGAAAAGAAAATATGCAAGTTTGAGTTCTTGTCCGTTTCACAAATGTATTACAAGAGTACGCCTCTCTCTCTCTCTCTCTCTCTCTCTCTCTCTCTCTCTCTCTCTCTCAGGATTCAAGAACTAGTAGCACACCGAATAAGTTGTCTCGAAAGTTACTCATTCTTTTAGAATTTCTTCGTATGTCTGTAACGACCGATTTATTCGTTTTGATGTCCAGCCCTGCTTTAAAGGTAAATATAAGTATTGAATTTACATTTTAAAGGAGAAGTTAACCCCTGGCAATTATATAAAATTATGCCCATTTTCCTCTCCCCCTGGAAGATCAAAGCATTCTTAGATTTCTATATCAATGCCAGTCATTAAAAAGACTCAGAAGGCAACAAACGATACAAATTATTTTGTTTATTCTTTGCATTTAATCAAATAGTCGGAATTGAAAAGGTACCGATCAACTGATTACAAAAAGATACGGCAAATATCCATTGTCCGTAAAGGCCGAATTACTAGAGTTCAGAAACAGTTTACCAGTCTTTTCTATATTGAAGCGTATTTCGAAATGAAACTTCTAGTATTAACTGTAGCAAAGATACCATAGCCTCGTCGAGAGGAAACCCAAAGGAATCTTCTTTTCAGATAAATAAATGAATACTTAAACATAATTAAAGTAATTATCTTTGTAAACAAGTGACGTTCCTTTCGAACTCTATGGTTTAGATGACAACAAGAAACACTTAAGTGTGTGATCTTCTACACTGTATGTCAAGAAATATCCCAGTATTGATCTTCATCCATGGAATGAATAGAACTAAGCCTTAAATATTTAATGAACATCTAAAAATAAGCTGCACTACTTACGTATATATGTTTCTCGGTGCCAATAATATTCTAACGAGTAAACTTAGCAGAAAATATTCGTCAAATATTCTGGGTACATGCACACTGGATCTCGTACTACACCAGTAGCTTTGTTAAATATACGTCATTGTAAACGGACACTCGAAATATTAACTTAACCGTGTTTCCGATGCATTTAAGATTTTTTTAAAAACCCCAGTTGTGTTTTAATAGCATCAGGGACATTGTTATCCTTTTGTATACAGTCAGCCTTTTAGTAGTCACAGGTCCTCCAAAACGTCTGGGTGGAATTTCACCGAAATTTGTAGTTGCCCTTGTGGTTTTCATCTGCGATAGCGGCATCATAATGGGCTGCTGACCCTGGAAACATGGCAGGAATTCAGATGTTAAATGCATTCCATTGTCAGTTCTATTGGCGTTTTCCAATATTTTCTCAACATGCCAAACATATGTTCGCATAGCTGAATGACGTATTGAATTCGGATTTTGCATTATGGGAACACTATCTTAAAGTGATCAACTTGCAAACCAACTCTTGCCATCTTGTTACTAACAACATCACGTGAAACAAATTCAAACGCAGAAAAGTGCTTGTAAATTATTGACAGTCTGTTGTACTTGTAGACAATATGTATGTATGAATGATTGAAATGTCCAGGAAAGAAAAGTTGTAGACTTCGAGCATCAATGCTATATTCACAACTTTAATCATAAACTAGAAGACCTATTAAAGGAAGATCAAAACAAGAAAGAAAGAAAATAAAGGTGCACATTTTATCCTATTTTGCCTGACATGTACACACGAGACTGGCACTCACGTCCCTAACTTTGGGTAGCTAATCATGCCTGTGAAACGTGTATGCAAGAACCTATATTTTGCACAATGGTGAGACAGATCGAATTTGTTCAGTTACCTTCACCTTGTTCAAGTGAGTGCCGTCCGGTCTTTTTATTATCGTTATTATTATTATCATTATTATCGGGTTTGTTGCTGTTGTTGCTGCTGCCGTTGTTGTTAATGCTGTTTCTCTGCAGTCAGTCATGTTTGTAACGCTTTTGCTGCTGTTCAAAATATTATTTAACTGCAATCTTTGAGATGAACATCACTGAGCAGTTTTTACAGAGTCTACCTAATACGTGAGAACTTTACGTACTGATCTTATCTCTTCAGGTAAGTGTTAGTCTGTCATGACTTTCCATACGTTGGGAACATTCCACCGTTCAGATGGAAAAAGCAACCCTTCTGAATTGAACATACGATTGTGAATATACAAGCGGATTGAAACGAAGACAAACTCGAACATCCTATCTTACTTTCGATTTCTGAGTTTGCACGAAATAGCTTGGAAATCCTTGTATTTAAGCCTATTAGTGACGAACAGTGGTGGATACAAATAGCTGTCACTTGCCAAATTTAAATTCGTAGCTAGTTTTAGCAAGTATATCGTGGATTTGAGTGTTTATATATGCGTAAAGAGCATGTTTATCTTTTTCAGTAAACTTTGCTACTATGTTTTTGCTAAATTGCACTTAATCAAATTTTAGGAACGAATATGACTGTATATGGAGTAAGCCAAACCGGTGTCTTTAGATCCTATTTTATCACGTTATTGGGTTATAAGGTTAAACGGGAAAAGATACACAATGGCCATGGCGGTGTTTGCGGACACTCGGTGGGATAATGCGCGGTCGGGTTGTGATGTGGTAGTGAAGTGGTATCTGTAACCAATAAATAATAAAGGTGGAGATATGTTGCCATGTCGAACGACTTCTCGTGAGAAACTGTATTTATAAAAGGTGCGGAAATTTAACTGTCACAGTTAAACACTATTATAGACATATGACAAAGGTAATTAAATATGTATCAATAATTTGAAACTTGCAGCCTGTCATTAGTCCAATGATGTTCAAGTGTGTACAGATTCGTAATAAATCAGGACGGATGTACTGTAAAATTTGTCACCCACAGTTCTGTACTTTGCACAATCAAGAAAGTTAGGAATGTCAAATGGGTTTTGTCTATGCAAGCACGGAGTCAAACTGAATTTTGGGTATCATTAGGTAAGCTTTTGAAATTCAAATTTTTACAGGAAAAAATATCGATGGTATGTCTGTTTTTCGATCCCTGCATGACTATTAGCGATTCCGTTGATAGAATCACCTATGTGGGCTCACAACTATGCATGGTACTAATCAAAGAATAATTCAGAGCAGTTATTTCCAATATTAAGACCTGTTACGATGGGACTGCATAATTACCTGGACTATTTACATCGTCACAAGCAACGGGCGACAGTCCGCTTCTCTCCTTCATCATTGTTTGCTGTCTGTGCTGAGATTTCCTTGTTTCACATGAATATGCATAAACCAGCTTAACCAATCACTGAAAGCGCGAGTAACAATTGTATGACCCAACACGACCTTTCAGTCTCTTTGAACGAGACAATCAAACGGACTCTTTCAATGAAGTAGAAGAGATTGCTACATTGTGTTGCTGATGACGTATTTTCTTTTTCTGCGTATTCATGAAAATCATTGAAATATCAAAACAGGCAGCCACGAGTGACAAAGGAGCGTTAGCTGAATGTCATCCCTGGTTTGAGATGATGGTTTATTTACAATCAGATATCAAGGCCGGATGATTTCCGCTGTGTAGGCTGATTACCAGAAGAATGTATGAAAATACACCCGAATAATGGATTGTACTACACGAAGGCCAGTCTTTTTTGTTCTGTTTTATTTTTTCTTTCTTTCTTTCTCAAGTCACTTGCTGACTTGGCTCTTCTTTTGTTCAATAGACAGCACATGGACAATTCATAAACAGTGTTTAGGTTTCTGATCTGGATACTGTATTATGCTAACGCTGTTTCTTGAATAGACAAGTACTTGAACAGTACATGCTGGAGAAAACTTCATTTTAATTTGTGGGTCACAGTCGCTAGACAAGGTTTCGATATGTAGATAGGGTTAACGTATCGGACCCTTGGCTAGTCTAGAGGCTTTGGGGTTAGCGTCTAATAATTTCGCAGTTTCCGAGCATCAGCGACATGATTAAAAACGTTCAAACGGTATATAATTTGCCAATAATTACGAATTGTATAAATAACATATGAGTTTCAAGTGATGAAAACGAAAAAAATATCGACAGGCACATTCTCAGAATTAATTTGAATATTTACCGGTAAACTGCCTTGTATTTTTCTTATCGCTTAATGTTATTATTCATCGGATGAGGAATTTGCAAGTGCATTGTATATAAACATTTATTTAATATGTAGTACTCTAATATATTTGCGCTATGAAAACCTTGCCGAGCTTGCTCACTTGTAAGCGGGCTGAACTCGCTACCGAAAGGGTGCAGGTTCGATTCTTGTCAACAGAACAGTCCCATTCGACAATCGCGATGTGTTCTTGGGCAGAACCCATTACTCAGTTTGCGCGAATACTAACTAACCTCCTTTTGCTGCTGCACTATAGACATCAAACCGAAAAGAAACCATTGCATTCCACAAAATCGACCCCCACCCCAGTACAAATTGATTAAATGGTCAGTACCTTGCATTTACAACAGTATAACTAGCATCACCATGCTTAAAGACTTCTTAACTGCACGTATGACTTGTGCAAAAACGAAGCGTTTTCGTCAGACATACTTGTTTATCAATTGTAACTCGTATCTTATTTCAAAAGAACATTAAGTCAATGTTTAATTTTAGGAAGCAACTGCGAACAGTTAAGTCTGGATCAGTCAAAGGGTCTCCTGTTTATCAAGACTTTTTCATCTAACTTAATAAGATTCTCGCATGATATATTTGAAGCCAGTAATATCAGGACAAGACTCGTGCTATTAGGGATTCTGTAACGTTTATTTTTGCTTCATGTATATGGCTGTCGTTTAACTGACACTGTTTTCTTTCTTTTCCTAGACTTTTTTTCTTTGCTTATTCTTTTGCGTAGATCCGTTTTATTAACTAGGAAATACAAAACTATTTGTCTCATTTAGAAACGTTACCCGATGGATTTATGTTGGAGTAACAAAGTAATAATGAAGACTTAAGAGCAACACAATGAAAGAATCAGAGGTGTGGATCTAGTCAAACTTTTATACATATTCTAACGAAAAGTTGGTCTCATTTTTTTGCACTTAAAATATGTCATAAAACAACGTGTGAAGAAATTGTCCGCTTATTTATGACCAATAGTTATGGCAGCCTTACAGTTTTATATGGGCTTCGTTTCTAGCGATTCACATCAGATTAATACCAGGCTCTTGATGAAATTCAAGAAGCAGTTGGTCTTTTGTTAGAAGGAAATGTTAAAATGTTTAAATATTATGACTTTATATACATTTTTTAAATTCAACATGTTATTACAAAACTGAACACTAAGCGAGTTGCCATTCAGGACTCTGATCTCGCTTGGTAGTGTTTTCCAAAATTGTACATGACGTCATATAGACGGTTATCAACACCAAGAATAGGCTGCTATCGTATGCATTGTTTAAAATATACACGTAAAGGGTAGATTCAACAGGATAGTAAAATTACTGCTTAACCACTGAAAAGTCCAGACCCGACTCTTTCCCTGATAAATTAAATCCCACATGTTTTATTTATTCAGCCTTTCTGTCACCTTTAAAGTTCTCTGGTATTTAGTTCCTTCTATTGGTTGAACTACGGTTCACTTTTGAGACACACTGTAATTATAATATCATTAAATAAACATTACACGGATAAGGACCAATAGATTGCTGCGAAACTCTACCCCAACTCAGATTAAAATGAAATTACCTAATATTTCATTCGTGACTTGTAATTAGTTCTTTCATGGCAAAAAAAAAAAAAAAAAAAACAATTTGCTTGGCTGAATCTGGTAAAATAAATCACATGGTTATAAATGGCCTATTTTGCCATTTAAAAGAAAATATTTATGTCTAAATAGAGAATTTAGATTTGAGAGGGTGAGAAATCAGACGGAGGTGATTACATGCTATAACACTGCCTCAGTACGCAAAAATATATGGGTATTTCTGATGGAATGATATAAACGTTGCCTTTGTCTCGCGATCTTCGGATGCGGGAAGTCGTTGTCTCCCAAAAACCAAACTTTAAAATTTATGGATGGATAAATGATAAGGACTTCTGAGAGCAAATAAACACTGAACTTATATGTTGGACACCGGAAGACAACAGAATTTATACTTAATTGAACATGAGTTGGAAATGTCTGCAACGTCTCTCTTTATTGCCGTGGGAAATATTTTTACTCTCATATTCTTAGTAATATTAAAACGTATTGCTTTTAGATCTTGGTAATATTAAAACGTATTGCTTTTAGATCTTGGTAATATTAAAACGTATTGCTTTTAGATCTTGGTAATATTAAAACGTATTGCTTTTAGATCTTGGTAATATTAAAACGTATTGGTAGGTTCTGATTTCACACCAGGTGTTAGCAATACAGTTCTCTATTTACATAAAACTAATGTCCTCTTGACAAATACTGTAGATTTTGGTAATAGCTTCTGTCTCGGAAAAATAAAAATAAATGAATTTTGATGCCACTCCTATAATTACATTAGCCGGTTCTGTGAATTTATTTTCTGCTCCGTTTGCATATATTGGGATGCATGTATGCATACATACATACATACATACATATATACATACATACATACATACATACATACATACATACATACATACATACATACATACATTACACGAGTAAAAACTAAATTTGTAGAATCAGAGTAAACAAATGGATGAAGGTAACTTTCAACAAATGTTGACATGTATGTATATATTACCCTTATATGGCATCCGTTTAAATGCTGATTACCTGTCTAGATTGGCCCTAATGTATATAGGCACGTACTTTCTATAGCAGAATGACCCCAATAAATGAAGGGAGCGAACATTTACAATAGACTAACCCTAATGCAATGTTCATCGCGTACTCTCTGCTATAGTCTGGCCATGATATATGGAGGGAACGTCAATTCTGCTATAGGACTCACGGTACTAATTAAGTTCCCATAGTAAACCTATGCAAACACCATGATATTAAAAATTAAGTAACTTAAAATTTTTGAGTGCTCATGATCAGTATAGATGAAACCTGGATGTCAGCTTCTGTGTTGAGGAATGGATATGAGCCACCGAATTTTCTGGACCTGCATGTGCTTGAAACATGCGCTTTCAATTCCGCACCGAAGAGTCAGGTGCTAATTTTAGTAATGAGTGTTCCAAACTCAAGACTGTTAAAGGACTGAAATTCCACCAATAAAACAATGTCTCTTACAACTAGGATAAACTCTCAGAAGATTCTTTTTCCTAAAACATAGCTTACATTATTGACCAATCCTGGTCAGCCAAACCCATATATACTCTATTTTAGGTTCAACCTTTTCCAGAATGGTTCCCATTTTTCCATACCATTAGTACCGTGTGTCCTTTAGACTGACCTTATATATTAAAGGCGCATACTTTCTATCATAGTGACCAAAATGTATGAAGGGCACGTACTTTTTCTACAGACTGACCCTAATGCAAGAAGAGCACGTACTTTTACTAGAGACTGACCCTAATGCATGAAGACCACGTACTTTTACTATAGACTGACCCTAATGCATGAAGAGCACGTACTTTTGCTGTAGACTGACCCTAATGCATGAAGAGCACGTACTTTTTCTACAGACTGACCCTAATACATGAAGAGCACGTACTTTTGTTATAGACTGACCCTAATGGATGAAGAGCACGTACTTTTGCTATAGACTGACCCTAATGCACGAAGAGCACGTACTTTTGTTATAGACTGACCCGAAGGCATGAAGATACATAGATTCTTCTCCGAATAGAGCTGTAGAGTTGTACCTTGGATAAACTTGTGGAAATTAACATTTGATGTTCTATATCTTTCCTTATCTTCAGTTGCTAATCAGTACTTAGATAGTAAATATTTATTTACAACATTAAGTTTTGATTGCACTTTCAGTACATAACTTTATCCAATTTTTCTTACCAGGAGCAAGTTCTGTTTTGGAAGGTCACATAAATAATGACTACTTTGAGATATTTGATCTGGTATCAGATTTGCTTATCTTCAAACACTGAGTAGCAGTTTTCAATCTTTGCATGCAAATTAGAATAGGTGCCTTTTTCATTTTTCCTGGCAGAAATGAAAGACTGTTGTACTAGTATCAGCACAATACAAACTGTCAATGCACAAAACATATGACAGAGCAACTAATCATCTAAGACGGGGTTGAAAACTAATTCATATTGAATCAGGAGTTAACAAGTGCAGAATTGCATTTGAACACGTGATACAAATTATTTTCTGTGAAGTGATCAAAAGCATAGCTAGCAACAGAGTGGCAATGTATGGTACTCGCGCAATGTGCCCCTAACCAAGTGGAATATTTTCGCTTACCATGCACTTCGTTTACTGCATAATGTGCACAAAACAATGCACATCGTCTGACCAGGTGTGCATGTCGGAAACTTGCACTGTAACAGTGAAAGTTTGAAGCTTGTACAGTAAGGAATAAAGTGAACTTTACTTGATGATGGTCTGCTGAAGTCAGTTTTATACAGCCCAACCCCACTCCACAGGTATATAATCAAATCAGTTGAACGCTCCTTTTCTTAACTACTCCCAGTTGTACTTGAAGATAAAAGACCTAGTGTAAAATTCCAAATATTACTTTAGGTGGTGGACGTGTGAAAAACGGACTATAATACCAGTTTGAATAATGGGTCATAAACAAGGGCGCCCGCCGAATTATTTTTTGGGTGGGTGTTCGGGCAAACATGTAGTGTTCAGCTGTTAAGTTTTCCGAATGTAGGTCAAAACATGCTTAGAGGTGAAATCTATGGGAGGGTGGTAAGTCCCACCCCTTGCCTCTATGTGCAGGCGCCCGTGGTCCTAAAGATCGTAAAACCTGTTGTTGTCATTCCTTGGTCTCCAAGAAAAAGCCGAACCGTACGTAGATCATATTTCGTGTTAAATTAGATCCAGTGGTACTTTTTTATAGCTGAGGCTGACGTTTTCAACGCAGGTTTGTTAAATACGTAAAACCATACGTTTTCAAAACAGTTTAGCGATGTCACTTTAAGTTAGTAACATTTCAAGTTTAGGAATATATTTAGATTATATACTTTTACAGAAATGTGCCAATCGATCAAACAATAATACGCATTTTGCCGATCTGTACTTTCCATGAATCTTCTATTAACCTGATCCTTTAAGAGTGATAAAATGGACTGATCAGTACATGTTCCCAATGTCTTTGGCATCTTTAAAGATTGTTTCTAGATCAATAACAAAATGGTTCAAAATGGAATTCTGCTTTCTGTCATAAACAAACGTGTATCATGTAGAAATCTTAGAATTCGGCCGTTGCATCGTTATCCATTTTTGTCTTTCTCAGCTTAGTGCGGTAATATGTGTTTAGATTATAAATTACGGAATGTTTTGAAAACGTTTTGTATGTCAACATTTTGTGCTCAAACATGTTTTGCACCTACACTGAAATTGTATTTTCCAAAGTCAATAAAAGTGTGTGTAAAGTGTCGAATTTTGAATAGTATTGAACCTTAAAGTTGAATGCACTGAGCATTAAAATTGTATTCCATTTAAGCTAGAAAAGTCTTTGTGAAGGGTTACTTCGACCTTTCTTCTTTTCTCCTTTCCCACATGTCAGTGTTAAACTTGAAAGGCCAACATCTACGACTCATTGAGATTTGGCAAGGGCATCGCAACGCTGTCCTGAGAAAGTAAACATTTGATCTACCAACAATAACCGTTTGATAGGAACCATTGTCAAACAGTCACTTTCAAAGGTATGTTGATATACAACGGAGTTCAGAGATTCTAGGCTGTAAAACATCTGACGAAAGAAATGATTATCTTGGGAAAATGTTTGGAACCGCGTCGTACGATTGGTTAGAGTAAATTAGGACGTACACTTTGGAAGTAATTTGAATTTAAAGTGACGACCTTGGTCGAAATCCTTTAGTCCGAAATTTCCTGAGAGAAGATAAGCCTGGATCCGAGGACAGGGTTTAGTGCTAGGACACACAATTTCTGAAAGAGAACAACATTAAGGTACGCTATTTAAATTTTTGATTGCTTGTTTTATGCAAATGTGTTTCATATTACTAGGATCCATATTATGTATCATTTATTCAATTTCATGTAAATCTGTTGATGCTAGAGTTTTTATGCAATTTATCTCGTTAACTTTCCGGTTACTAGTTTATTGATAGAATTGACTGACTGCATGAGATTCGAATTTTTAAATCATTTCCTTTTATCTGCTAGTACGATAATGATTATCTTGAGTTAACAATAATCGCATGTTTATATCTGATTTTATAATGTTTCAATAATCTTGTAGGTTAGGGATTGCTGTGAGCTAGACTTTTTTGAACTTGATGCAATAGTAATCGAGCATGTGGTAGCGAAGGTAAAGAGATACGGTAATGTTAGATACACCGCTCTCATGTTAATTTATGGTCGGTCGCCGTGAAGCGAGAGTGATGATCTATCGAATTAGGTCAGAATTTATGCAATGTTCGTATAGCTAGTTATGCTTCTGAGTAACGTAAGTGATGAAATGTTACGAGTAAACAGTGATACGTATAGAGATTATGGAGTAATTTTGTTATGTAAAGAAACAGCTTTCTGGGAGAGACAGGACTGTCTGAAGACGGAAGTCGGAAGTCCGGAAATAGATGTCATGTTCAGAATAAAAAGGACTAGGAGGTCCAGGGAGAGATGAAGAGTTCAGAATAGGAAAACTAGAGAATAGGTAGACGTGATACACGGATCAGGAGAGGAAGTTGATGCAATCAGTCGTGGACATTGGGCTCTTTTCACCACTCTTATTGCATTATTTCTTCCCAGTTCTCTGTTGATATTCTATCTATCACTTTATATTACTTTAATGGTAGTAAGGCAGGGGACATTTTTTTCTGATTTAATCATGGTGTACTTAAACCTATTTGAAGGCAACAAAAAAGCATCACCAACGCGAATAACAAGAATATTATACGAATGACTTCAAATTAAATAGATGTGATATGGATATTGGATCAGGTTTGTTCCGTTTTCGTGCATTTCAATACAATATTCAGTGAATTACCGCAAAATGAAAACAGTACACTATTAATGATGCACTTGACCGGTCACTACCAGCATCAGCTGCTCCCTTCTAGCCATGAACGGCTACAGGTATGAGTAAAACAAAAGCCGTACATAACCATGCTGGGCTATGTGCTAATTATTCCAAGTACTCAGGATGCAAATATATCCACGAAATATCAAATTGCCTGAATTCTGTCCATTTCTCCATTTCTTACAGTACTACCAGTTTGTAAGCTATTATATGTGTTGAATATTGTAATTGTTTTTTATTTATTTTTTTTATTTTTTTTTATTTGCTTTGTTTTTCGTTTTGATGGTTTCAATGCATTATTTCCAGAACATACTCATAGACTGCCTCTTGAAAGTTTTAGTAATATTCAGTTAATGCTAGCACAAGGACATCTTCGCTAGCCAAAGTTCCAATAACCCTATCTACACCTCGGCGGATTTAACAAATATATTGGAGCTTTGTCCTAGCGAAATCTATTGGATTTCATTTGTTTCCACCCTTAGTATGTAATGCCAGAGAACCAATAGCGTGATGCATTGTACATTGGACGAAAACGGTGGGGGCAATTGACCTAAAAAGGATACTTTGAAAGTTTAACATTAATAAACGTGCATAGCACATATTAAATACATGGAGAGGCACTTTTTCCTCTGTTCATTAACAATTAATTAACCTTCCACGTGGGAATAAAAACCTAGGTGTCCCGATGTGACGTCATAGTGGCGACCAATCGCTACTGGCGTCACATACTGCTTGGTTGACACCTAGTGCAGCTAATGCAGACTGAATTGGTATCTATCCCCACTCGAGTATAGTCTTACATTCAGGCCGCTAGCGTCTATGAAGCCAGTCATTTTGATCCAAGATCTGACAGCTCAGTTGAATAGTACCTTTGTTTTGCACAGTAATGCCTGGGGGATGAGCCTCTAATTCCTTCCCCCGGGATCAATTAAATAGTCCGCTTATGGACATTAACCAGACGTACATGCCCGTATGGGCGAAAAAGTCTATAATTTAAATGGCGATGATTCAACGTCGAAAAGATGAATATGTACCAGAGAGAGGCTCTAATTCCTTCCCCCGGGATCAATTAAATAATCCGCTAATGGACATTAACCAGACGTACATGTCCGTATGGGCAAAAGTTTCTATAATTTAAATGATGATGATGATCATTACAGGTGTATTTTAGTGAAATATAGTTGTGCCAACACGGTCCTGCACAAAAAAATTGCTTATTTATCAATCAATTCAAGTTGTGTGTTCCCCTTTTCTCGGTCACATAGAACAGTGTTAACATTTGAACATGATTTGACTTTTGATTGGATGTGGTGGCTTGCCGCCAAATCCAATGAAATTCACAGACCTGAAGCACATAATTGTCTGCTCGTTACTCCAAGATGTAGATAGGGTTATCGGAACCATGGCTAGCGAAGATGGCACAAAGATTGCTTGTACACCTTTCCGTTCATATTAGCTAAATATCTGGGCATGTTCAAAGATTGCCAGTTACATGTTTTCAATCATATTAGCTAAATACTAGTACAAGACTACATGTAATGGTCCCTCTATCATGTTACAAAAGTAAACTTCCTGTTCTGTGCCGTTTCCTGTGAGAAAAATAGTCGGAGGATTTTGTAATCATTCAGGAAGACTTTGATGGCACAGTTAATATTCCTAGAAGCTGTTTGGCAAATACATTGAATGACATTAATCACTAGCTTTCCCAACTATAGAGCTTCTTGACATAAACGTAGAACTTAAGTTTTTAAATTATCGTGACATTGGCTTTATGGATAGAGCGACGTTGTGGTTCTTGGAAATAAAATTGCATTACTAATTAATTTCAAACGCTTCGGGTATGACTTCATACCGAAAAGAACTTCTGATTGAAAGAACTTGTCTCACAGATATGTGAGGACGAGCATGACAGTCATCTTTATCAATTGTTTGGAACACTAATAAAAAACTGAACAACTGTCGTGATCTTTATCAGACCGAAATTTTCATACTTACCGCTGTATGTATAAATACAAATCCGAAAATCTTACGGTTCAAGTTTTAAAAGGTGCTTTCCTCATATAAAGTGTATATTCACCTTACCGCCAGCGCATTACATGAGTTCTATTAAAAATTTTCCCCACAATAAATATATGCCATCCATTAAAGAAAATATTATCCAGCTGGTTTGCTGAGGCTGTATTGATATGATTCAATAAAAGACTATCGGCACATCATTGCAATTCAGGCCATTGCTAATTTACTACATTAGAGTCTACCGGCCACTACAGGCACGTCAACACCATCAGCGATTACATTAGTTGGAATACGACAATAGTTTATTCAGAACTGTAAGTTATTCTGTACAATTTTAATTTGTATTCTAAGGAAACAAATTATTTGTTAAATTTGTACAAAGCTTATTGCTTCTCAGTCTTTTATATTACTTATTTTAGGAATACATTTTAAGTAATAAACAGAAATAGACAATATACCACTGAATGTGTACGAAGAGGTGTAACGCGTAAATGCTAATTAACGCTGATTGATCAGGACAAACTAATTTATTCAAGACATTCCCTGGGTTAACGGAAATAAGCTACTGTTGATGCCAATACAATATTTAGATTTGGCACAACTTCGCTTTCCAAGTGGACTTTAAGATGATCCCGTAGAGCGTAACTATTTCTCCACCTCTTCCCGGCATGGGGTACCTCACACCATTTTCTAGATCTTTGTTTCCTCGCCTTTCTTCCGATCTGAAATTCACTGACAATCGCGAACTTTGTTTTCGTAATTTTTCCCACGTTTTCTAGCCTGAAATATACAACTTCATGATTACTCACGTTAATTTGGCTGCTGCGGCAACCAATCAGTCAAGCTTTATGGCGAGTTACGCACTATCACTACCAGATGTGTCTATCAGTCGCGAAATATCCCTGCGGTGTAGGGTATCGTAATCCTCAAACTTGTCGGAATCACTTCATTTAACAGCTCTCAAGGCACCGCTTAGACATATATTTATTTCACGGGACCCGCGGTATGTGAAAGTTTACTTCCTCGTCAGATAGGATAGCGTTTTAATCATACATTATCTAAGGTTTCATACGAAAAAAGGGCTAATCTTGTGTTATTACTTGGGGAGAAGGGCTTGACAACTTTGAGGAATCGAGTCCTTGTGATGTATGTCTTTATAAAATTCAGTTTAATTTAATTTAGTTTACATGTTAGATGTTAAATAATTACAAGTTGGACCAATATTTCCATGGCATCAATATTTAGAACAAAAGATTTAATATGAATAATTTCTTAAAATAATTGTACGTTATTGATTTGTCATTTTCTTTTTCGATAAATATCTCCTTTTTGTGCTATGGCCCGAATCACACATTAAGCTCTACCGAGTGGCGTCACCACGGGGGATGCGGACCGCACCGGGTGATACATTCAGAGGGAGTGACAATAAAACGACTGTCTATAAAAATTTTGAATTTTTGTGCAGGAAGGAGGTCCGTGGGGGTGACACCATGAGTTACCGCACGAAACAGTCTATAAATGTTTTGAATTTTTGTGCAGGAATGAATTCTATGTGAGTGACACCATGAGTTACCGCACTGGGTGACACCAACCCTAGTGACACCACTGGCTCTACCTTAATATACAAAACATTGTTTTTAGTTAATGTGTATTATATATTTCCTGTCGGTTTATGCCAAACTTCACTAAATAACGAATTTCTACGAAATTTCGTAACAGAGAACAAAGATGTATTTTAACTATAGTTTTCGTCATTTCAGGCGTATCTACAGAGTATATGGTTGTAGTAAAACGCATATGTGAGTAATTATGTATGTATGTATCTATGTATGCATCTATGGTAATTCTGTATGTATGTATGCCTGTAGTATTTTCAGGCACCTGAGCACAACAGTAACTATACAATGTCAACTAAAGGTAATTCGTAAATACAAGAAAAAATTAGGAAAATAATCTGTACCCTTCCCAAAAAGTTTAAAACTGAAGCACAGCAATATATAATATAAAAGGCAACGACATTGAAAGTCTCTTAAAGCTATATACTATACAAGATAAAGAAAAACACGGACCATTAATACGAATATATTAATAAAGGCAGTGGCCTGCCTAGTCTATCCGAAATCCTCAATTTGTACGCGTGAGAAAATGACAACAAATAAAACGTTTGACAGTATTGCGATAGGAAGATATTTTATTATTGGATGTCGTATGCAAATACCAACAAATAATAATATCGACTATAAGGAAAAATTTTAACATCGATAAAGTAGTTTATAAAGATAACTGCTAACTTTTTAAAAAGTAGTTCTACAAGTGCAGTGGTTAGCGCTTGGACATGACGATAGACAGACACAACCCGGCTGAGATAGGCAGGACCAAGACCAGACGAGCAAGACTGACAAATCAGCAGGATTTCAAAATAAAACAGCACAAGACTCGCGACGTTCTTGGTGAAACAGAGACAAATACAATTTATAAATGATCAATTATCTTTGTATGTAAGAAGGTGGAAGTAACTGTTATTTGTATTTTTTTAAATCTACAATCGAACACACGACGGTTAACATACAACACGCTCTGTATAGAGACTAATACCCTGTCTTTATTATCCAGCACATCACACTATAGTATCCAACACGCTCTGTAGTGACATATACCCCGTCATCTAATATCTAACAACCAACACTATACCATCAACACCCTACATCTGCTATCGGATACTCCGTGCGTGGTGATTAATACCTAGTCATCTACTATCCAGCACCCCACACTATGTCATAAATATGCTGTACGGAGTGACGTACTACCTATATATCCGAAATTTATATATCAAACGTTGTCTACACCTCAGATCATACTGGAGTTGTCAGTAAATTTGCACATATTGTACTTATGTTATAAATATAGTTAAGCAAGACAACCAACTCATAATAACAATAACATGGACGTGACTGAAACTTGCACTAAACTTCGGAAAATGTAACGGACTTAAACGGAGATTAGAAAGGCTCCGCAAGATCGGATTATAATGACTGAGACTATAAGTAATACTAAACTTCCGAACTGTCGTGGATTTTAGCGGATAATGAAGAAAGAAAAAAGACGGAAGAGTAAAATTGCTGGCCTTGATTTGAAACAGTACCAAAATTCTGCAAATGATGAGCATTTTTGAGGGGATTAAAAAATATGGAATAAATGTTAAACGGTTGGTCTAGACTAAAAGTAATACAAGAATTCTGAATTCATACGGTTGGTGTGATGTGATGTGATGTGATTTTGATTTTTAACGTAGCTTTAACAATTTTTCAGTTATATCACTACGATGTCTGCAGTGTGGCAGTTTATAGTGATGTCTAGCACTGGGGCATCATGCCGCAGACATGTAGCATGATGTCCCACCCAGTCACATTATCCTAACACCAGGCCGACCAGTCCTAACAGTAACCTCTTAATGCTCAACGCCAAGCGAGGCAGCTGTTAGTACCATTGTTGTAAGTCTTTGGTATGACTCGGCCGGGGATCGAACCCACGACCTCCCGCATCCGAGGCGGACGCTCTAACCACTAGACCACGGTTGGTTGCAGAGACTGTAAAAAAATTTGGAAATTTTTTAATGGGGGGGTTGAAACTTCTTTATTCTTCGACAAATTCCGTCTTACTTAGAAATTTTAGTTGTACGTTCAGGCTCAGTCGTATTTAAAATATTAATCTCCGCTAACATCCGTATGAGTTTCGGAATTCTAGTACTACTTTTACATTACAACTCCAGATTTCCCCATAAAAAATTTTTTTAACACTTTTTGAATATAGAATTTCCTGTACATCCCAATAAACTCAGTTCATTCAATGCTGACATTCACAGCCCATGTTAAACCAATGAACAAATTTAACATAGAATTTCCAGTTTGTTCCCCAAGGGGCTCCTAATGTACGTCCCCCAGTGCGCTAATGCAGCAATTAATGTTCCGATTGGATTGTTCCTAAGGAGTTCCGACTGAAATCTTTAGCTCTTCCACTGGATAAACATGCTATCCCACAGCCATTATAAAATATTTATCTGTCTTTTACCACTGACATTTCGGAGAAAAAATATTGATTGAAGCAGATTTGTATAAACAAGATATTTGGGTGACGAACGATTTTGAAATATTGTATGAAAAGTTGCTAATATTAGCAGATATCGAAAAATTGCAGATATATAAAAACAACATGAGGTAAATATATAAGTAAATCAGAAATACCACAGTTTTAAGTTTTCTTTTTATTTTTATTTTGTTTTGGAGGTCAAGGTGGGTCTTTTAATGAGCTCAACGATATGTTAACGACTTGATTAAATACAAATATTTATTGGCATCACTTTTTCGCAACATCTGTATTAATTTTGAGTTGCATTATTACCAATAAGGACTCAAGCTTTGTTTACGAAACTGTAAAACTTAACGGAGCATAAGCAATAAAGTTATTGTATGACACAAAATCTCATTGAAAACTTTGGATGGTGCCGATGATATCAACGAGAGATTAATACTTCATACTTCAAGCTGCTGTGAAAATATCCAACTGCGATAAATACCCGTTCACACGCTTACAAAATACGTTCTCGCACACGCCCTTTGTTGTCACTGAGCAAAACTCTACGGAATATACAGATTTAGTGAATTCCTTGGTTCACACTCCTTCTAAGACTTATGTTGGCACCCCATGACTCCGTTCCAGCAGATGCTGGTAAAGAGTTGGAGGTGTCACCCTGTTTTTCGTTTCTAAAGGTCATGGTTTTGTGATTTATGTATCCCCCGTCCTCCCAAATGTAGATTTCATATGTGATATTGTTTTATTTCGTATTCATTTTGTTTTATATAAACTTTTTAATTTTGTTATTATGTTGTTTGTTTTTTGTGGGGTTTTTTGTTTTTTGTTTTTTTGTTAAATTTATTTATTTATTTTCGTCAGGGTTGATTTTTGTTTCGTTTCGCCATATATCTCGAGTTGTCCCTGTATGCGGATTCTGAGTTGTACTCCGTTCCCATTCGGTACGCATGTCGGTTTCCATTTAAGTTGATATGTTTAGTAAGGCCACTTCATAATATTCTGATACCCCTGCTGAGGTTTCAGTGGTAATACATTTCAGCTAAAGCGAATGAAAGAAATGGTTCCGCTCGCTTGTCAATGTTGAATGGATCAAAAAACTGTCTTGACATCTGCCAGAAATGGTTATCATCATACGGCACCAAATTCAATCCACATGACGAAGCCAAACATTGGATTTGATAGAAATAGGTATATTTTAGATATTGTCTAAATAACAGAAAATTTTTTAAAAAATCAGCGCTATACAGATAAGAGTAGAATCACATTCCTTTGCTACAATGTGATGCGTATGAATGAGATCTTGAGAAAGAAAATAAGTTTAGCAAAACTAGAATTTCATTCTTTCTCTTCGATATTCATTGTACCATTCTCACAAAACTCGTGCGGGCAGAAACCTTACTAATTGCCCCTCGAATAAAATTATCAAGAAAACTAACCTACTTTTGATTACCAATTCAAGACCTTTTCCGAATCGGGAAATCTAATGGATTTATTCTCTTTTCGCCCAAATATAATCACTAATACATATTGGTTTCCAGTCTACCGGTGATTTACCCAGTGTAAGCACATTTATACATGTGTATCTGATTGAGGGTTATGGATGAAATTTTTGCAGACTTGACTTTTATCTAGATTGTAGATTGGACTTTAATATAATGTTCTTTCTTTTTTAGATAACATGTTGACTTAGCTTTTGGAATTTCGAATGTTCTAGAAAGAAAGTTGTTTCCAATTTTATGGAAATTTCCATGTCTAGATCAATTAGCGATGAGTATAAATTATGGACTTGGTAAACAAAGTATTCCTTCCTGCTGTAATATCATCATGTGGAATAATTGACAGTTGTGTTCAGACATAATTTGAAAGAAATTATTCATTCGAATCACAAAGTGATCATTGATTTCTGGAGTATTCTGAATCGCATCATACTTTTACACGAGGGCATTCAAGACTATTGGGATGCATTTAGAACATTATATTTTTACTTGTAATAGGACATTTAGGATTATCTGGAACTGAATTCACAAAAATATGTCTCTTGAATTTTGCATCTTAGAGTAATACAGTATGTTTTCAATTTGTTAAACTTGTTGTATCGCTTCTTTCTGTTACATAGTAGAAGCCCTGGAGTCGTAACACATGATTTACTAAAATCCTTTACAAATATTGCGAATCAATAATATTATATAACGATTGGATATGTCAAATAAAATAAAATTTTAACATAGTATTCAAAGTCCAGGGTACTAATCATTACTCCATTACACTAAGAACCCAAACACTTGCAACAACAACAACAACAACAATAATGATAATAATAATAATAATAATAATAATAAGAATAATAATAATAAGAAGAAGAAGAAGAAGAAGAAGAAGAAGAATAGGAGTAATTAATGATAATAATAATAGTAATAATAATAATAAAGTAATAGCAATAATAATAATATGAGTAACAATAATAATTAATTTTATTATTATTATTATTATTATTATTATTAAAGAGTTTTCCATTATCTATCAGTCGTGTAAGTACATATCTAGCCGTCGCCTGTATGTTTGTCTGTTATCCATCTATTGACTGTTAGCAAGACTATTAGAAATTTTTTATACTAGAGATAGCAAATTCTTACTGATATGCATGTTACTAGTTGTGACACATTTCTGCACAGGCCGACTAGGCCCAGCCATATAAACATGGGGAAGCAAATTTTATAGGACAAAAAATTGTTGAAATGAATACAACTACGCTAATAAGCTGTTATCGAAAATAAGGTTGGAGACCCTCCTTTTTGTCTCACCCCCGTTCCGAATGGGCCTAGTGGCGGCCAAAACATGTATTCATCACTGGTTACGAGAACGGAATATTATAATTCTGAGCAATATTGAACAGTCTAATATCGAGTTCCGAAAGGATAAGCGATGTTCGTTATTAAAAGTTGTCATGGTTGCAAAATACTTTTCAAAGTTCATGCATAATATTATATTTTTGCCACATGAATTACTCATTTTCTCGCGGCGGCTTTTGCCACTCTAAAGAAATAGCCTGATAGAAATGAGAAAAGCATTGAGTTTTACGTCTCTGCCTCCAAACAAACAAATTTTAAGAAATTTCACTTGGAATCTAGTTTATAGTAACATAGCAACTAAACACACACACACACACACACACACACACACACCCCAGAAAACCTACATCGGTTTAGTGGTGGCAATAATTAACTCAAACAACTTTTATTTAATGGAAAAGGGCTCGAAACCACATTTTGCAGAAGGCCTAGATTTTCTTGCTACGCCACTGGGTCTAAAATGTAATTTACAATATTTATGATTCTATGAGCTTTTTCTGATTCAACAACTGATTTTCTTACGACGTCCGCAAAATATAGTAGTTATAAATTAATTTTAAAAAAAATTATTTTTGCTTCTTACAAGTGCTGCCAAGGACAACAAAATATAATATATTTTCTATTTTAATCATTGTGAAGTGGCAAATTTTACGTCGATCTAACAAGAATACATTAGTTGAGACCAAAGAACCAATAATTAGATTTATGGAGACAAGCGCGTATCATATCGCCATACTACCGTGTACGGTAATGTCCTTTAGAGGGAGAATTCTGTTCCTAATTAAACATTTGTTTATACATAGAAAAGGAACTGTTGTCCAAAAGGGGACTATTGACAAAAGGAACCGACGAACCAATTTACCGATTAGAGGGAGGAACGTTGAAAGCAAAGGGAGAAAATAGCTCCTGAGACATATGGGACGTATGAGACGGATTATCCTGTGACGCAATCCTGCGACGTATTAATTTCTGAAGACGTATTCTGAGAGTATCCTAAGACGGATGGTAGAAAGTATCATCCTGAGATCCTGAACAGCTACAGAGGAAGCAAAACAGACTGGGTACGAGCAGATTATGAAATCGTACAAGACGTTGACTTCGATTGTCCACTCGATCCTATGATGAACTAAATCTATCAGTAAACAGATCGACTATTTTATTTAGATCTATTTGCGTTTTCTTGGTATTTCGGCGGAAGTTTAAATTTCTAAAAGCAGAGTACATTCCTGATGCAATGAATTTTCACAGTGTTTGTATGTAATTGATTAAATTGTTTGTTTGCATGTACGAGAACTCGTGTTGGTTTGTTCTATATACCTGCTCAGATCTCTATCTATTTCACCTATAAGTTTCACCACTTATATTTACAATTACTCGAACCGGGCAATAACATCGAGGGCGGTCAACCCCTAGATAACGAAAACCAAATACGGAGAGACAATCACTCCCCCCCGTTTAACAAGTTGGGAGCTTTCCTCCGATATATCAGAACATTTTCATTCGAGTAAAAGAGTCTGAGCAAATATAGAACAAAATCAGTATCTGTATAGTAATAATTCGATTATTATCACAAGAAATAAGGATCAGAGTGAATCGAGTCATTGTCTGCTATTTTGTTTATACATACATATATATATATATATATATATATATATATATATATATATATATATATATATATATATATATATATATATATATATATATATATATATATATATATATATATTGTGCATGCTAATTTCTTGCCATTTCTTTTCATATTGTGATGAGAATATTGTAAGAATTGAGACACATACCTTGCTATCAAGTCGTATTCTAAATTTGTGGGGTAAAGTGGAAAATTTCCTTTGTATTCTCTTGTGAGAAGAGATATTTAGGCAAAGCCCGCAGTAATAAATTACGCCTTGTTAGTGGGTAAGCGCTGCACTAATTTGGGGAGGCATTCCAGCTGCGTACTGTCCTTTTATTTATTGATTGATTGGTACAGGGACCGTCTGGTTTAAATGAGTCAGGCATACGATAACTACGTGAGGGGCTATTTTCAAATAGGGAAGTAAAACTTAAGTTATAGGTAAAAGACTTAATTCTTGTGTCACCTTACAAGTAGACCAGGATGGCGACAGACAGACAATTAGTTAGGGAATTTAAGTCAATAGGAAAAGAGGAATTAGGTTACGACGGAACCCAGTTAGCTGAATTTGTCGAACGAAGTGTTAGGGAACATAAGGAGCAATTAGCCGCGGAACGAGAGAAAGACAGACAAGCAGCTGAGCGTGAACGTGAGAAAGACAGACAAGCAGCCGAGCGTGAGCGAGAGCTTGAATTAGCCAGATTGCAGGCCGAGGAAAGGGAACGAGAGAAAGACAGACAAGCAGCTGAGCGTGAGCGAGAGCTTGAATTAGCCAGATTGCAGGCCGAGGAGAAAACTAGAGAACGCGAACATATGTTAGCCATGAAGAGACTGAGGATCGAAGCCGATTTCAGGAGGGGTGAAGATCTGAAAGAACGTCCAGGGTCCACAAGTAGACGATCTGAAGACAGACGACCAATACAGATCACCATGCCCATGTTCAATGACAAGGACGAAATTGTTGACAACTTTTTGACACAGTTCGAAAAGTTGGCACTGGTTCATCAGCTACCCAGAGACCAGTGGGCTATCAATGTTTCAGCATTCTTACAGGGAGCCGCGAAAGACGTCTACCACAATATGACACCGGAGGAGATAGACGACTACGACGCTCTGAAGAAGGCGCTACTACGGCACTATAAGCTGTCGGCAGAAACGTTCCGGAAACTCTTTAGAGAATCGTCGAAGAGAGCTACCGAAACGCACGCGCAATTCCATAGCCAAGTACGCGTAATTTTTGATAAATGGATGAAAATGTCTGGCACCGCGCTAACGTATGAAGGCATACGCGAAGAAATTTTGAAAGAGCACGTCTTAAGTACGTACAGGAAGGATTTAATAGTATTTTTAGCGGAGCGTGAGTTCTCGACCTTGGATGACATAAGCGTGATGGCCGAGCGCTATGACAGCGCGCACTCGCGTCCAACCACCTGGGGTGGCAGGGACCGACCTGGAATCGGCGAGCATAGAAAGACCACTGAGGTGGCACCCCAAAGACGGAATGGACAAAATGGTGGGAGGCCAGGGGCCGGAAATCTCAGCCGAGAACATTTCCGTGGGTCGGGGAAGACTCAGGGGGTAGAGAAGGATGCCACGGGGAGGAAAGGTGAGTCGGTGTGTTACGGCTGCAACAGACCAGGCCATGTCGTTAAGGATTGTAGGAAGTATCGTCCGACAACGATTAATTCGGTAACTCCGAATACTGTTAAGAGACAAGAAACAGTGGAGTTGACTAACACAGCGGTAGCTACGGTTAACGGTGAGAGGGCAACCGTATTGTATGATACTGGCTGCAGTTATCCTGCCTTGGTGGATAGTAAGCATGTCAAACCTGGGGATTATACAGGCGAGACGGTTGAAGTCCAGTTTGCTAACCGGACGAAGGATTCGCTTCCGGTCGTTAGTATTGATCTTAATTCGCCGTATGTAAAGGGACGAATTCAAGCAGCGTGTTTGTCGGGACTGTCTCAAGATGTAATATTAGGGTGTAGGTATGTGTTGCCACAACCTAACCCTATGACGTGTACACCTGTATACGTCGGGTCTGTTGAGACGAGGGCTATGAAGCGAAGGTCAGGGTCAAAGCCGCTATGACCCACGACTTCGCCCATAGACAATTTCCTACCTGGCGAGTTGAGGAAACTTCAAGAGAAAGATTTGTCTCTCAACAAGGTACGCAGGTACGCAAATGATGGGTCTATACGGAGAATGCCAGACGGCGAGGTAAAGTTCGCGACGAAACGCGGTATTTTGTATCGGTACGCAAGAAAGGGACCGATACGTTCAAGCAAGTTGTTGTGCCCAGAGCGAAGCGAGCAGAAGTGCTTAGGCTGGCACATGAGGGTCTACTTGGAAGCCACATGGGCGTGGCGAAGACCAGAGATTGGTTAGTGAGAGAGTTATATTGGCCAGGTGTGTATGGGGATGTTCGGAGGTATTGTTTGTCGTGCGACAAGTATCAGCGGGTGGCACCCAAGACCACCCATCGCCCGGTGCCACTAGGAACCACCCCACTAATTGACGAACCTTTCTCGAGGGTGGCGATGGACCTGGTAGGTCCGATAAAGCCGGCGGCAGAAAGCGGTAATCGTTATATATTAACGATAGTAGATTACCCCACTCGGTACCCAGAGGCAGTGGCCTTGAAGAACATTGACTCAGTCACGGTGGCTGAGGCCTTGTTAGGAGTTTGGTCTAGAGTTGGTGTCCCTGAGGAGATACTGACTGACCAGGGGTCGCAGTTCGTGAGCCAGGTGATGGAAGAAGTAAATAGATTACTATCTATTAGACACCTGATGACTACCCCGTATCACCCGCAGTGCAATGGTTTGGTGGAGCGTTTCAATGGGACATTGAAACAGGCTCTGAAGAAGCTATGTGAAGGTCGACCTCGGGATTGGGATCGATACCTTCCCGCGATACTGTTTGCGTATCGAGAAGTGCCACAGGCAAGTTTGGGTTTTTCACCTTTTGAATTAGTATATGGAAGGACAGTCAGGGGACCCATCGTTGTGTTAAAACAATCATGGACGGATGAGAAAGCATCGGAGGAAGTGCGAACAACATACCAATATATTGTTGATCTCCGCAACAAGCTGGAAGAGGTTTCGAAATTGGCTCAGGAGAATCTCTGTGACGCAAGGGGACGTCAAGCCAAATATTACAACAAAAGGACGAAGGAACGTCACTTCGAGGTGGGCGACAAGGTGTTGCTGTTGCTACCGTTAGAACACAATAAACTTCAAGTCTCATGGAGGGGACCATTCGTGGTAACGCAGAAAAAGGGTGGACAGAACTACCGTATCCGGGTAGGAGACAAGGAGAAGTTGCACCACGTAAATCTCCTGAAACGTTACCGTGAAAGAGAAACACCCACAGAGTTCGTGGTAGCTACGGTTGTAACGAAGAAGTCGACGACAGCGGAGGAGAGGCAGAAGTACTCCCTAGTTGTCCTTTGACGAGGGAAGAAACCTTCGTCGACGTTGTGCTTGACGGGACGTTAACGTCAGAGCAACGTAAGGAAGTGTAGTCGTTACACCAAGATTATTCAAGCGTCTTTACAGAACGACCTGGCAAGACGGAGTTGGAGGAGTTCACCCTGAAATTACTGGATGAGAAACCAGTGAACTTAAAGCCATATCCGCTACCCTATGCAAAATTAGAAACTGTCCGAACTGAAATTCAAGCTATGTTAGACTTAGGAGTTATAGAACGCACGGAGTCGGCGAATAGCTCTCCTGTTGTGTTGGTGCAGAAGAAAGACGGTACACACAGATTTTGCGTCGATTACAGGAAGTTGAACAGGATCACGTAATTTCAAGTGGAACTTTTGCCTGACCCTGAGTCCATATTTGCCGGGGTGACCAACGCGAAGTATTTTTCGAAAATCCAAGGGATACTGGCAAATACCAGTTCGAAGTGAAGACAGAGCAAAACTCGCCTTCGCAACTCCTGATGGGACCTACCAGTGGGTAGTCATGCCATTCGGGGTCCAGAATGCGCCGAGTGTCTTCACACATATGATACGAAAACTACTTGAACCATTAAGAGGGACTGGAGTTTCAAACTTCATGGACGATTTACTCTCAGCGACAGCTACTTGGGACGATCATATCATTCTATTGAAAAATGTTTTGGAGCGACTTCGACAAACGGGACTGACCGCACGACCATCAAAGTGCCATATAGGGTTTAGAAAACTAACCTACTTAGGTCATACCCTCAGCGAAGACGCGTTAACCCCAGATAGCTCAAAGGTCGACCAACTTAGGGACGCAGTACGACCGACCACTAAGACGGAAGTTCGATCTTTCTTGGGACTGGCAGGGTATTATCGTCGATATGTTGCTAACTTCAGTGCTATTGCAAGCCCCTTAACTGACTTAACTCGAAAAAAACTCCGACTAAAGTTGTACGGACAGACGCATGTGAACGAGCATTTCAGACGTTAAAGGACAGACTGACGTCAGACGCAGTAGTGAAATTGCCTGATGTGACACGAGATTTTGTCTTACGTACTGACGCTTGTTTAGGTTTAGGGGCAGCGTTATTACAAGAGCATGACGGAAGCTTATTCCCAGTTGCTTACAGTAGCAGGAAATTGTCGACTGCAGAACGCAGTTATTCGGTATATGAGAAAGAATGCTTGGCAATTGTCTTTGGGATAACTAAATTTCAACGTAACTTGTATGGACGAAAAATTATTTTGGAAACTGACCACCAACCACTAGCTTATCTAGCTCAAGCTAAGTTGACAAATGGACGACTAATGAGATGGTCATTTCTACAGCAGTACCAAGTCCAGGTACGATACATTAAAGGCAGCGAGAATGTAGGAGCTGACCGTTTAAGTAGACTAGGGACGTCTGAGGTAAAGGGTTCACCTGAGGTCGTATAACTGAATAAGATTAGATCTCCTAAAATTTGGAGAGCAAACTCCCTGATTTTACTCTTCAAGGAGGGGCCTATGTGAAGTGGCAAATTTTACGTCGATCTAACAAGAATACATTAGTTGAGACCAAAGAACCATTAATTAGATTTATGGAGACAAGCGCGTATCATATCGCCATACTACCGTGTACGGTAATGTCCTTTAGAGGGAGAATTCTGTTCCTAATTAAACATTTGTTTAGACAGCAGCCGGGCGGACAATTTGGGACAAGAAAAACTTCATTTTCTTGGTAAAGTTGTCACAATTGAGAGATCGCAGAAACTCTGTTACTCAAACTACCAGGTCAAGCTGACCCTGACTTTGGCGCCTCTAGAAAAAGGCGGCAGAGATATTTGATTCTGATTGGTTACGTTAAATGAGAGGGTGTGTTCCAACACAAATTTTCATAGGTTTTAATATCGCCCGCATCGAATTTTAATCAGTCTAAGCTTTTCCTGCAAGAGGAGACCCAAAAACTAGGACTCCAAGGATTTGCAAGAAATTCTCGTAAAAAAGGAACTGTTGTCCAAAAGGGGACTATTGACAAAAGGAACCGACGAACCAGTTTACCGATTAGAGGGGGGGGGGACGTTGAAAGCAAAGGGAGAAAATAGCTCCTGAGACATATGGGACGTATGAGACGGATTATCCTGTGACGCAATCCTGCGACGTATTAATTTCTGAAGACGTATTCTGAGAGTATCCTGAGACGGATGGTAGAAAGTATCATCCTGAGATCCAAGGGTCTGAACAGCTACAGAGGAAGCAAAACAGACTGGGTACGAGCAGATTATGAAATCGTACAAGACGTTGACTTCGATTGTCCACTCGATCCTATGATGAACTAAATCTATCAGTAAACAGATCGACTATTTTATTTAGATCTATTTGCGTTTTCTTGGTATTTCGGCGGAAGTTTAAATTTCTAAAAGCAGAGTACATTCCTGATGCAATGAATTTTCACAGTGTTTGTATGTAATTGATTAAATTGTTTGTTTACATGTACGGGAGCTCGTGTTGGTTTGTTCTATATACCTGCTCAGATCTCTATCTATTTCACCTATAAGTTTCACCACTTATATTTACAATTACTCGAACCGGGCAATAACATCGAGGGCGGTCAACCCCTGGATAACGACAACCAAATACGGAGGGACAATCACTCCCCCCGTTTAACAATCATACGTATATTGGCAAATAGGAATCTTACTTGTGTCAACAACAACAACAACAAAATAAACATTTTGCATACTAGTCTTGTCATTGGATATCACGCAAATCCTTTTGTTTGCACATATATAAAATATTTACCTTTTTTACTTTATCTTGTAGCACTGGATTTGCATTTTAGGGGAAGAATTTAAATTCCTAACACTTTTGTAATTCGCTTTTACATTTTGCGATCTTGACATTTTGTTGACACTACGTAGCCACGTTCGTGCTGATGTGCCGCCAGTAGCTATTACATATATTCACACTCATGAATGATTTCGTTTCATTTTATAATATTACACACCCATCCATCCATCCACCCACACATCATACCACACACGCACACACACGCATGTAACATACCCCTGTATTTATAGCGAATTTATAAGTACATATAACTATGCAGCACATACATTTTATGACTTCTGTACTAAATAAGAAAGAAAACAACACACTACAAATCTTTCATTCTGTATTTCTTTATCTCATTCTCTCTTTCATCCGGGATCTTCTTCTTGTGTGTCTTTAGAATTAATTAAACAACAATAGTATCACAGATCATCACAACATATCTGACCCTAGACTGATTTGCGTTCTTACTCGATAAAAAAAAAAAACACTCGAAGCTTATTTCAAGCTTACGTTGCATCTTCTTGATTCGGTTGTTTTAACTTCCAGATTTCATAAAATCATTACACAACAGGTATTTTTGGCACGTGGCACCCAAGGAAACCAAATACGATTGTATTATGGGATAAATTCAGCATGTTGGTCATGACACATTTGTAAAATTATATGAGGAAAAGGTGACATGGAGAGAACATTATGCTGGATTAGATCCAAATCTGTCTGGAAGTGAAGATGAATGGCATAGGTAACTATGGATATGGCATTTGTTTTCTTACCACTTTTTTGACGGTTAATAGTATTCGTACAATAAAAATGATGCCAAGCTAGGTTACCGCTCCGTGTTAGAAACAGCGAATGCAAAAAACGAATTTCATGCCAAGAAACTCATTTGAACTATGTCCAGTTCCTTTTTGAAACCACATGTACTTTTGTGGCTAGTCAACAAAACAGAAAATAAAACGATTCTTGTTATTATAAGAAAGAAACGGGGATATATTAGTGGCTAGAATACATGATATATTAAACTAATGGAACATTTATCTTGATTGCCTAGAATATACAGCAATTAAAAATGTGATATGTTAGCCACTTTCAGTTAAAAAATAAACTCAGTTATTCAAAGGAGAAAAAGAGTAAGTCATAACATAGTCTCGAAGACACCACGTCAATTGGGATTAAACATCTGGTGATCAACTTGACTCTTGGGGGGGGGGATACGGTAAATGTGCAATATGGGGGAACTGAATCTACAAAATACAGGATCTACATACAAATTAAATTACTTGATCATAAAACAACTTTATCAGCTTTCTTATCTCTGATTTACTATCGTTGTGTGTATAATGGTTTCATATGCCCTTCTTGGAAAGGGTTTGGCGGTATGTATCTTAACTGTAGTACCAAACTTCTGCAAGTATGGACCAAGGATGAACATTTTAGTTTACAGTGGGCCCGTCTTTTCTCATTTTCACATAAACTTAAACGTGTATCATATTTTCCAAACCATAAACGCGTGCTTTTGTGAAAAGATAAAAAAATATTTACATAGTTGTGAACGGTGTACATGATAATTGTGACAAAAAGAGAGCTAAAAAAAAAAACATTGCAGATTTTATTTGATGGCATTATAGAAAAGTTTGGACTTTATTTGATGGCAATACAGATGGATGGTATCTCCATGATCTGTTCCGGATAAATAACATACTTTCTGACAGATAACAGAGTTCTGGATTGTGCGTCAAAGCTGTATTCTTGTGTTTAGTGTAACAAGATAACACGATCCTGAGCAGACTTTTTCTGTGTGTGTGTGTGTGTGTGTTTTCCTCGGTGGACAGCTCTGAAGAAAGATTAATTCAGATTTTACTCAGAAGAGTCAGTTATAAGTTACTGATGAACACGTTGTAGGCATTAGTTCAACTGCCAAAATTAGGTTGTAGTTGGCATTATTTGACACTAAACAATGGATATGTAACAAACATGGTACTCTGCTTTATGTCTAATGGACAAGTACCTTGTAACCAAATAGCTTTATTTATCGAAACAAAATTTCGTGTAATATTCCAACATTTTATACTGACCCCAAAATAAGCGCATCATTTCATTTTGTTTTAACCAATGTCGGCATGACTCGTTTACTTCTTAACGTGAAAATACAAATTATCAGGTCTTTCACAGCACTCGCAAATGACGTGTGTGTGTGTGTGTGTGTGTGTGTGTGTGTGTGTGTGTGTGTGTGTGTGTGTGTGATTTGGATTTGTAACGTAGCTTTAAAAAAAAAATTAGTCATATTGCAACGATGTCTGCAGTGTGACAGTTAATAGCGATTCTTAGCACTGGGGCATCATATCACAGACATGTAGCATGATGTCCCACCTAGTCACATTATCCTGACACCAGGCCGACCAGTCCAAACACTAACTTCTTAATCCTGAACGCCAAGCGAGGCAGCTGTTGGTACCATTTGTGTAAGTCTTTAGTATGACTCGGCCGGGGATAGAACCCACGACCTTCCGCATCCGAGGCGGAGCTCTAACCACTAAGCCACCGGAGCGGTCCTCGCAAATGATAATACATTTCTTACGCTTTTCACGTCTTTTAAAAGTATACAGTTTAAATTAAAAGATTGGGGTTAGAAGGTATTTTTGACGGGGGGAGGTGGGTAGAGTGTATTTCTGAATTAGAGACAGATTTCATGGATACAATTGCATATGGAATGAAAGACAAACTTACAGATAGATCTTTAAATAGATAGAAAGATAAAATGTATGTTGGTCGAAATGCGGCAAGACCCATCTTAAAAAAATAAAATCACTGCTTGTTTATCCCGTATATTTTATTTCTTCCATGCCTACATTTTGAAATACAGCAATTAATTCGTTTATAAGACATGAGTCTTGTAATTTTCTTTTCCTCCTTGAGAGACTAACTTCCCACACAATCTATTTAATAACATCATAAACCTTTGCATATCTGTAAAGCATAAACTTTGCGATCTCGACAGCAGCGTGTCAGTAGAATCAAACACCAGCAAGAAATACTTAAGTATAATAAAATCAAATGTACCTACCTACGTCACTTGTTTAATTTTGAACACGTTATATTGTCACAAGGTCGTTTTTATTGGAAATTTTAAGACTGGAATGGAAAATGTACTCCAAACCTTTTGAAATTTAAATTTGGGCTTTTTTTATGTAAAAAAGTAAAATGCATTCCTTATGCAGAACCTGTAGACACCGTGTGCTTTGAGAGCATCAATGCTGGAAGACAACGAAATTGACCTATGGGATTTAAGGAGAATGCTCCGCCTACTAATAACCATGGCTATTTATTTTAAGTCTGCCGTTTTTCACGGCCCCCTCCAATACAAATATAATTTTGGTTGATGCAAACATTTTAGTAAATTATGAAAATTTCATTAAATTGGGTAAAACTATTAGTTACAATGTTGCGAAGTTGTATGTATGTCCAAATTTCAATCCGTGACTCACTTGAGCAAACTCTTGCCCGACCACACAACTAATCGGTGAAAGATGCTTGCAAGAGCTCAATTCCTGTTTATTATAGGGATATATATGTATTTTAAAATCCTTTCTCCGTAGATCAAAGCTGTCCTCCCGACAAAACTAAAGATTTCTCCACAAAGTGATCCATCGAAAATTTGTGTGGATGGACATAGACACTGGCAGATTTTTATTTCTTCAACTCTGAAGTCATGCATAGGATCAATCGTGCCTTTACCTAAATTTTAGTACTGTAGTAGATGATTTAGAAACTGCGAAAACATTATTCACGATTACTTATGTGTCATTCCGTTTTACCGTGAACAAAACTATTTTAAATACAACCTTCCTTTTCTTCCTCACAACGTTATTAAACGATTTTTATTCTTTTTCTTTTGTCTCTTGGAGATGTAAGAAATTTAATGAAATGTTACTAAAATATTCTGCTGGAAGTAAGCAATATTACTTTAAATGGAAAGACATCTTAAAGTCTTTAAATTCGTAAAAATTACCTTTAAAAATCTTTTCATCTGTTATTATTCATGTTCAAATAAATTATACCTTACATATTAATTTGGCAAATATAGATAGCAACCTTTTGCTACAAAGGCACACTTAAAGTTTCGCAATGCATTCTTTTTTTATTCATTCCTTTTCATGATTTCATTCTAAAGTGCATATGTATATATAATGTATATATCTATATATATCTATATCAGTATATGTCTCTCTCTCTCTCTCTCTCTCTCTCTCTCTCTATATATATATATATATATATATATATATATATATATATATATATATATATATATATATATATATATATATATATATATATATATATATAACATTATATTGTCCTAAGTACCAATATGGTTCTCTCTCTCATACAAATACAATACAAATAAATTGACAGTCTTATAAAAACAAGAACGCAATAGTAGTTCCTGCCGCCCCGTGGGCTACAATAATTTTTTCCCTCCGTATTCTGCTATTTAGCGTTTTCTATTAAAAATAATCATTTTAAAAAATGTATAAAATATATACAGTGCCCAGCAGAATGCATCATCTCTTGTAATTGCCTGCTACGTTCCATGCCATAATGGTCATCTCTTACAGTTGACTGCTACATTCCAGGCCATAATGGTCATCTCTTACAGTTGACTGCTCATTCCAGGCCATAATGGTCATCTCTTACATTTGACTGCTACATTCCAGGCCATAATGGTCATCTCTTGTAGTTGCCTGCTACATTCCAGGACATAATGGTCATCTCTTGTAGTTGCCTGCTAAATTCCAGGTCATAATGGCTTCTTAAGGTCTATCATTTTAAATACTGGTGTCAAAACGGAGCCAAAATAAACTCGTCGCGATGAGTAAATGAATTAGTTCGGATATAAAGATATGTAATTTCTCTGAAATTCACTTTTCTTATTTGTACGTATTTTCAAGCATGCCATGATTTGTCCAGTCCGACTATAACAAAACGTAAACACACACACACACACAGAGACACACACACAACACGCACACACACACACACAACAGTACAATCACTTGTATCTTGAAATTTGACCATCGTCGGGGTTCTTTTGAAATTTTGGACATTTCCACCACCACCACCACCCCAACACTTGACCATATCCGACCCTGCTAATAACAACAAGGGTTACAAGCTTTCAGCTTTCTTTCTTTCTCCAAATTGCGATGTCATTTCTCTCTGTTTGAAAATTCATCAAACTTATTACGTCTTGCGTAAAACATGCACCATGCTGTAAAAGATCTTTACAGCTTATATGCTGTAATGGCAATTGAGGAAACTAAACTACGCTGTTTGATGTCTTTCTTCCGTTACCGTCATTATCAGATGTCTTTTAAATGTCACGTCTGCAGTATGGATTGGCGTGGCGCTGAACCACTCGTCATTGCTTTTGTGTTGTGATTTTGATAAGCGCCATTCGATGGTTACCTTAATCTTGTGAATTACTGCACAGTTCGTACAATGCATGTAAAAATAATTTACAAAATTTTTAAAAGGATCGGCTTAAGGCGAAAAGAGCAGAATATTGTTTGGTTAATTTGTGAAATTGCATTTGGCAGAAAAACTTCCAAAATCTTATTCCAAAAATTCTGACAATTAGTGCCATCTGAACGAGAGATTAGCCTTGAAGTGGATTTCCCACTGTGATACGCACATATTCACTCACTTACAGCAATTAAATTTTTTCCATGTTCGTTGGACCCAATTAGCACAAAGTACGAAGGCGATATCGGCCGACAGATTTAAGTGTTGCTATGTATGCATTCCAAGAATTCCGGTAGTGCCATCTCTCTGAAAACGATGCTGGCTTTCGTCCCCTTGCTTGCCCTTGTTAAATTAAATACAACGTTGTTTCAAGATATCCCTGAGTGGATTACTAAGACGCTATATCTAATTCAGTCCATCTGTCTGCGGTCCATACTAGCAGATACGTTTGGTTCAAATGAAAGCAACCCTAATATACAGTTGCATAATGCTCTGATCGATCAGGGTCTATTTTGTTTGTTTTATGCCTAAGCCTAACAAACTACATAAACCCAGATCTGCCGAAGGATTATGCGACGAGAAGTCGGGTTCTATGCCGTTTGTAGTTGGATACGACTCGTACCTGACTACAGACGGCAAGTCAAACTTCGAAGTTGGTAGAGGTGATGTCTCGGATTTAACCGACTGCCAAAAACGTTCACTATATGATCGACTGATAATAATAGTACAACTCAAATCCATCTCCTAAGTTGCGTTAACATTCTTTGAAACTAGAAACGTACTTAAATGCGCAAAGTCCAACTATATTTCTTCTGAGTCGGGAGACCGATAATTAAAAATATAATACTATATGATGATGTTATTTCCGTCGTGTAGAAAAGGGATTGGTATATCAAGCTTAATTGCAATAACATTATAACAACGCATATTCAACAGAAGTTGTATTATATTGCGTAAGTACTGTGCCACGCATTACGATTTATGCATTAATTTGATCGTAAATCCATCCATCCATCTACTATCCATCTTTACTTCCGGCTATCTACATATTGATCTATCTGCCTGCCTACCTACCTATCCATCCAATCACTATCTATAAACATATCTTGGGCGAAATGCATTCGAAATTCGTGTCTAAGTACAGTGATTGTAACTATATTGACGTCGAATGTCTCAAATATATAGCATTTGTTTTTTTTTCTTCTCTGTCTGTCTCTCTCTCTCTCATTTTTAGTGTGTACTTGTGTGCTATGCAGGCGAGAACTACACGTGAGAGCACTCTGATAATAGCCCTGCCGGTCACATGTCCCGGATGAATGATGAGGGTCTGGTTTTAGGCTAGCGCCACAAACTAGTATTAAAATTGTAGCTATAGAAATGGAAACGAGAGAAAACACTGCAACGGGAGGAAGGAGTAAAGAAGACCAGAAAACTGCTGTTATGACGTTGGGAGACCCATTTTCGCAAACCCAGGTTCCAATATGCTAACCAATCTACACATTGGCTGATCGATCCGATAATTCAGCCATTTGCATTAGCGACATCTACTGGATTTCACGAGTCGCCGAAAATGGTGGAGGCATTTGACTTTAAAAGGATACTTTGAAAATTTAATATCCGGAAGTCTGCCTACATACCAGAAACAAGCCATTACAGGTGTATTTGAGGGGAAGGATGTATTTGTACAATCACGGACCGGCAGTAGGAATAGCTTATTCTGGAGTCCATTCCAGTTGTGTGCACTCATTGTCTCGATCATGGAGGAAAAGTGTTCAAATTTGAACAACTTGATATTGGTTGGATGCAATGGCTTGCCATTGCAATCAGTGAAATTCACAGAGCCGAAGGACTGAAATATATGATCGATCTGCAAAGGTGTAGATAAGTTAACATATCGTAACCTTAGCTTGCGAAATGATGGAGACAACATTTGAAAAACCCGACCCCTGATGGGAAACTAAAGACAGTTCGGCATAATGGAGGAATGCGAAGAAAGTGACGAAAGAATGTGGACACCGTCACCCATAGGGCTGCTGTGGCGCTCTCTTTCCGAAGCCTTATAAACAATATAAGGCACGACGAGGGATGAACGAGTGCGTGATGCAGTTGCGTACGGTGGTTAACCAGGATTTGATTTTCTGTGTGGGATGCAGGCAGCATCCCTGTTGATTGGGGAAAAGGTATCTCGCCCTTCTGCAAAGACAAAGACAGTTCGCAGAAATGCAGAACAGCAGTAATTACCGTGGTAGAACCCTGTTATCTGCTCCGGGAAAGACATTCACATCTACCCTCCTAACGATCCTGTAGGCCATTTTACTGGAGTTGTGTAAGAAAGATCTGAGTGGCTTTACACCAGACATGCAACCAGTGACTGAATGAAAACGCTCAACACATTGATACAAACATGCAATATATTCAGACAGCCTCTATGGAGAGCCTAACTTGACCTAAAAGGTGCGTTTGGTTCCGTCGACCAAGCCGACGTCTACTTCCTATTCAAGAGCATGTATTACTCCCTGAAAGGTGCGTCAACCTAACGAAAGTCCTGCATACCGACACCATTAGCTGCGTTCGATCCAATGGCAAATGTTCAAAATGGTTTCATGTCGTCATCAGCGACATTCGACCAGGACGTACCATCGCGCCGAACGTTTTCCTACCACCAACAGACTGGACGCCGAAAGAAACCACACAAAAGGGACATTGTTTTGTACCTATCGTGATTATGCCGACGACATCGCTCTTCTGTCTGAGCTGCTACAGGTCTTGCTCTTCAGTCTGGACATCATGTAGGAAGAAGCCAAAACGTTCATTCTTGAGATTAACTGGAGTAATACCAAAATCCAAAGGAACAGCCCACAAGTCATGACGTCAGCAAGCACACTACAGGGATATGAAGCTGAAGCACTGGACTGCTAACTCCAGTAGCTGCAAATCAGAGATCCGATGTCACATCCAAATCACTCTTGACAGCACGAAAACTGTGAATAGATACAGTTGGCGCTCAGAGATCATCCTTGTTACAAGGATGCAACTGTATAACGCATAACTCTACCAGTCTTAGGGACAAATGGATGCTTACAGGGTGATGACTACAAAAGCTTAAGGCCTTTGTTCAATGTTGCCTTGGCATCAGCATCTGCGTCACATACGAGTGCAATATCACGAATACAGAGATCAAAGGTAGAAGGAACCAACCGCCGTTCACATGTATCATCCGATTTTGACATTACATCTCTGTGGCCATATTGCCAGAGCACCCACTAATAAATATCAAATCTGTGCACTAAAAGTCGTATCCAAAAGCTACTGCCAGCGGAAAGACTGACAAGCACCTGGTTCCTAATGGTGGAGCAGGGCCCCACGGAGTTCAACCTTGGATTCCACAAGGGTACAAAATCGTATCTACTAGCAACGACAGACAAATGTATACAGCAGCGCTGCCTCGGGTGGCAAGTTAAAGAAGACTCTCCAATGGCTTTCAGAAACAGTCTTCTAAAAGTCAATACCTTGGAATTTAAGTGAATAAACAAAATGTCTATATTCTGGGTTATTTTAATAGCATCTTCAAGAAGAAATAGTATACGTTGATAGTCATCGTTTGTTTCAGATGTTTCAAGTACAAAACACTAATAACACAATTCTAGTAATATCGTGTGCATGTATCACTTAATAGCTATATGACACGTTCCACTCATTTACACTCCTTGACTATTCCACTTCACGCAAGCAGTGTGGTGAAATTGCAGTAAAACTATACTACAGAGTTACAACTTTCAACAACAGCGCTTATGACTGCACTTAAAATCTCAAAATCAATCCGCAAACTGACTGTAGCCATTAGTGATATTTCAAACACGTTTCATTTTGGTCACATTATATGGGCGTGAACAAAATGTGAACAAGAAAACAAAATCTTGACATTTCAGTTTCATTTAAAGTGTCATACCGGCTGCGGATATGAGAGATTACTATCTTTCCATTTTAATCAAAACGTTACATGGCAATCAAAAAATGTGTTCATCCTGATACAGTTTATTTCAGTTCATTATTCGATAGATATAAGTGTCGATAATTCATGCAAACAGAAATTCAGGTATTACTACTACTACTATTACTGCTGCTGCAGCTACTACCACTACTATTACTACTACTACTATTACTGCTACTGCTACTACTACTACCACTACTACTAATAATAATAATAAGAAGAAGAAGATGAAGAATTCTCGTTGGTCGGTGGTTCTTTCCGGGGTTTTCCCGGGTTCTTCCTCCATAGTTAATACTGGCCGCCATGTATAGCCTATCGTGTGCTGAAAAATGGCGTTAAACCCTACAACAACAACAACAACTACTACTACTATTACTACTACTACTACTACTCCTAATAATAATAATAATAATAATAATAATAATAATAATATTATTATTATTATTATTATTATTATTATTATTATTATTATTATTATTGTTGTTGTTGTTGTTGTTTTTATTATTATTATTATTATTATTATTATTATTATTGTCAGTGCTGCTGTTGCAATGGTTGTAGTGGTAGTGAAAGGCCCAGTGGGAGGGTGTACATGGCCCAGGCCATAATCCTAATGGACCTCGGTTTTACCGGTCATTTTTAAATCTCTTAAATACTCTCGTTGTGTATTTAGTTGTCTTTTAAATCTTTATAAGGTAAATTATATGGGTTCGTTGTGGCATTCCATTCATTTCAAAGTTTCAATATAACCAGGGCCTAGGGGGCTCAGACTCTCGAAGTGGCCCTGACCCGAGGAGTGGTAGTGATATAGTTGTGGTTATTTTACAGAGTCCTCGGTTCAGTCGATCGCACTATTGCATGTATTTAACTTACTGGTTTTATGATTCACACTATTTGCAGGTATCGAATGTTGTGTGTGTGTGTGTGTGTGTGTGTGTGTGTGTGTGTGTGATTTTGGATGGCGTTAAACACTACAACAACAGCAACAGCACTGAGGCATCGTGCCGCAGACATTTAGCACGATGTCCCACCCAGTCACATTATCCTGGCACCAGACAGAGTAGTCCTAACACTAACCTCATAATGCTGAGCGCCAGTCGAGGCAGCTGTAACTACCAAGATTTTTAAGTCTTTGGTGTGACTCGGCCGGGGTTTGAACCCACAACCTCTAGCATCCGAGGTGGAGTAAAGGTTGATTCATGGGGCTTTTTCTTGGAACAAAACATCTGTGATATTGTTCATCCAACAGCTGAGTCCTTACAACCCTAATATTTGTTTGCTCCTAGTTATAGGACAGTGTTGTATCTGTCGACGGAATTGTGCGATACGATGAACGGAGTTTGTTCTGCCTTATGATGATTAAAGCAGACATAAATACTCTTTAAATGTTTACGAGTTACTGCCTGCAAAAAAGGCGTTGTATGTAAAGAAAATGATTGCAAACAGGATAAGGGGATTAATGTTCGGTATTACTTTAAAATTAAAATCATCAATACAGTGTCAATGGTATAAACCCTCTTTTCGAAAGACATGCATTGCATTTGGTATGCACAATGGCAAGAATAATGGATGCATGTGCGTGGCCAGTAGCCTAGTATTTTAGAACGTGCATGTGCGTGGCCAGTAGGCTAGTATTTCAGAACACACATGTGCGTGGCCAGTGGGCTAATATTTCAGAACATTCACGTGCATGGCCAATAGGATAGTATTTCAGAACATGCATGTACTTGGCCAGTCGGCTAATATTTCAGAACATGCACGTGAATGGCCAATAGGATAGTATTTCAGAACATGCATGTACGTGGCCAGTAGGCTTGTATTTCAGAACATGCATGTACGTGACCAGTAGGCTAGTATTTGAGAAATGACATGTGTGTGACCAGTAGGCTAGTATTTCAGAACATGCATGTACGTGGCCAGTAGTCTAGTTTTAGAACATACATGTGCGTGCCCAATAGGCTAGTATTTCAGAAAATCCATGTGCGTCACCAGTGGGCTAGTATTTCAGAACATGCAAGTGCGTGGCCAGTAGGCGAGTATTTCAGAACCTACTTACGCGTGACCAGTAGGCTAGCATCTTAGAACGTACATGTGCGTGGGCAGTAGGCTAGTATTTCCGAACATGCAAGTGCATGACCAGTATGCTAGTATTTCAGAACATGCATGTGCGTGACCAGTAGGCTAGTATTTCAGAACCTGCATGTGTGTGACCAGTATGCTAGTATTTCAGAACATGCATGTGCGTAGCCAGTAGTCTAGTTTTTCAGAACATGCATGTGCGTGACCAGTATGCTAGCATTTTATAACGTACATGTGCGTGGGCAGTAAGCTAGTATTTGAGAACATGCATGTGCGTGACCAGTGGGCTAGTATTTCAGAACATGCAAGTGCATGGCCAATAGGATAGTATTTCAGAACATCCATGTGCGTGGCCAGTAGGCTAGTATTTCAGAATATGCATGTGCGTGACCAGTAGGCAAGTATTTCAGAACATGTATGTACTTGGCCAGTCGGCTAGTGTTTCAGAACATGCAAGTGAATGGCCAATATTATAGTATTTCAGAACATGCATGTGCATGGCCAGTGGGCTTGTATTTCAGAACGTACATGTGTGTGGGGAGTAGGCTAGTATTTGAGAACATGCATGTGCGTGACCAATAGGCTAATATTTCAGAACATGCATGTGCGTGGCCAGTAGGCTAGTATTTCAGAACATTCACGTGCATGGCCAATAGGATAGTATTTCAGAACATGCATGTACTTGGCCAGTCGGCTAATATTTCAGAACATGCACGTGAATGGCTAATGGGATAGTATTTCAGAACATGCATGTGCGTGGCCAGTAGGCTTGTATTTCAGAACATGCATCTGCGTGACCAGTAGGCTAGTATTTCAGAACATGCATTTGCATGGCCAGTAGGCTAGTATTTCAGAACATGCATGTGCGTGACCAGTAAGCTCGTATTTCAGAACATGCATGTACTTGACCAGTCGGCTAGTATTTCAGAACGTGCATCTGCGTGACCAGTAGGCGATTATTTCAGAACATGCGTATGCGTGACCATGAGGCTAGTATTTCAGAACATGCATGTGCGTGACCAGATGGCTAGCATTTCATTACATGCATGTGCGTGACCAGTAGGCTAGTATTTCAGAACACGCATGTGCGTGGCCAGTAGGCTAGTGTTTGAGAACTGGCATGTGTGTGACCAGTAGTCTAGTTTTTAGAACATACATGTGCGTGACCAGTAGGCTAGTATTTCAGAATATGCACGTGCATGGCCAATAGGATAGTATTTCAGAACATGCATGTGCGTGACCAGTAGGCTAGTATTTCAGTACATCTATGTACTTGGCCAGTCGGCTAGTATTTCAGAACATGCACGTGAATGGCCAATATGATAGCATTTCAGAACATGCATGTGCGTGGCTAGTAGGCTTGTATTTCAGAACGTACATGTCTGTGGGCAGTAGGCTAGTATTTCAGAACATGCATGTGCATGACCAGTAGGCTAGTATTTCATATCATGCATGTGCGTGACCAGTATGCTAGCATTTTATAACGTACATGTGCGTGGGCAGTAGGCTAGTATTTGAGAACATGCATGTGCGTGACCAATAGGCTAATATTTCAGAACATGCATGTGCGTGGCCAGTATGCTAGTATTTCAGAACAAGCACGTGCATGTCCAAGAGGATAGTATTTCAGAACATGCATGTACTTGGCCAGTCGGCTAATATTTCAGAACATGCACGTGAATGGCCAATAGGATAGTATTTCAGAACATGCATGTGCGTGGCCAGTAGGCTAGTATTTCAGAACATGATTGTGCGTGACCAGTAAGCTCATATTTCAGAACATGCATGTACTTGGCCAGTCGGCTAGTATTTCAGAACGTGCATCTGCATGACCAGTAGGCGAGTATTTCAGAACATGCGTATGCGTGACCAGTATGCTAGTATTTCAGAACAAACATGTGCGTGACCAGATGGCTAGCATTTCATTACATGTATGTGCGTGACCAGTAGGCTAGTATTTCAGAACATGCATGTGCGTGGCCAGTAGGCTAGTATTTGAGAACTGGCATGTGTGTGACCAGTAGGCTAGTATTTCAGAACATGCAAGTCCGTGACCAGTAGGCGATTATTTCAGAACATGCGTATGCGTGACCATGAGGCTAGTATTTCAGAACACGCATGTGCGTGACCAGATGGCTAGCATTTCATTACATGCATGTGCGTGAGCAGTAGGCTAGTATTTCAGAACATGCATGTGCGTGGCCAGTAGGCTAGTATTTGAGAACTGGCATGTGTGTCACCAGTAGTCTAGTTTTTAGAACATACATGTGCGTGACCAGTTGGCTAGTATTTCAGAACATGCACGTGCATGGCCAATAGGATAGTATTTCAGAACATACATGTGCGTGACCAGTAGGCTAGTATTTCAGAACATCTATGTACTTGGCCAGTCGGCTAGTATTTCAGAACATGCACGTGAATGGCCAATATAATAGCATTTCAGAACATGCATGTGCGTGGCCAGTAGGCTTGTATTTCAGAACGTAAATGTGTGTGGGCAGTAGGCTAGTATTTCAGAACATGCAAGTGCGTGGCCAGTAGGCGAGTATTTCAGAACCTACTTACGCGTGACCAGTAGGCTAGCATTTTAGAACGTACATGTGCGTTGGCAGTAGGCTAGTATTTCCGAACATGCAAGTGCATGACCAGTAGGCTAGTATTTCAGAACATGCATGTGCGTGACCAGTAGGTTAGTATTTCAGAACCTGCATGTGTGTGACCAGTAGGCTAGTATTTCAGAACATGCATGTGTGACCAGTAGTCTAGTTTTTCAGAACATGCATGTGCGTGACCAATAGGCTAGTATTTCAGAACATCCCTGTGCGTGACCAGTGCGCTAGTATTTGAGAAAATGCATGTGCGTGACCAGTAGGCTAGTATTTCAGAACATACAAGTGCGTGGCCAGTAGGCGAGTATTTCAGAACCTACTTACGCGTGACCAGTAGGCTAGCATTTTAGAACGTACATGTGCGTGGGCAGTAGGCTAGTATTTCCGAACATGCAAGTGCATGACCAGTAGGCTAGTATTTCAGAACATGCATGTGCGTGACCAGTATGCTAGCATTTTATAACGTACATGTGCGTGGGCAGTAGGCTAGTATTTTAAAACATGCTTGTGCGTGACCAATAGGCTAGTATTTCAGAACGTGCACGTGCATGGCCAATAGGATAGTATTTCAGAACATGCATGTGCGTGGCCAGTATTATAGTATTTCAGAACATGCATGTGCGTGGCCAGTAGGCTAGTATTTCAGATCATACATGTGCATGGCCAATAGGATATTATTTCAGAAAATGTATGTGCGTGGCCAGTAGGCTAGTATTTCAGAACATGCATGTGCCTGACCAGTAGGCTATTATTTCAGAACATGCACGTGCATGGTGAATAGGATAGTATTTCAGAACATGCATGTGCGTGGCCAGTAGGCTAATTGTTCAGAACATGCATGTGCGTGACCAGTAGGCTAGTATTTTAGAACATACATGTACTTGGCCAGTCGGCTAGTATTTCAGAATATGCACGTGAATGGCCAATATGATAGTATTTCAGAACATGCATGTGCGTGACCAGTAGGCTTGTATTTCAGAACGTACATGTGTGTGGGCAGTAGGCTAGTATTTCAGAACATGCATGTGCATGACCAGTAGGCTAGTATTTCATATCATGCATGTGCGTGGCCAGTATGCTAGCATTTTATAACGTACATGTGTGTCGGCAGTAGGCTAGTTTTTGAGAACATGCATGTGCGTGACCAATAGGCTAGTATTTCAGAACATGCATGTGCGTGGCCAGTAGGCTAATATTTCAGAACATGCACGTGCATGGCCAATAGGATAGTATTTCAGAACATGCATGTGCGTGGCCCGTAGGCTAGTATTTCAGAACATGCATGTACTTGGCCAGTCTGCTAATATTTCAGAACATGCACGTGAATGGCCAATAGGATAGTATTTTAGAACATGCATGTGCGTGGCCAGTAGGCTTGTATTTCAGAACATGCATGTGCGTGACCAGTAGGCTAGTATTTCAGAACATGCACGTACATGGCCAGTAGGCCAGTATTTCAGAACATGCATGTGCGTGACCTCTAAGCTCGTATTTCAGAACATGCATTTACTTAGCCAGTCGGCTAGTATTTCAGAACGTGCATCTGCGTGACCAGTAGGCGAGTATTTCAGAACATGCTTATGCGTGACCATGAGGCTAGTATTTCAGAACACGCATGTGCGTGACCAGATGGCTTGCATTTCGTTACATGCATGTGCGTGACCAGTAGGCTAGTATTTCAGAACATGCATGTGCGTGACCAGTAGGCTAGTATTTCAGAACATGCACGTGCATGGCCAGTAGGCTAGTATTTCAGAACATGCATGTGCGTGACCAGTAAGCTCGTATTTCAGAACATGCATGTACTTAGCCAGTCGGCTAGTATTTCAGAACGTGCATCTGCGTGACCAGTAGGCGAGTATTTCAGAACATGCTTATGCGTGACCATGAGGCTAGTATTTCAGAACACGCATGTGCGTGACCAAATGGCTTGCATTTCATTACATGCATGTGCGTGACCAGTAGGCTAGTGTTTCAGAAGATGCATGTACGTGACCAGTAGGCTAGCATTTCAGAACGTACATGTGCGTGACCAGTAGGCTAGTATTTCAGAACATGCATGTGCTTGACCAGTAGGCTAGCATTTTAGAACGTACATCTGCGTGACCAGTAGGCGAGCATTTCAGAACATGCTTATGCCTGACCAGTAGGCTACATTTTCAGAACACGCACGTACTTGGCCAGTCGGCTAGGATTTCAAAACATGCACGTGCATGGCTAATATGATAGTATTTCAGAACGTGCATCTGCGTGGCCAGTAGGCTTGTATTTCAGAACATGTATGTGCATGACCAATAGGCTAGTATTTCAGAACATACACGTGCGTGACCAGTAGGCTAGTATTTCAGAACATGCACGTACTTGGCCTGTCGGCTAGTATTTCAGAACATGCATGTGCGTGGTCAGTAGGCTAATATTTAAGATGTGCAAATTGCATGGCACCAATACAAACAATACAACAACAAGTATGGCAGCGTATAATGCAATCTACATCGAAATAGATCTGGTTAGATCGTTTATTTTATCGTTTTCTTGTTTCTAAACTAAGGAGACATACAAGTTAAACGCTTCCTCTAGCATATTGGATTTATTTATCAATGATTGGTCGTCCATAGAAAACGTGTCCTATTTTATCTTCGTCCTGTATTACTTTATTTTTACTATTTTATTAAAATTGGCGTACCTCCTTGGCATCACACGGGGAATCAACTTGTCTAATTAGCATTGATTCCTGGACCTGTCCTTACCCAGTGGAGTCACAGCTTCTGGGTCATAACTGAGATCCCAATAATATTACATACAATGTTGTAGCATGAGAAGGTCCGATATGCGACCTGAATTTTCCCCTGGGACTCTCCTCACCCCCTTTAAAATTGATCACCCTATAATTAAATGTACACCTAATTGGCACGAGAAACGAAATTCACTTTCTAGTAACGAACAAACAGGTAACAGGCAGAGGCCGATAAAGGTGTGACAGTTTTATATTGTATGCTTTCATGATGTTCAGAAAATTATTTCAGTTGCATGAACCTGTAACCCATGTATATTGCTTCACATGGATGGCGATAAAAATATGTTGAAAAGAGTAATGTCAAGAACGTATTGTATCAGTTGCCAACTGAAAGAATGCATGCATACGCTTCGGCATTATTCTACTAGGGCCTCTGTTTTTGGAACACTTGTCACTCGGCTCACAACGTACTTCGTATATAAACAATCTTCTGGATGTACTTTACTTTTAAACTGCGTACTTCAATAATCGATTTGATGAAGATTTATCTGGTTTGTCATTACCACTGTGCACACTGATCAATCGTATCGCTTTTCGTCATTAAGAAAAGAAATATAAACACCTCTTTAACACCCCACACCTGTAATGCTTTGAATCCCCTTTCGGGCAACGTCCGTAATTTAAAGATTCTAGTAATAAAAAACTAAATGAGTACCCAAAGTTCACTTTCCAAACCACGAATTGAGATAATGCTTCTGAGGTGAGATGGATCACATGCTCTACTTGATTTGAAGTTGCACGTCACAATTCAGAAAATAAATAATTTAACTTTTCCTTAGGTTCCAGTTAAATAGAGGAAGTGTGTATGTTACAGTTGTTATATGTGTCCATGCCAGCCATAATTTAACATCCAAATTATTGCATGGCATTATAACACGATCTAGCGGTCAGGCTATACTTGTCACACTTCAACACCTCGTAATTACACGCCATAATGGGGAATGTTTTCAAGGGAAAATAAATTGTAGCATTGACGCCAGCAATCGTCGTCAGTAATTTACAGTTTAATTTTCCATTAGAATCATTAAATACGCTCTTAATTTGATGGCTGACACACGATTAGGAAAAGACGCATAAAGGCTGGAGTTCGTGTGAAATTCAGTTAACTTTGTTTACATTTCATTTTCTTTCCGTAAGGCATGTGCATCGGTCATCATGCCAGTATGGGTCGTCACGCATCTCCTTGATTAGGCCTAAATCAACCTCAGATTTAAATGTCTCTCAATTAACCACCTTATTGTGTGTGTGTGTGTGTGTGTGTGTGTGTGTGATTTGGATTTTTAACGTAGCTTTAACAATATTTCAGTCATATCGCTACGATGTCTGCAGTGTGGCAGTTTATAGTGATGTCTAGCACTGGGGCATCATGCCGCAGACATATAGCATGATGTCCCACCCAGTCACATTATCCTGACACCAGGCCGACCAGCCCTAACACTAACCTCTTAATGCTGAGCGCCGAGCGAGGCAGCTGTTAGCACCATTTTTGTAAATCTTTGGTATGACTCGGCCGGGGATCGAACCCACGACCACCCGCATCCGAGGCAGACCCTTATTGTGTCTTAAAGACAGCACGTGAACATGGATTTAACCATAGAACTATGTAGATTAATCATTCTGACTATAATGTTTCCATAGTTCCTGGTGTACGTCCTTTCCTAAATTGCTTCGTTCTTAATCTTTTAAATCTCTCTGAATCTAAAATATCTTAGATTCAGTGGTTACCTACATTTTCTTGGCCGCGACGCTAAAAATTAGTATTTGGGAACTTCATGGCCCTATTCCCATATTTTGATAAGTTTTGCCACCCTCAAACAAAGGTCTCATCGACCAAGCACGATGCTCCAGAACGTCTTCACGACCCTGATTTGGGTCGCGACCTGAGGGCTGGTGTGATGTGACGAGTTGTTATGTGGTAGGTGTGTTATGGTTGGGGTGGGGTGCTCCCAAGATTTTATCTAAACTATTATGGAAGTCCAACCCAGGCTCGAGTTTGGTTGGAAGTTAAATTAGTGAAAGATAGATGTAAAGCTCCGGGCCCTCCAGTCAGCAATGCTGACGGTTAAATGATTGAATATACCAAAAAGTGAAATTCAACGAATAACAATTTAATAGCAAGTCCATAATCAAATGATTAAAATTTCTCAAGTACTCTCCTTCCACTCGACCCTGTATAGCCTATTATATCATTTGAATAATAGAGTGAGATACTGTCCACCTGCCCTTGTATTCTATTCATCTGTGTAATCTTCTCTTCTATTCCTTCAATTCATTCTCCTCTTCCTCCCGACTTTCTCCAAATTCCTACTTCTCCTCGAGTTCTTCATAAACCTCCTCCTTCTCCACTTTCTCCCCCTCGACTCCTTTTCTCCTCCTCCTCGACTCTTTCCCCGACTTGACTTATCGACTCCGACTGCTCTGCTAGTCTCACTTCAGTCTCCCCTCTTAGCGACTCGGGACTTAACTGAACCGGAAGTTCTGTCTCCAAATAAAACGTCCTTTACGAAGATTTGTCTTTCCTCCTCTAAGTTTTACCGCCAAATTACGAGTGGATCTCTCGGAGTAACCCTATATTGCTCAGCAACCTTCCTAGGCGAGACTAAATGTTAGCTTGCTAGTTAGAAGTTCTAATTTGGTTTGACATTTTTACCACACCCTCTATCTCAATTCCGATTGGATGTCGATTTGATACGATCCAATCAAACTTAGCGGACAATGTCCTTCTCGCTGTCTGTCCATGTGGGGACGGATTTAGAACACGTCCCGTTTCCATCTTGCGGATTCGTCTGATCTTAGGACAAAGCTGGGAAGTAGCGCTATCTAACGCCTGTGCAGATTCAAGATGCCGGATCTTGTCTTTGGTCACGGTAACCTTGCGTAAGAGATTAACTCTAGCCCGCGGCAATGTTCAGACATAAAACCATGGCTTGTAATAATACCATAGTTTGTACACGACTTACTAACTGGGGCAGAGCAACCGTGACACCTGGGAACCACTGTCTTAGACCATAAGATGATAATTCCTACTCAACGATGCGGCTACAGGACTCACCGTACTAATTGTAAGGGAAAATGGGAACCAGTCTGGAAATGGGTGAACATAAAATAGAGTATATATATGGGTTTGGCTATCTAGGATAAATTGAAAAGGAAAGTTATGTTTTAGTTAAAACAATCTTTTGATAACATATCCTAGTTGTAATTGAAAAAAATATACACTTTGTTTTATTGCTGGAATTTCATTCCTTTAACAGACTTGTTGTTGGAACACACATTACTGAAATTAGCACCTGACTGTTTGGTGCGGAATTGAAAGTGAGTGCTTCAAACACACCTTGTTTCAGAAAATGCCACGTCTTGTATGGTTTTTTCTTCAGAGACACTGCCATCCATGATGCATCTATACTGATAAGAATAGTCTGATCTTGTGCACTCAGAACTTAAATTTTTTTAAAATTATTTTTCAATATCATGGTGTTTGCACAGGTTTACTTTGGGAACTGAATTAATACCACGAGTGCTACAAACAATTAGGTCTCACTGGATAGTTTAGTATTTTCACACCTCCCTAATTTTTTAAGGTAGAAGACATGAACCTAATTATGATAAGCCTATCATTTATAAAGTCATACAGAAGCTAAATCTGTAATGTGGTTTATATTTACTTTGAGTCAGGCTTGAAAATGGGGTGGCTTCTTTGATGACCACCTGTCACAATTAGACTAGTACTGGAGATCAAATGCGTAACTTCGGCTGCAAATGAATAGCCGACTTGGCTTACTTATTTACGTATGTCTGCTACAGAGGTAAATATCTAAAAATCGAGATGGCTGAGGAGTGATGAAAAGTATGCTAATTTGTTATGTGCTAGTGAACTTTATTCATGTATAAAGCACATACTGATTCTTTTAGCAGCCTTGTCACAGGAAAATATTCAACATAACTCTTTGCTGTCAACAATGAATGTAATAAAGTGGGGTTAGTTGCAGTGTTGGTTCAGTATAAAAGCCACCAGTTGTATAAGGATTTAACCTGATTGCTGCAGTCAAAATCTCACATTCATGACTTTAAAAAAAATCATTAGTTTGTTTTTATTTGTGTCTTCAGTGTAAAATTATTCTCATTTTTCTGAAACAGGTTATTTTCGGATGAAACTTCACCTGATACACTGTCCAGTGAGACCTTAGCGTCTGATACAGAAATCCATTCCAGGAGTTTCTTCCCTTGAACTACACAGCCAATGTCAATCTCTAAGTCGTAGCTCTGATTTATTATTTTCTGTATTTCTTAGATCGATGAAAATACATGGCTATTAAGATAAATGTAAACAATTATTCCTATTTACCAGTCATATTCAAAGTGCATTGTGGGAAATCGTCGCTTAAAAAACAAGTGAACATAATGTTGAAAGGTATGTGCATGCCTACTGATGCCTAAACGGCACATCCATTTTTTGCCATGTTTGGTGTTCTGACCGCTATTGAGTGAACTAGAAAGTTAAGCTAAGAATAATGAGTGTTCTTCACAGACATTATTTAAAATTCTAGGTCCGAGATCAAAAAAAGTGTTTTTCGTAATCATGCGTGGCAGGCAAGAACAAAAATTAGACTTGAGTGTTTGCCCAGAGACCGAGTATACTAGCTATGTTCCGTATAGTCCTAGTTCGGAAACATCTTCCCATTACGTCTTAGGGATTGAACACGTTCAGACGTAATACAAAGTACGAGGATCAATTTTTAACTGATCTGTTGGCAAAGGCCAGTACTAGTGTTCATATCATGGAGTTACAAGGTAATAGCTACCGACCTATTCCTATATCCCAACTCATATGCACTAATAAAGATCAAACCATTGTATGTCTACATATTATGGGAGTTTTAGAAAAAGGGTGACAATCTATTGTAGAAAGGTAGGTTCATAAATGGAATCGCATGGCTTGTAGATATACAATAACTTCAGCACTCAAAACACGGGAAGAATGTATTTCTTGTGAAGAATAGACCGGTTTTAGGCTTCAGGCGAAGTGATTCGATTTTAGTTATTGTTGTTCCACGTACTGCCCTTTAAGTGTCTGAACAAAACTGACACTCATCAATCACCATCGAAGTCCTAATTTAAACTGTAAATCAAACTCCTTGAAGCATACTCCAACTCATAATATGTACACCAGTCTATTCATTTAAATTAAATTATCGCATAATATGTACACCAGTCTGTTCATTTAAATTAAATTATCGCATAATATGTACACCAGTCTGTTCATATAAATTAAATTATCGCATAATTTGTACACCAGTCTGTTCATATAAATTAAATTACCCCAGAAGGAGATTAAGATAACAACAATGTTCAGTTCTTATTCCTTCAAAAAAATGTATACGAAAATATCCAATAAACCAAAAACGGAGGACAGAGTCGAAGAGTCATAAAAGCCTTTGATGGTACATGATAATGATACGAAGGGGCATCTCTTAGACTCCAGTCAGTCCTATATCCCGAGACGCGGCTGCGGAGCGTCTAATTTCTATGTACTGGAACATGGCGGTGGGGTGTCCACAAATAAAAGTATAATCATCATTTTAATCCAGCCAATCAAAACAATATGCATATGTGACACTGAGGTTACATTTACACTTGGATGGTTGTGTGCTCTATTTAGCTCTCATTTTCTCGTATCATTTGCTTTCTTGTGTGAACACAAGTAATAATACTAAGAAAGTAGCAGGCTTCGAGTAGTATGCCTCTCTACAAAAAAAAAATAGTTTACCGTCTGGGCTGGCGGTAATTCACAAACTCAGTACATTATTCGTCAGCCGAGTGGAAAGGGGAGATCTGCTGCATGGACAGCAGCTGATTCTCCATACCACCCTGCCGAGGCTTCATAGCTCCACTGGAGAGGACACTCCAGCGTCGTCGTACGGCGTCGACACAACACGAGAAGTAGCAGTTTACCGGTTCTAAGTCAAAGCTCGATTGGCGTAGAGCTTGGCGCCAGGGGTTACTTCTGACGGTGGGAGAGATCACCAGGTCTCACTAGACAGCTACCGCCCGCCTCAAGCTGGGCAGCCCCCAGTCAGTAAGGTGCTGCCCGCCATGGCCTGCCTGCTTCACTGGGTGCGTGGAGCTTAGAGAACCATCTCGACAAGTGGGCCACAAAACTCCGCACCAGGAAAGACTAAAAGAAGAAATAAGAAGACTCCAACTCGTCGTTTTGCAACCTGGAACATCAGGACCATGTGTCCTGGATTGACCGCTGACCTACAGCAGATCGACGATGCACGGAAGACTGCCGTCATTGACAGAGAACTCTCCCGACTGAACATCGACATTGCCTGCCTCCAGGAGACCCGACTGGCTGACAGCGGCACCATCAGGGAAGCGAATTACACGTTCTTTTGGCAGAGGAAGCCCTCGGATGAACCTAGGCAGCATGGTGAAGGCTTTGCCGTAAAGAACACGCTAATCGCCTTCATTGAACCTCCATCATCAGATACTGAGAGAATCCTTGCCCTCCGGCTGTCAACATCCTTAGGCCCGGTCAACATCTTCAGCGTTCACGCCCCAACCCTCTGCTCCACCGCCGAGGAGAAAGACAAGTTTTATGAGGCTCTGAATCAGGCAATATCCAGTATCCCCAACAATGAAGGCCTTTACTTACTAGGAGACTTCAATGCTAGAGTGGGAGCTGACCATGAGGCCTGGTCCACCTGTCTCGGCTTTTACGGAAGGGGCAAGATTAACGAGAATGGTCAGCGATTGCTAGAGATGTGCTGCTCCCACAGCCTATGTGTGACCAACACTTTCTTCAAATGCAAGGAGATCCACCAGGTGTCGTGGAGACACCCACGTTCACGCCACTGGCACCAGCTAGACCTCGTCATCACTAGGCGTGCAGAACTGGCCAGTGTCCTCCTCACCCGCAGCTACCACAGTGCCGATTGTGACACGGACCATTCCCTCGTGGCCAGCAAGGTGCGAATATTACCCAAGAAGCTGCACCACGCCAAGAAGAAGGGTCACCCACGCATCAACACCTGCTGTGCAAGCAACCCAGAGAAAACACAGCAGTTCATCAGCAAACTGAAGGAAGCCCTCACCAAAGTGACACCTGATGACACCATTGACTCCAAGTGGTCCCATATCCGTGATTCTGTGTACAATTCAGCCATCACAGCTTACGGGAAGAGAGAACGAAAGAATGTCGACTGGTATGAGGCAAACTGGGAGGAGATGCAGCCCGTGACTGAGGCAAAGAAGAAAGCCCTGCTGGCATACAAGGCTGCACCTAGCCCCAGAACACTACAAGCCCTCAGGATTGCAAGGAACAACGCCCAGAAGACCACCCGCCGCTGTACCAACACCTACTGGCTGAACCTTTGCAACAGTATACAGACAGCTGCTGACACCGGGGATACAAGAGGAATGTATGAGGGTATCAAAAAGGCGACAGGTCCCCCCCCCCCCAGCTACAAGACCGCCCCCCTCAAGTCCAAGACGGGCGAAGTCATCACAGACCAGGGGAAACAACTGCAGCGATGGGTTGAGCACTATCTCGAGCTATATGCAACCCAAAACAATGTCACTGGAACTGCCCTGGACGCCATTCCAGACCTGCCTGTCATGGAGGAGCTAGACACACAGCCCACCCTGGAAGAGCTCGGAAAAGCCATCGATTGCCTTGCCTGTGGGAAGGCTCCTGGAAGCGACGGCATTCCGCCTGAAGCTCTCAAGAGCGGAAAACCAGCACTGCTCCAGCCCCTACACACACTCCTCTGCCTTTGCTGGGAACAGGGATACATCCCACAGGACATGCGTGACGCCAACATCGTCACTTTGTACAAAAACAAAGGAGACCGTAGCGACTGCAACAACTATCGGGGCATCTCCCTCCTCAGCATCGTCGGAAAGGCTTTCGCCCGTGTTGCCTTGGCGCGCTTGCAGATCCTAGCCTCCCGCGTCTACCCAGAGTCCCAGTGTGGATTTCGAGCCGGCAGGTCAACTGTAGATATGATCTTCTCACTACGTCAGCTACAGGAGAAGTGTCGCGAGCAGCAGATGCCCCTCTACATTGCCTTCATAGACCTGACGAAGGCGTTTGACCTGGTTAGTCGGAGTGGACGTTTCAGACTTCTGCAGAAGATCGGTTGCCCCCCACGTCTGCTTCCTGTCATCATGTCGTTCCACGAGAACATGCACAGCAGAGTGTGCTTCAATGGCGCAACATCTGAAGCATTCCCAGTCATCAACGGAGTCAAACAAGGCTGTGTCCTTGAGCCGACGCTCTTTGCCAACTTCTTCTCCATGCTTCTCCAGTACGCATTCAAGGACTGCAGCGAGGGAGTGTACATCCATACCAGGGCTGACGGCAAGCTGTTCAACATCGCCCGTCTCCGTGCTAAGACTAAAGTCAGATAGGTACTCATCCGTGAATTGCTCTTCGCTGACGATGCAGCCTTGACATCACACACGGAAGATGGACTACAGCAGCTGGTATGCCGCCTCTTCCATGCTTGTAAGGAATTTGGACTGACCATCAGTTTAAAGAAAACGAACGTCATAGCGCAGGACGCAGACTCCCCTCCCTCTGTCACCATCGATGGGTACAGCTTGGAAGTTGTCGAGAACTTCACATACCTCGGGTCTAACATCTCCAGCTCACTCTCCATTGATTCTGAGGTGAACGGCAGGATTGCCAAGGCAGCAGCAGTGATGGCCAGACTTGACTAGAGAGTCTGGAACAACCCCAGCCTCACAGAGAAGACCAAACTGCGTGTCTACATAGCCTGCGTACTCAGCTCACTTCTCTACAGCAGCGAAACATGGACCACCTATGCAAGACACGAGAGGAAACTCAACAGCTTCCACCTGAGATGTCTGCGGCGCATTCTGCACATCCAGTGGCAGGACAAAGTACCCAATACAGAGGTTCTAGAACGCACCAACTTGAACAGCATGTTCTTCATTCTCAGCGAGAGGCGCCTTCGCTGGCTTGTCCATGTCAAGAGAATGGACCCAGGTCGCATTCCCAAGGACCTGTTATATGGGGAGTTAGCAGAAGGTGCACGACCAACTGGACGACCACATCTGCGCTACAGAGATGTTTGCAAGAAGGATATGAAGACGGCAAACATCAATGTCAACGACTGGAGAGCTGTGCAAACAACCGTTCCAGCTGGCGTCTAGCTGTCAGGCAGGGAGTTCAAAACGCAGAAGAGAGAAGAATAAAACAAGCTGAAAAGAGAGCTAGAAAGAAGGATAAATATATAAACGCACGAATTATGTGTTGTTGATTCGTTTTCGTTTTCTTTTAATTGTTACTTCATTCTCTTTTCCTTTTTCTAATTATTGTTGATTTAAAACAATGCAAAGGGGGTACACGGGAAAGAAGTGTTTTGGTAATCGATAGTTTTTACCCATATTCGAAAGTTTTACCGATTAAAATCAGGATCCGAAAGCTAATAATGTATGTATGTATGTATGTATGTATGTATGTATGTATGTATGTATGTATGTATGTATGTATGTATGTATGTATGTAAGTATGTATGAATGTATGTATGTATGTATGTATGTATGTATGTATGTATGTATGTATGTATGTATGTATGTATGTATGTATGCATCTGTTTATCGGGGCCCCGAGTGGCCGAGTGGTCTAAAGCGCTCTCTGTTACGGATCACTGCCTTCTCACCTTTGTCTGCGTTGGTTCGAGTCTAGGATTCGGCCAACGCGGGTATGTGAGAAAGCTTACCAGTAGCTTCTCGTTGGTCGGTGGTTCTTCCCGGGGTTTTCCTGGGTTCTTCTGCCACCAATAATACTGGCCGCCATGCATAGCCTATCGTGTGCTGAAAAATGGCGTTAATATATATATATATATATATATATATATATATATATATATATATATATATATATATATATATATATATATATATATATATATATATATATATATATATATATATATATATATATATATATATGGCAGTGCAGCATGTTGGTCAATAAATAAGGCGGTTGTTTGCTCATTAGATGCGAATCCCACTGTTTTGTAGGTTCTGGTTTCTGTCATATGACAGGTGTTATGTGAAAGACATTTATATCTAATACCATGCTTTCAGCCTTCGAACAGGGGACAACACGTACTTCACATCCTGATAGCTGTAGTATGGTGTAAGGGCGGACGTTATGAAAAGGTCAGTCATTAGTAGGCGGTTTGTGAATATCTGCTAAACCCTTGATATGACCAGTCGAGTAGGTGGATCGTACTCATCTTACTATGTCAAAGAAGGTGTAACAAGAAAACACATGTGCAGTGGCGGCGCGAGAAGGGGTGAGGGTACGAGTTGGCAAACAAAAATGATATCGCCAAGGAGTGGCGATACGCTTATTTCGTAACTCACTTCCTTTTCCATTTAGGAAGTATATCTGCCATTATGCACGTTCTTCAGATTTGTATTTCCATGTTTAGGCAGATTTTACTTATTCTCCATCCTCTCTCTCTCTCTCTCTCTCTCTTTAAAATACCTAAAAAATATATATTCTATATAGTTCGGTCTGTACTCGCTTGTAAGTCATGTCCAAATACAAACTACACAGACCCAGATCTGCATAGGTAGTCGACAGATCTGGGTCTATGCAGTTTGATATGACTAATAAGTAGAGCAAACAAGATAGACCTTGATTTGCCGGTTCATCATATGAATGCAAATCAGTGGGACTCGATGTATAAGTACGGGCGGTAATTAATAACATTAGCCACGTTGTGATCTGGTTCAAGATTGAGCCTGGTAATAAAGACACAGGCTTCCACCTTTTCCCCCTAGAAATGAATTAAGTGTTTATAGAAAGCAGTTCAAGATGGCCAGCTCCAGAGTTTAAGCGATCTTTTTCTAGAAGATATTTTTTTATCGTCGTCTTATTATTCTTCTGCTTCTAATTATTATTATTAGTAGTAGTAGTATCATCAATATTATTATTGTTTTTGCTGTTATTGGTGTTGTTCCTGCTGCTGCTATTAGCAATGTTGTTGTTTCTATTATTATTATTATTATTATTATTATTATTATTATTATTATTATTATTACTACTACTACTACCATCACTATTACTAAAGAATATATTTAACGACCGCGGAAAAGCTGGTTGCTTTTTGTTTGTTTGGCGTTTCTTGTTCTAAATACCTTTTTTTATTGTTATGTTATTTTTGGTTAAATGCCGCACAAAACGACATCATCGCTAGACATATTTCACTGATAGTATTCATATCAATCGTTAACCCTTTGACTATTTAAGGTAATACAATAGTTAAATACTTGAAAAGCGAAGGAGGTAAAAAGAAATGGTAATGTTCAGGAAATGTTCTACATTGAGATAAACAATAGGCTGTAGATTAAAACCATGAATTTGTCGGCCAAATTGCATGCAATATGGCATACCAAAGTGCAACTAAAATTCAAACCAAATTAGCATCCAGCTAATATGTCTACCAGACTCATCCACATCATGCAAATATCGTACTTTGTGACTTACGATCAATATAATTTTAGTTGCACTTTGTTATGCATATTGCATGCAATTTGGCCGTAAATTCTTTTTATTTCCCTATTTGTTTTTCTTTATTTTATGTTTTCCTCAGTTTATTCTTTCTTTTGTATCTCCACTCCTTGTTCTATTTCTGGAAATGACGTAGATTTTCATACGATTTTGCAATGTCAGACTTCATGCAAATATTTATAATGTCCCAATTTATCACAAGCTTTTAGTCCAAAACGAATTAACGGTAAAACGTACTTGCAAAACGGAAAGTGTATGACGATTTGTTTAACAGTTGGGAACCAGCTAAAATATGATACTGTTTTATAAACAGTGACTGAAAGGATACACAGATCATAAAGATGCATAAAAACTTTGAATTTTTTAAATGACGAATTTCTAGAAAGTGACAAGTGTGACGAAATCGTGCTTTGGAGCATGAAAGAGTTAAGCCATGCTTGATATGTGAAATACCAGAGTGAAAAAATAAAGCAGTTTAGGGTTAATGAAAAATGGAAGATACGAAAATGAGGCGACTACACTATATACAATGTGATTGCAGAAGAAATGAAGAAGTTTGCAACCACATGTAAACAACAGCTGCAAAATAGATCCAATGTTATCCTATGTGATTTGGAACAAAAAAGGGTAATGAAATTTATGTGTTGACGTATTCATGTCAGCAATTAATCTTCTTTCAATTTCGCCAACACCACGTGATCTTCGTGCAATTATTCAATCAAGTAAGCATGTTGCCATTAAAATGTTTACCTTGGACAATTGTTTTACATTCACACAACCTCATCTTACAAAGAAATACTCAAAACGCGGCCTGAACCAGTCAATATGGAGGCGATTATGCAGAGCATGGATCGTACTGTGCAAATATCAAGATTTTGAAGATCCAATTTCTTTCGGAACATTGATTGGACATCTAACAGTACGTTAAATTAAAGAACACTAATAAACTGTCCATTCAATATTTAAGCTTCAGTGGTGTGAGAGACAACATGGACTAGATATGTCAGTAGGTGTGAGATGTTACAATTGTAACAGACAACAAAATAAAATAGAGATGTAAAAACTGCATAATGAACGAGTATACCAGGTATTACAGTGATGGAAAGGAACATCTAACAGAGAGAAATCAATAAACACTTGCATGTACATATTGAAAAACAGACATTATTGATGGCAACAGCTATGATTTCATGCTGACATTTGATAATTAAAAATGTTAAAGGAATAATTAGCAGACATGTAGTTCATGTTCATTTCTAGATACGAAAACGTATGTACGAGTGTACAAAATATGAACTTCTGGATGTTACATTTATATTAAATAACAATAACTAAAATTACTGGAGAACACTGTCAGCTGATGAAATGAACTGTACGGCAGACAAAACTGTACTTACAAGTGTCCGTGAGTCCATGACAACGGATTCACAGATGAAGGTATTACATGGGTAAATAAATCAACGGATTCACAGATGAAGGTAAAATAACGTATAAGCTCTTTTGTAAATTGTATCTTATGTACACAACGGAACTTCTATTACACAGTTTGTTTACACATTACCAGACACTTTTGATAGGTTATTTAATAAAATCATTTTTCGGCCAGAAAGATATGGCGAGTACATAACGGATTTAAAACTGAAAGTAGACTATGTTGTGGGTGGTGCTAGTTACACACACACACACACACACACACACACACACACACACACACACACACACACACACACACACATATACATATATATATATATATATATATATATATATATATATATATATATATATATATATATATATATATATATATATATATATATATATATATATATATATATATATATATATATATATATATATATATATATATATATATATATATATATATAATCATAGGATGTAACAACAATTTATAGAAATCTAGTAACTCGTTCAGCTCTACTATCAATGCTGACGCAGCAAAGAAAAGTTTTCCAAAAGCCGATTGACAAATTGTGTCAGTACGAACAGAAATTGTAGAGAACAAAAACAAAATGAAATTTTAGCGAAGAAAATGTATAAGGCTTATCCTTTGGTCAGGAACCTGTGCAAGAAACGACTGAACATCCAGCACCCGTTTGTGTGACTTAAGCAACTTACCGCACACTAATGGCACGATAACATGGCTATCTAGAAATGCCATAAAACATTATTTATCATGAAACAATCAAAGAACACTGGACAACAAATTTTTACAAAAGTCATGTTACTGAAATAAAATTAGTCAATTCTTATCAATTTTTATGTGCTGAACACGAATATGACAGTCAAATTGCAAAATTGGCTCTAGTTTTTTTGTAATCTGCAAGAAATTAATGTTTACATAACGAAATGCATTCCAATAGTAAAAGGTCAACTGTAATAGCCTACCTATAAAAAATCAAGTCATTGACTACATCTTAGATTTCTTCGCCTGTCTCTTGTACAGCTGTTCGGGAGCATCTCTGAGGAGTGTCCAGCAGTAGTCAGCCAGCATTGTAGTGGACCATTTTCCCTGGTATCTTTGTTCCATTGTTGCGATATCTTGATGAAAACGTTCGCCGTGTTCATCACTAACAATACCACAGTTGCTAGGAAAGAAATCCAAATGGGTATGAAGGAAGTGAATCTTTAGAGACATATTGCAGCCAAGTTTCTTATACTTCATCAACATGTCTTCTACTAGTTCCTTATAGTTTTCTGCCCTAACATTTCCGAGGAAGTTTGTAGAAACTAGGCGAAAAGCATTCCATGCTTGTTTCGCGTCACCTTCCAGCAAGTTGTTGAACCGGTCATCTTTGAAAAGCTCTCGAATCTGAGGACCCACAAAAACTCCCTCTTTAATCTTTGCTTCGCTGAGTCGAGGGAATTTTTCATGCAGGTATCGGAATGCTGGCAAAGTCCGGTCAATGGCTTTCACGAAGTTCTTCATCAAACCTAGTTTGATGTGAAGGGGTGGTAGCAAGATTTTCTGAGCCTCAACCAGAGCTGGGTGTTGGATATTCTTCTCTCCAATGGCTACATTCTGCCTGTGAGTCCATTCCTTCCTCATGTAGTGCATTTCCCTTGCTCGGCTATCCCACTCGCATAAGAAACACATGTATTTTGTATATCCTTGCTGCAGTCCCATTAAAAGGGCAACTACCTTCAAATCACCACAGAGGTGCCAGCTGTACTTGTTATACTCAATGGAATTCAGTAGCTGCCTTAAGTTATCGTATGTCTCTTTCATGTGGACAGCATACGCTACTGGAATAGATGGAAGAATGTTTCCATTGTGCAAAAGCACAGCCTTGAGACTCAGTTTCGAAGAGTCCACAAATAGTCTCCATTCTTGTGGGTCATGAGTGATTTTTAAAGCATTCATGAGGCCCTCAATATCGGAACAGAATATCAGATTACTTTCCTTTCTGAAGAAAGGCTCCAATTGCTGGTGGCGCTTTCGATATGCAGTAATTGTGACATCTTCTTCTAGAAGATTCCATTGTTGGAGTCTTGATCCTAGCAATTCTGCCTTGTTCTTTGATAAGTCCAAATCACGAATCAGGTCATTTAGTTCTTCCTGTGTTATTCTGTGTGGGGTTGATGATGCACCACAGTGAAAATCTGGATCACTGCATGCTGATGGACCAGGAGAAGAACAGGTCGACTCACCTTTGTCTTCGTCAGATGAATCAAGAGAATATTCTGCTGGAGGTTCTGGAATAGGAAGTCCCTCACCATGTGGAACTGGTCTCAATGCAGACGGAATGTTTGGGTAGACTATTCTCGACTTCTTTCGCTTCGTTATTCCGCCGGAAAGAGGAGGAACCAAGCAGAAGTAACAGTCATTTAGGTGGTTGCTTGGCTCTCTCCACACCATTGGGACTGCAAACGGCATTGATGACCTTTTGCAATTCAACCACTGTGAAAGCTGTGTTGTACATGTATCACAGCATATATGCGTAGCCCAAGGCTTGTCTTGGTCACCAACCTTGCATCCGAAGTAAAGATGATATGCCTTCTTCACTTGAGAATTGATACTTTTCTTCTGGTTGGCAAATGTCACTTCCCCACAAATATAGCAAAAATTGTCCGCGGTATTAACACACTTTCGAGGCATTACTGTTCTTCATTGTACGTAAATGGATAAAATAATAAGTTTTATGTAACAGTAGCTTGAACTGTCTCGCACAACGTCTAAAATATTTTAAATGCTGAACCTATCTGATTGGGCTTTATATAGTACACTGCTTACGTCAGCTTCAGCAGCCGCCTGGCATTAGTATAATAGGCCTACACATGTATAGTACACTGCTGACGTCAACTTACTTCAGCAGCCGCATGGCATTAGTATTGCATTGCATCAGAAAATGATGCAATCAACTGTGGATGATGTGAGCATGATGGTATTATGCAATGTTACATCATTATTCCGGATGTTGCTGCAGTCCTACTGGAGAAATTTACACAGTGAAACATAGAAAATGAGGTATATGAATATCTTCAAAACGAGAGCCAATACAAATTTTTCACGGTTATATTCGTGTTCGGCACACCAAAATACTACAGATTAGGGCCTTTTCAAGTCAGTAATGATTTCACTGTTGACCAGTGGAATCATTCCTATTGATCCTAATGTCTGATATTTTTCTTCAATAGCCAATGAACTTTTAGTCACGATTTGAAGCACATTTCTGCTGGATGTTTTGTTTACATATATGATCAACAACGCAGAGCAACAAACCAAATAATGTCAAAACAATATGACGTGATCATCGAAGAAAGAAACAAGCTGGCCAGTACTCGTAAGTAACCAATTGAATAAGTCTATGAATAATACTAAATATCGCTACTGCAACTAATTTCCTAACTCAAACAAATAATTTGAAACAGAATTTTCTATCCATATTTAATTTTGCCGAAAAATTATTTACTAAGCGTATACGTGTGTTTATTGTATGAACAGAAGGTGAAAAAGGGTTTTGAGGTGGGGGTACGACATGGACAGGGCAAAATTAAATTTGAGAAAATTTGCCTTGGACAGAATAATTCTTGAAAAAGTAACTGTTATTTCTATAGGTTTAACAGACCTTGTTTACTTTTCCTTTTAAACAATCTTTTTTTCATTCACTTAGTTGGGGAAGCCGCGGTTGCTCAGTGGTTAGAGTGCCGTGGTAGTGATAGAAGGGATGTGAGTTCGATTCCAACTATTCTATTAGCCAAAGTCAGCTGCATTGGTTGATCCTTGTGCAATGTACTTTACTCCAATTGTTTGGAGACTAAATAACCTATATGTGTTGTTCTGACATAAAGCACAAAGCCACATCAAATCAAAGTAAATTATCTAATAGTAATTAGTCTCCAATTTTCTAAAATCCTTTTCACATTGTATCGAAATGTTCTAATTCTATTGTATGAAATATATGTCTGCAATAACCTTTAATCTTTACGCCCTTTACAATCTTTCTTGCTATTTACTGTTTTTGCCTGGATCTGTTTCGTTGCTGGTTTTGTTTTTTTAAACTCGTCAATCAGTTCTCGTACATTTCAATATCGACTTTCGTACGTTTGATTTTCGATTTATATTTATATAATCCCTCAGTTATTTTCCTTCCTGAATACTCTTTTGAATGCAGGTTAAAATTCTCCGTTTTAATTACTTTTTGGAATTCGTCCCTAATGGTCTCGGCTTCTCACACGGTTGTTTATCGTTCGCATATCTATTCCATCTCGTACTTTTATTGATTGCCTTTGACAAAACGTTTGGTTACAGCAGATATTCACGTTGAGTCTCCACCTCAAAATATAACACATAGTTGTTGCCCTGTTTAGTCCAGTATATTGTAACCAACAACTCTTTTTCAGTCAGTCCTTCTTTAGTGCTGGACGCGAACATTGTTCGGATTTCACATTTTCTTGTGTATTAAACCTTTTTACCACATGCCTTTATATAATAGAGTGTTTGGTTTTTGTATTTTAAGGTTGGTATTTTCCATATGGTTTTGAAAGCCACACATGCCAATGCCTTTCTTTATGTCCTCCTTGTACAAGTAGAGATCATGTAGAGACAATACAGAATGTTTTAAGTGTGTGTGCTATCATCAAACGATCAGATACCTTGCATTGTGTCATCATCAAAAGGTCTAATACTTTGCATTGTGCCATCAAAAAAACGTCTGATACCTTGCATTGTGCCATCAACAAAACGTCTGATACCTTGCATTGTGCCATCAAAAAAACGTCTGATACCTTGCATTGTGCCATCAACAAAACGTCGGATACTTTGCAGACTCATTTTTAAGGTTTATGCTATATTTAGCTTTTATTTCAACTTGTGTATCTTCATCATCATATTTAAAACTTCTCCTTCCTAAGCCATTCTCAATTATTTAAATAGAAGTCAAGGTTCAAATGGAAAAATACTAAAAGTTATCTTAGATAATAATAAAAACAATTCCATTTCTACAGAAACTGTACATTTATAACAGGAATTAAACGTGTTTTTTGGAATTGGAAAAGAAAAAGAAATAACAAGTAAAATTTTGACTCCAACATGATGGAAAAAAGGATCAGAAAGAAATAAAGAAGAAAATAAATCTTTCAAAGCCATTACCAGACGTTGCAATATACACTGCGAATGTATCGGTTAGTAATGAACTGAACGAAGTCGGTAAGACTTTAAATGGAATTAGATATTTGACTAAATATTTGTTATTTAAGCTGTAAGTGCCTCTATTGGCTTTGAGTGTTTGTTCGACAACTTCCAGACATACGGATTCCAAAAGACAACACAAAGTTAGGAGGAAACACAAATCACAGGAAAATACGTAATTAGTTAATTAATTCATTAATTTGTACTGGTTGCATTGTTTCAGCTGATGCATATTGCCACTCGAACCTCTAATTGTTACAATAGTTGCCAATACATAATGTTATGTATACTTAAATTAATTGTTTGTTTGTTAGCTTTTTAAAAAATTATTCCATTACATGCTATAGTAATGTAACATTGGCTGCTGGTCTTGACCATGTCTGAAACTAAGTTCATTTCTGCTTAGCCTGATATACCTTAAAAAATTGTATTTCATTTTATGTCAACAACTAATACATAGCTTAATTATTATCTATGCTTACGGGCTTAATATGAGCATTTTTATTAACAGAAGAAGTAAATATGTTTATTTGGGTCAGGGTTTTGGACTTTCCTATGTGAATTTTACAGGTTATGGGTTTGCCTTTGTTAACATCAGGATCGTTCTAGAAGGTTATTTTCCATTAAGTAATGTTTTTTCTTAGAAAATGCTAATTTTGACCTGCGGTCCAGTAAATAACTATATAAGCTTGTAATTGTGAGGACTTGGTCATTCGTGCTATAAAATCTAGCACTTTCAAGTTGTATTATGCTGTGAGCAGAAGGGCTGAATTGTATTTTCTTCAAACTATTGAATTCATTTCATTAATTTCTCTGGAAATGCAAAGGTCCCGTGATACAATTATTGGACAGATATGCATTGAAAGTTATACTGTATTCAAACCTGGAATTACATTTATGTGACTCAACAAAAGACTGTTGACACATCAACACATCAACACTTTAATAGCTACCGCAGACACTTCATCGACTTCAGTTTTGGATTTCTTTGGGACTTGTACTAAATTGTATTCAGGACTTTAAATCACTAAGACTTGTTCCTGTAATTCTTGGATTATATTTTGGGATTAAATTCGCAATACCGTAAGTTGTTTTTCTCGTTTTCACTCTGTATTCTAGGAAAAAAATTATTTGTTAAATTTTACAAAGCTTGTTGTCTTTTACTCTTTTATGTTACTTTTGTACGCGCATAGACTCGCAACAATGAATCAGTTGCGCAAAAATATTTCACTTGGCAATATTTCTCAAAATTTCCTCAGTGAAGTTAGCCATTCTGAATTATTCAACTTTTAGTTTTCTTCTATCACGCTGTTCTCGATATTATTTAGCATTCTGATATACAATTCTTTCATGGATCTATTGCCTGACCACTTAAATAGTTCTGTTATTTGAGATCATTGGATAGCAAATATGGCATCGATGTCTAACTCATCTTTACTAAGACCTTCACATTTTGTAACATTTAGTTACCTTTTGTAGAAGTCAACTGATGACAAGTGTCCTATTTTCAGCGCTGTATCTCATTTAAGTTATTGTCTTAATCCTTATAGAGTTGTAATTCTTTTGTATTGAATTGATCTTTAATAAAATTGTCATTTTTGCATCTTTGTTTCACGCAATGTTTCATTTATCCGTTCAAATGATTTCTGATTTTGTTATGCCATTTCTTAATTTTTTATCCTACCTTACTCATTATAACCTGTTTTACAGTAGCTTTCAGCGCCTTAAAGAGCCATTTGATTTGTCTTGTGCTTCTCCATATGTTTATTTTTATATACGCGGTGTTTTTTAATACTAATTTACATTCCTAAATATGTTTAACTACTGTAGTAAACTTCGGCTAGCATTTCTTCGGATCAAGTTATATATTTGTCGACCTTTACATTCACTTGCAAATTAAAGGAAGATAGCAAAGCCAAAAAGCAAGACAAATCTAAGATTGACAAGCCTTCAGAGTAATAAACTTAACGAAATTCAACAGACTCTCGTAGAGCTGAACTCGGCTGGTGACTGCTGAAAAAGCCAAAAAAGAATATTTGATGAAAGAACGAGAAGTCTTCCGAATGAGTAGATAGTCACACAAAAGCGAAAAAAGAATCAAAAGCCAAAAAAATAGAAGCTATTATTTGATATTTTGGTGTTGAAGCTGTTTGTTAATTTTGGTTAAAACAAAATTTACATTTCCTTTCGTTTTCAAAGCTGATCAAATGACAAAAACATGTTTTAGAAGATGAACATTAAAACGACTAAAGAATAACAGCAAGGCAAGTCTGATGTATAACACGACTTTGATTTCATGCAACCCAATTCGATAGATCGATAACGATTTAGGTATTAAATCGCATAGCCTTAAGCTACAGATAAATATCGAGCGCAGGAAATAACATTGTCAGTTCAGATTACTATGCAACTCTTCAATGTGCCCCAGCAATAGCATACATCATGATTTTAAAGAAAGTGTTTAAGACGTCAGTATATCCATCATCAAACATGACTAAGTATTCCATTTTCGCTTCGATAACAATTGATCGCCTTTGTTCTACTTAAGAGTATTCTGTCTAACGCGAGTATAATGGCCGTTTTTGTCGTTTTGTCGTCAATGAGCCCTACACGGAAGGGCTATACTTATTTCCTAACTTTATTTTAAACGTAATCCGGGTCCTGATGTAAAATATAATAGCACTGTCAGCTGCATACACAATATTAGTTCAGTCATTCACATTACACAGAAAAGAAAAGATCCGTTAAGAAAAGGTTACCATGAGGTGTACCACATCAAATTATCGAAGGTCTGGATTCTGTATTTTTCACAATGACGATTAGTATTCTGTTGCTGCATATTATTCGAATAATTCAATGGTAGTAACTGCTATTCCCAGCAATGTATAAAAAAAAACGTATCACGACTCTCCTTATTGAAATATCTTTGAACATTTTAGATCATTAAATACATTATCCTTAGTTTAAAACTTTCTATCTGAACATGGTCTGCTCATTGTAGAATATTGGTCGTAATGCTGCGTATACTAACAGGCTTGTAACTGTATGCATGTACCCTAGCTCATCATAATTCATCAGGTACAAGTCCCATTGATATAGATATGTGAAACTAAAGTGACTAGAATTGTCAGAAATACCGACAATTTCTTTAAGAATCTTGATGGGATATTGACAATGCCCATACTTGAACGTGGAACCAAGTTACATACTCCTTTGTAAACAAATTCCTTACTTACAAATAGAAGTTGGGTTATGTTAATGCTAATACTTCTGATGAACATGTCGTAAATGTATTTAAAGATGGTGGAACTTCCTTCCTGAGAATAAATGTTGAATTAGTTGTTAATTAAAGGATCTGCTATATCACGGAAATCCTAACAGTTTGCACCATCAATAGTCAATGCAACGTTCTGGCTTTTAACTGTAACAGAGGGATTTCAGCTATTGCCCTAATCTCTTTAGGTTATTTTAGTGTCCTCGATTTTGCAGCCAAAATAATTTTCTTTTTTGCCCATACATTCTGTCTTATTTCTAACTTTGTAAAATTGTCTATACATATGAACATTAATGTTCTCTTTTCCATAAATGTTTAATAACTGATTTCTATCTTTGATTTTTCTCCGATAGTTTAGTAAATATCATTGGTTCTGTCTTTAACGTCTTTAGTTGGGACAATCTCATCTAAAACTGGTGTACATACATCACTACAATTGATACACGCAGTATCAAATCCGAAGAGCTCTTGCTAATAATTTGTAAGAAGTTTACAATAAAACGTTCTTCATACTTCTGATTGTCCCTAAACTGTGCTTCATCTTCTGCCCTTTAACAATTTTCCCAGTACAGAAAGTGAGAATGTTACATAATGAAAACTAATCATACATGGATTGTCCACAATATATTGATATTTTTGCTCCAGTATAGTAACAAACAATATGATCTAGTAATGTTCATCACGATCTGGTATCTCTTGTAAAGTCCTTGATAAAAATTTGACCTATTCCAGCAAACATTTGAAGATATTGACATATACTTCCATATTGACATTGCATTCAAAATCGAATATATGAAGTCATGAAACTTTAGAATCAGAGACTGTTTATTAAGCTTCCTTCAAATTCGTCAAGTGTATGATTCTGCTGTGATGATCTATTGCAATTACCAATGGCTGTAAGTTTATATGTGGAGCTTCCAAATCATCAATGTAAATTTGGTCTAGTAAAAAGGGCTATGGTGTTCCTGATGTAATGTACAAACACCACCATCGCTCCTGTTCCTATCTTTTCTAATGACAAAGTATCTTTCAGTTCTACGTATGGTTACAATAAGAAATACAGCATTAGATGTGCGAGCTGGCGTGTTGTTCAAATGGAAAAATAGTCACATAACGAGATATTCAGATTTTAACAAAGTGTTGTACGGGGTTGTGATTACTGACTATATATGGAATGGGTTTTCCATGGGATATTTACGTGATGTCATGTATACTTTAAGCATGTTTTGTCATTGCCGCCTTTGTTTTAGACGTTTCATCCATCTTCTGTGGTTACCTAATACAGTATGGGGTTGTAAACGCATAGAAAACGTCACACATACATGCTGCTTTCTTAAGATTTCTGCGTACAAAATAGCGTTCCATAAGTTCGATAGGACACAACATTACCTAATAACGAACTTTTCGTATAAAATATTTCGCAAAATGTGCATAAAATATAACCGTTTTTCAACTAATAGGAACATTAAAGAAAGTGAGACATGACACATGCAATATCGTACATTATTAATTTATCATTTACCCTGCATGTACTCGGGTTTTAATGAAGACATACGAAAAGTTGTTTCGAAGATGGTAGTAACATTATCTTAGGTTCCATAGCAACCATATCAAAACTATACATTTTACATTCGTAACCAATAGACAATTTTATTTACATTTTGCAGGAATAGTTTAGGACATGTTATTACAAAGCTTTGTTTACATGGCTGCCGTAGCCACGATTCAGCCTCCTAGTAACCAGGCAATCTGATTAAAAATCGGATCTCCTCTGTCCTATATAAAGACCCGAAAGCGACCGCTGAAGGTTCATGTTCTGGTGACCCATGTTATTATCATAATCGATAATTTTCTCGGCCAACCAGATAAAGTCTGATATTTTAACGTTTTGGGAACAAGCACAGAATGACTTAAAAGCACGAATGTGTGCCGACTATTTGATTCAGTTTCAAATTTACGAAAGCTGTATTTCCGTTAGCTAATTCAAAGGTCACCAGAACACGACCCCTAAGCGGTCCCTGTCAGATCTTCACGTAGAACAGTGGATATCTGATTTTACTGAGATTGAGCAACCAGGGAGAGAAACTTTCACATATCCTACAACGCCATTGGTTAAGTTATAATCAAACTTTGTATCTAATATTTATCATGATCTCAAACAATTTTGTTTTTCTTGGTCGCGATGGAAACGATGTAAGAAACATTTCTTACATCTACCCCAAACCCTCCTCAATTTATGTTTTCTGAATTTCAGGGAGTATTGCTTAGTTTTGCTTATGACACGTTTAAAGCAGTTTAGTTGGTTTTATTCTTATAACAACCATTTGCATTGGTTATAAATTTACATAAACAAGATGAAAACAATAGTTTGACATTTTCAAACCAACGTGGTAATTTTAACAAAATTATATTTTATGCAATAGTTGTATCTTTGACGGTCCAGAAACTGTTTGCTAAGTTTAATGCAACCAGGAGGAAGGGCATACATATCCTGGTTACGGTAACTCTAGTTTAAACAGTCAACTGCCTTTAAACTTCCTTTTCTCGTCTAATGTGATCTCAGAGTGAGCAATCTCGCACTCTCTGGGGCCATTCTTGCTTCCATTTGTTGTATCATTATTTTTGGTATGTTTTAATGACCCCTTACACAATTTCGAAATAGATTCAACCGTTAAATAACAGCCATTAATCGAGAGTTGTGTTCATTTTAAAATATCTCTTTTTTCTACCGTCACGCAATTAAGATGACGGTATAAGAAACTCATTGTGTCTGTCTCTGTATCTGTCTGTTCGTTTTCCTTTTCTTTTCTATAACTGATATTCTGCTTCACTTATTAACGCTTCCACTTCCACTACAGCTAAGCTTCCGATTAACATGTTTTGTGCATAAGTCTTGACGACTGTGACCTACTTTCCAGTATGTATGGGAAAAAATGGTAAAACATTGCGTCCGAGTTCTAATTCCACTAGCTTTCCACCTAACGACACAAACCTTTCGCCAAAGATGTATCCTGATGTATGTGTGTTGCTCACCAGAGCTGCACTGCTGTGAGCTAATTTCCAGGATTTGTTGGTGTAACGGTGCAACTTTTTGTATATGTTTTTCCGCAGCACATTTTGTCGTGGTCAGCGTGACACGTAACCATTAAGATTTATGTAATTTGCTTCCTTCGTAGGATGAGATATGCTCCGTTTGGAGGCATGATTGGATTATAATTAGGATCCGCTAAGACAGCGGCCTGACAGAGATTGTAACAAAGGGCCAAGTAGAGGAATGCAACCAAGCAGAGACAATCCAGAGATAGTTTGTGCCATTTGGAAATAGCTGTCATAAAATGATTTTTTCCAGATAGTTATTAATATTGGCGGAAAAGAGAGAATTATTCTAGGTTCGATGGGCATTTTAAACTTTTGGCGGTTAGAGAAAGTTAATCCTGATTAACTTGGCTAAACGAGTAGGGGTGTTTCCTATACGAAATTCAATGTTTTGTGTAATATCCCCTGCGAAACTCATCTTTCCAAGTTTTTCTGCCAAAATGAAAAGTCTAAGGGATCCCGAGGAAATAAACAGTATTTTTTCTCCTTGAATAAATCGTCAAAGGGCATGTTGCCTTGAAGAATCTGAGAGAACAGGAACTGGAGAGATATTCAGTTGCATGGAAAGAGCGAGTCTCCAAATACAAAGGTATTGTCTCCATAAAATTCAATATGCTAATTGAAGAGAGTTTTTGATTATTTGTTGATTTTATTCGGTTTAAATTCATACTTATATTTTCCTTGAGTTTAGAAGTTAATTGTGCATTCATTGTTTTCAATAGTATGCGATTCACGTATTGTAAGAATGTTACACAATATTTGGTTGATATGAATGTTTTCGAATTTAGTTGTTCGTATATAATATAAATCATGTATTGTAGAAGTTTCATGCATTATTCTGATGTGAATTGTGAGAATCAATTTATCTGTTTTAACCGCATGTGTCGACTGACATCGTTCAATTAATGTTGTTCTCTCTATATCTTTGGTCAGATATCTGTTACTTCATCCATTAATTTCATATTTTTTATTTCTTGCTTTATATATAAATATATATATATATATATATATATATATATATATATAGAGAGAGAGAGAGAGAGAGAGAGAGAGAGAGAGAGAGAGAGAGAGAGAGAATAAAAAATATACACCTGCCAGAAGGGAAAGTGCTATCCCTGGATTCTGCAGAAGAATGCTTGTTAATAGCAGGCAGAATTAATATTTTAATACAAAAATAATACGATAATACAGGTTAGAGAATTTTTAATTTGCACTCTACTGAGATTCGAACCCAGGTGCGCGGGTAAAATTGAACCCATCCTTCTGTCTGCACACACAAGCCCATATTCCATCACAGATCACCAAAAAATGATGTTTCTCAGTCGGTGTTATATGAACTCGTGTTTAGCAGACACACTCGCATGACGAACTAGTAATTAATTATCATGTATCTACAGTCATTCCGGATTCCTATAAAAGAAATCAAGGTATATAGAATTAATTATAGATAATTATAAATATACACCGAACAGAACGGAAAGTGCTATCACTGGATTCTACAAAAGAATGTTTGGTAATAGTAGGCAGAATTAATATTTTAATACAAATAATACTATCATGTGTGCTTAGTCGTGAGGGAATATGGGCTCGTGTGTGTAGGCAAGGCGATGGGTGCCGTTTACCCGCGTACCTGTGTTCAAATCTCAGTAGAGTACGAATTAAAAATTATCTAATCTGTATGATAGTATTATATATATGAAATTGACGGTAAACTTGCAACCCTCACATCTGGAACTTGTCAGTACATAAAGATGCATTAAACCGCAATCAATTAGAAATAATCAATTATAGCGGTAAGTACTACGCACCTGCAAGTAGTCGTATACAACACCTGTACGTCTGCTTATCTTCATTTGGAAGGCATTTACATTTCACCCACGCTGTCATTCACGAAACCAGATAACTAGTGGTCCCCAAGTTATCATCAAAGGAATATAGGAAAATCTTGATTGCATCGCATACTCCTGTGAATTATGTCTATCGTAATTTAATGAGAGAAAGGGAATGAGGAGGTCAGAGTACAGCGTAAACAAAGCGCTGCATGAGTAACTAAGTGTCAGTTCAAAGCCTTCATTAGTACCCAGGGACGTTATGCTAAGTAAATTCGATTTCAATAACCTCCGCAGCTAATCTCGATCAGGTCAACACACCAGTGGTTTGAATATATATTATATACAATTGTTATGACGATGCATATCATATATGACGTTACGTAAAGACGTCACTGTTATTTTAAAATCAAAGACGTCATCCGTTTCTTTCACAACATTTCGTGCCTGAAGAAACATAAATGCGAAACCAGTTGCACAGAATTTTCGGCGTTAATGATGTTGTTTTAATCTAATTCTCTCTCTCTCTCTCTCTCTCTCTCTCTCTCTCTCTCTCTCTCTCTATATATATATATATATATATATATATATATATATATATATATAACACTAATTTTGAAGCTGTGTATTACATGTACAATGCGCATAACATTCTGGTTTTACTACTTAACTATAAAGACCTTCTATATATCCATATAGAGCCTTGTGAGATTTTTTTTTCTCAATTCGTTTTGTAAATTGGAAATATAAAGGAGGTTAAAGATTTAACTTCATGAGACAAACCAAATTGTTGAGAATGATATCGAAATAACAAATGAAGCTTTTATCCCACTGATAAAGGGAAAACCGAACGAAAATATGAATGCAGTTTTAAACAGTAAGATTAAAAGCACAACGTTTTTGGAAACAACTTTCTTTTTCCTCTAAAGTGCATTACTGATAGGGCAAGGCAAACTCTACATATCAACTATTTCTAAGCATTGTCAACAAACATACAAAATTCCATTAACAAAAGCAAAATAGCTAAAATGGCACGTGTTTGGTATTGAAGAGGTTTGTACGTCTACCATCATATGAATCATAATCTAGTGAAATACAAAGAAACATTTAGTCGAGGTCTCGTTATGCACATCTTGAATAACTGTATATGTGTTCCTGCCAGGGTCGGATTACCAATTAATCACACTAAGCAGGTGCCTAGGGCGCCAACCCAACAGGGGCACCAGAAAAAATTCAAACTAATTGTTGATGATAAATTTGAATGAATTATGTATGACCATTTCGATCTGCATGCACGAGTGTTTTGATTTAGAATGACGGCAACATTGGTATTCTCCCACCTTTTAAGCATTTAATATTTTTTTTTAATTCCACATTTTGGGTGTGGTGGGGTCTCCATAATAATTTTCAGTGCTTTAATATTTTTAGTTAAATTTACCTGAAACTTTCTTATTGTTCTGCCTGGTTGATTTCT